>VZSV01000149.1:373377-436291 GCA_013398735.1 Nothocercus julius | reverse complement strand
AAAAAAAAAAAAAAAAAAAAGAATGCACCCCTCCTTCTCTTAAAAATAACCTTCTATTTTGCAGCACAATGGCTAAGTAAGGATGTAAGGATACAGGCCCCTACATGTCCTCTTGCCTCTTAGATCTAAATGGAGTAAGTTTTTGCAGCCTGGAAATTCTAGGTGGCAGCTGTGCCACAACCAGTCCTGCATTTATGTCTCAAACCAGAGGAAAGCAATTTGTTCGCTCCTGAGTTTCACAAGGATAACGGAGTTCACACCTTCTTTATGCTGAGTTAAACTTCCTGCCATGCTCATGTCAAGAGGCACAGCATATTCAGCTGCAGCCACGAGCATGTGGCGTCACCCACAAGTCTTTCGTTAGGATAGATGAAAACACTTTACAGAGAGGAACCCTGTAAGGTTGCCACCAGGATGCTCCGTAGCCCAACTCCTTGGCCTCCCTTTGCACAGTTATAAGGCATCCCTCAGCCCACCAGGTATGTACATCTTATCTCCTATGGCATAAGAGCTACAGCACATTCACTGGAGTCACTTGCAGGAGAACTGTGCTGGTATCACACATTTTACAAGTGGGAAAACTGAGGCACAGAAGCCTCACAACTTACCTGGCAGGCAACATATGGAGCCAAGGCTCTTCCTTCCATGTAGTGCTCCAGACGCAGCAGTTCAATAACAGCTTAGTTAGCAGCTCTAATGCTTATACATGTTGTAGCAGATCTGACACATCCTCTGCTTTGCCTTGCTGCTTACTCCCTGGAACCACTGATTCAATTAAATCACATCCTGACCAAGGCTCAGGATGGCCTGAGTGGGCATGACTGACCCTCCAGCTAGGGAAAGCTCTGCCTGGGCTTGAGGCATTATTAGGGAGATCAGCAAGCCTTTATTCAGGCAAGCTTCTGTTGGGAGGCATTCCTAGCATGCAGCCTTAATTGGCTTATTTAAGATTAACAAGAGCAGCTGCCCTGGCCAGCTGAGTCAGCAAGGAAGGTTCCCCCCCCCCCAGCCTTGTCTACAGGCAGACTGCAAAGGGAGTAAGTCCTACCCACTCCGAGAGCCTCGCAGGCCTCGACTGGGCTCCAGATCAGCTCGAAACCTCCAGACTGCATGGGAGCGGGGGCTGACTAATCCTGGGTCTGCGTCCTCGCCCCTTGTAAAACTCCTCCTCCTCCTCGCTTTGGGCCCTGGGCTGCCTGCCCTGGCATGAAGCGAGCGGCGTCTGGCTGCTGACTCCGAGCAGGGTCCTGCACTTGTCCTTCGCCCCCATCACTGCTCCCTTCCCTGGGGCCAAGGGAGGGATTTCCAAACTGTGGGGCTAAGGGCGAGATGTCCACAGAGTAGCTCCTCTGTTCGCCCCCCTTCATCGCTGCTTCTTTTAAAAGCAACAATTGTGCAGGAGGAGGAGGAGGTCACATGAAGGATGCCTGAAATTCTTTCCAAACCGCAGCCAGTTCTGACCCATCACAAATTTCCCTGGTTACTCTGGCCTGTGAACTCTGAAAAATGCAATTAAAAGAGAAAAAGCAGAGGCCTGAAACCTCTGATTCAGTTGGTCTCGCTGACATTCATTAATGAGGCCAGCCTTACACGCGCTGATTCAATAGAGGCAACTGTCTGCTTGTAGCCCCAGCACAGCAGAAGTTCATTAGATCTCTGGTCCAAAAGTGCCCAGCTCAAAATTAATGCTGCATTTCCAGAAGTTAGGGGAGCAGCTTATTTGATGGTTTAATGCCATTGAAATTGCCATTTGCTCGGCTGGCAATGCAGATGAGCAGTACTTCATGCTCCTTTTGCCTCTCCATCGGAGAAGTTCAGGCCAGGCTCCCCGCTCTGCAAACAGGTATCTCTCTGCAATAGCCATGGCTCCCCCATGCCACACGTCGTGCAGGGGCGAGTGCTGGCTGCAGGACCAGCTGCTGCTGTCCCCTTTGAAGCAATAGCCTAGCACGTTTTCCTTCTCCCATCCACTGCATGTCTGCAAACAGGCATTGCTCAACCAATATGTCATTTGATATTCCCTCCCTCCCCATGGCTTGAGGACATTCGCTTCCGGCGGGATGCGCTGCCACAGGGGAGGGAAAACAAACCAGGAAGCCCTTATGCTTCTACTCTCAATGGGGTTTGCACCTTTGGGCCTGGCCTTTGCAGGACTTTAGCCCCTTCCGCAGCACATCTCTCCCCTGCCAGTGAGCCCCAGGATGTCCTGGGCTCCCTCGTGCCACATGGGCCGCACTGCGAGTAGCTCCTGCAGGTCGTGCAGCTCCCAACCCGATCCCCACCGTAACATTATCATCCTGTACGCAATGCTGGTAAGCGAAGCTGCCTGCTTTTGGCCCCCTGGGTAACCGGAGACTCTTTTGTGGCCACGTTACAGGATATCCCGATGCCCCAGTGGGAGGGAGGGAGGAAAAGAGGCGACAGCAGTCCGGGAAGGAGCTCCATGGCTCTGGGATTCAGGCAGCCGGTTTCTTTAGCCACCAGCGAGGTGGGGCTGAGCCAGACCCTGCCGGGGTCTGCAAACAGCACGAGCGTCCCAGCACCTGACCCCAAGCAGCAGCCCGCGAAGGCTCCAGCCACTCACTGCCGCAGCGAGCGGAGCCAAGGTGGCCAGAGCTGCCGTGCGCCATGAAGCTCTGCAGCAGCTCAGGAGCTATCGGGCAGGGCTAATTCCCTGGGCTCATTCCACTTGGAGGAACTGCACTGTTTTTCTCTCAGTTTTAAAGGGCAGAAGCCAGCCTAGCTTTCCGAGAAGGCGTGCTCCTGCGCAGAGGGAGCTGCATTTCACCGATGGATGATATTTCCTCCCCGAAGAGCCTGAAACACACCCGTTCAGAGGAGAAGCATTTTAGAGCTGTCACTCAGGAAAAATGGAGATAGAAAAGTAAGGGACGACAGAGACCAGACCCTACAGTCATCACCCACACTTGGTTTGCACAGCTGAGAAAGATCCAAACCCGATGACTCTGATCAAGAGCGCTACTGCTTCCTTCGAGATTCGGCCCAGTGCAAGACAAAAATGTTGTGGGAAGAATTTATTTTAAGTTTTCTGCGGTTGCAAAATTATATAGCTTTTAAAAACCATCAAAAGAAAGAAAGAAAAGAAAACTCTGAACATTCCCCTACTTTTCAACATTTTAAAGCACAGAATTAAGAAAAAAAGCTTTCACAAATCTGAAAAACACCAAGTCATTCAACTTGGACTGCTTTTGACTCCTAGTCCTCAAAGGACTTTTTAAAGGGGATTAAGCATCAAACTGCATTTTACAGATGGGGGAAACTGAATCTTATCTTGGAAAAACATCTGCAAGTTGGTCAAGCAAAGTCAAGTGGCAGACTTGGAAGAGTCATCCAGGGCTGCTGACTTCTCTAGCACTCAGGGGGTCATTTGCCACCCAGAGACTAAATGAGCAAAATAGACCTCAAACCTGCCGCCACTGAAAAAATCTCTTTGGGGACTCTAAAGTGATAGCAGCCACATGTCTTCTGGGCAGAGGAATAGCTTGAGCTGAGGAAAATGCAGAAGAAACACCAACTAAAAAGATGCTGGATTTCACCCTGCTCAACTTGCAGTTTAAGCGATAAATTCCTTCCCTGGGCAGCAAAGGCAGTCTTGGAAGTCTGTGACTTTGCTGGTAAATTCCTTCCACTTGCTCACATTGAGGAAATCCAGCATCAACTGCTTTCTCCTGCCCGGCACAGCAGTCAGAGGGGCACAGCACCACACTCGATGGTGCCTGAGGCTGTGGCTCTCTGTGATGGGCAGGAACCACACACAGGTGGCTGCATAGACCAAAACACTGAATGAGGAATAGAATTGAGGTAGGCGAAGTTTTGGTCTTAGTTTCTGTGGGACTTCTTTGGAAAAATGCTATGCTCAGCTTCTAGTTGCAACTTTTCCATTGCAAGAAATTATTTTTGCTTCCATCCCAGCTGAGATGATATTACCTATAGTAATAGGAAATTAAAGAAACTCTGGAAGAAAGTTGTCAATGGAGATTAAGGCTATGATATTACAGATGCTCCTCTAACTCAGGTCCACTAGGATTTTCAAAAATAGGCTGTAACATCTCCACACCATGAACTCACTTCACCTTAGGTTAAGTGTCTTTAAAGAAGAATCCTGTGAATTACAGGGAATACTAATGTGCATTTAAAAGCAACTTTATCATTTATCAAATAACTACTGAAGGGCTATTGGGGCAGGAAGAATGGCTGGGTACAGTCACAGGGTAGCTAGCCATCAGCAGTACTGTGGGGAAATAAAACACAGGCACACAGCACCTTCAGATCAAAAGGTGGTCCAAATGTACAGAATTCATAGAAATCTGCTTTCCAGATTTCCAGAAAAGTCCTGTCAGCTCCCTTTTGAATCACAGAATGGTTGAGGATGGAAGGGACCTCTGGAGATCATCTAGTCCAGCTACCCTGCTCAAGCAGAGTCATTTAGAGCACATGTTCCTCCAAATGCCCACAAAACAGACAAAATGCTGCCAGGCAACTGTTGAAAGCGATTGCATTAGATGGGTCCTCTCCTTCCCGTGCAGGTGGGTAGCTGTGGGTGCTTGGGCACGGCCACACCAGCTGTGCATGGCCCAGGGCCCCTGCAGAAGGACAGGCACCAGTGGGACACGTTAGCCGACCAGGATGTCTTCCAGCAGCAGTCAGAGGATACTTCTTGGATCACTGGCTACAGAAAGAGTCTTCAAACAGCCCAACAGAAGTAAATTTATTTGTGAAAAGTACAGGGGCGGTACAGTTAAAACCATGACTTAGTCAACAACAGAGAAAAGGTGGGCTACACAGATGGAAAGTTTGTCATACCACATCTCATTATGGAGAAATGCTACCCTCATTTCATATTTTCCAGGGCAAGAAGGGCAAAAAAAAATAAATGCACCTATAGTACACGCAGAATTATTTGGTATTGGAACAGTAACAGAAAAAACAATCTATAGAATTCCAGAGGATCCAGTTATATTTTCATTTATACCAGCTTTACTTAAAAATACATGTTTATGTCTACAGTCATAATTGGCTTTACTGCGTATAATGGCTGAGTGACAATAGTGTTTCCATGGAGAAAACAGTGGGTACAGCTCATTCTCAAAGGCGCTCTTATCTTCAGCTGCCTCAGAGGCACTGTCTTCGCCGGCTACCTGGAGAACTCCCTCACGTTGGAGATAGGCATCCTGAGGAAATTGCTGCAAGCAGAGATACAGCGAGCTCACAATGTCAGAACAACCTTTTACTCACTCCTGAGGAGTTCTGTTTGTCAGCCCTCCTGCAACCAGAAATCAGAGACATCCTGCAGAAATTAAGTTTCAGCTTTGTTCAAATTTCTGAAAGCACCTGACACAAGCCAATAAAGTTAATCCTGTGCTCCCTCTGTCCTCGTCTCCTATTGTTCCAAATATGGGAAAAGCTTGGAATTACGTAGGAGCCATGTCTGGGAAAGGCATGCCAGCTGGCAAACACCAGCATGTGTCTCAGGGCCACTGTCACAGCAGCAGGTACATACAACTCGCAGGCAGCAGCTGGAGAGGCTGCCCGTGCACCCTCATAGTCACCTCATGCTCCAAACTTTGGGGTGCTAATGAACAACATCAGACAAACTCGCTAATGCAAAAAAACAGGGATTTTTCAATACCACAAGGGTAACTTGTGAAATAGAAAATTCAAACTAGAAGCTTGAGGGCTCACAGAAGCTAAATTCTGGCAGCATACCCTCTTTTCTGCTTGCTCCAGGTGTGTGATCTCTCCCTGCCACTGAATGAGATCGCTTTAGCGAGCCTTAGCCTCCATATTCCTTACAAACATAAAGGGCTGTGAATCAGATCTCTAGTGAAGACTTAGGACATTGAGCGTGGACGACAACACTGCAGTGGTAACAGACAACCCAGCAGATCCAGCAACCAACTAGAATATAGCAGGATGTTTCTGTGCCATTCTCTCAAAGATACTTCTAGCAGCTCTCCTTAGGAAAACCAGGACGCCGAAGGTAACGTTATGGCCTCTAGGTCTTCCAGTCAAGGTCTCCATGATCCGGAAGCTGCAAGCTGAAGGCTCTGTCCTGGAGCCTCGCCCTGGTGCAACTGTTGTTTCCAGAGCCAGAAGTTATTTTTTTAACCTAGGAAATAAGTTTTCTCTCCGCACTCTGTTCTGCAAAGTGCATTAGCAGTTGTATTGATACCCGTTCAGTCTGTAAATCCTCTGCAGCAGTTTTGTTATATACACAAGACCCCCTGGGTGCATATCAGACAAGGTAGCAACTAGTTGTATGTACTAGGTGCTTACCTTTGGAGAAGTACTACATCAGCTCAGACTCCCCTTGGGTGGGCTTTCACATGCACTGTCCTAGGAGTTAAGCTGGCCTCTGGGCATTTCTGGCTGGACAGTCGGAGGCCACCGCCAGGCCAGCCTCCATCTTTCATGACATTGTCAATGAAACAAGGTTTTCCAAACTGTGATGAACCAGAAATCTGTCCCACAGAAGGGTGACTGGCATGTGGCACCATTGGTTTGCCCTGTGCTGCCCCGGTGCTCTTCAGGGGCTGTCAGAGAGCTGTTGCTCACTGACCCGGGTCACCACGAGCTCCCAAGAGCACCAAGCAGGGCCATGGGGCTTAGCTGCTTGCTCATGTGGGAAAAGAAAACCAACCCAGTCCACTGGACTGAGAGATAACAATGACTCACCATGCAGAAGCTGTAGCTGATCAACCCCCTTCACACTGGGCATCCCTCACCTCCTGGCTCCCGTAAGGTGCCCAAGCAGAGATTCCTCAGCTGCCCACTTCTGTCCTACAGGACTGGCTTAGCTTTTAATCTAAAGCCAACAGAGACCTCATAGACTGTTGATAACCTCACTGCTCTCCATGTGAAGCACTCACCTGTACCAGTGGGGAAAAGGAAGCACTCGGAGGCAGCACAGATTTGGCCAAGGCTGCAGAGCACCGCAGTGGTCCTGTGAGCTCAGCAGTCCTGGCCCCTGACAGCCTCTCACCCCAGCAGCCTCTGCCTCCCCAGGCAGCTTTTGGGGTCTCTCCCGTGCATTGTTACAAATGCAAGGCAAAGGATATACTCAATGGTAAGCTGGCTGCATTTTAATTACCTTTTATATAATGCAAACCTGACCATATTAATAATCCTTTCAAACCATGTAACCATCTTACATAACCTTTAATTACTTGAGGAGCTCAGCATATTCCATTCTAGTACAGTTTGCTTTACCTGTTATTATCTCACTGGGCTGTCAGTCCCTGGAACACAACAAGAAACGCTTTGTGCGACCTTGTACAAGGCAGGTGTCTCAGAGCTCTGTACCCACTCCAGGGCCATTATATTCCCAGCCTATTATTTCCCTCAGACTAGCAAACCAGAGTATCACCCAAATGCAGGTCATTATCAGCAAGTGCATACAGATCTGGGGGCTTCCCCTAACAAAATTCATGTTGAAAAGCTATTTCCAAGGAACTATCCATATTACAGTGATATGTGATGAAACTAATGGGTACTTGTCACATTGCACAGAGCCAGACCCAACAAACCATTTAAGGAACTGAACAAAGCTCTTAAGCATATTTTCCCTTTGACTGGAGCTTAACTTCTATTTAATACTAAACACGAGTACATGGGTGTTTGCGGAAAGGGGCATTAAGACTCTGACGTGATATCCAGAATCCATCAGATTTTTCCAATGGCTTTAGCAGCAGCAGAGGGGTGAACCACTCAGCCTGTTTTAAAGTTGCCCTGATTTTATGGCAACTGGCATGCTAAAAAAGCCTAGATTGAATAAGGAGCAGGAAAAACCTCCTCTGCTGTCTTGTACTTGATACTATCCATAGCACCCAGGGTCTCCTTAAAGTTTCTTGCCTCTCAAGCCCTGAAGTTAAAACAAGCTCCATTTCCTTCTCTTGCTCCCTAACACAAAGCCACAGCAGGTGACTTCACGTAAACCTTTGCAAGTTCTGCCAACACCTCAAACTACTCTGTGCTCTGTCAACTGGGGAGGTTGATCTGTCATAACAACTGCAGGCCTGTTGAGAAAACAAATAATAAGGGATGGTAAGAAAAATAACATTTAACTGGATTGTCACAAAGCACTCAAGAAACCCTAAACACCTACATATCATATTCATCTCACTGAGGAAGAAGCAGGAAAAAAAAAAAAAAAAAAAAAAAAAAAAAAAAAAAAAAATACAGAGATGCTCCCTTCTCACAGGTGTTCTCCCACGCAGCCCCAACTACAGCCCTGCCTCCTGCTGCAGCAGAGCTGGACAGAAGAAGTCACAGTGACACTTGAGCAGAGCTGCCTGAAAGCTGTTCAAGCCGCTCTTCTGAGAGAGGAGATGCCAATTTGTTTAAAATGTGTCACCTTACACAGACATGGAGGCTGACAAGCCTCCCGGCAGAGCAGTTGGGCTTTCTGCTCTGCAGCAGCCTGCCTGGGGAGTTGCTGCTGGCGCTGCCAGCACTGCCACCTCCCAAGACCCCAAAACCCATTAGTTCCAACCAGGCAGATCCAGGTTGTCTTGGAGGCACCCGTTTGGATCTTGGAAACCACACAACTATGACACTCTGCTGCAGCTTCTCTATTCCCCTAAGCAAGGGCTTGAGCCACTGAAATTCCTTGAGTTTCTCCTCCTGAGAAGTCTCCCGCAGGTGTCTCTTCAAACATCTACTGGTAACATTACAATAAAGTTCTAGGCAGCTAAACGGTCAGAGAGTTTAAAGGACTAGTTCTATAGGCCCCATTTTGATGGTGGTTTAAACTGGTACCATACCAAAGATTTTACCATCTATGGAAAAATGGAAGGAAAAAAAAAAAAAAAAAAAAAAAAAAGCAAGAAGAAAAATTCAGCATTTAGAGCATTTGTGAAGGATTCCTTCTCCACACCCTCAGGCTTTCATAGGCAATTAGCTCTCCTAAGGCCCCTTTTGGGAACCATTTCATTAAATAATAGCGCAATGTTGAGTTACAGAAATGAGCCTATTAAAATTATAAAGCATGTTAAATGATCCATGAAAATAAATGATGTCAATTGTGGAATAGGGATTTCTTTTCTTAAAAGGTCACTGGAGATACGATAGCAAACAGATATGTAGAAATTGCCACGGTGGCTCAGGCTAGTGCTCCATTTCCCATCTTGGCCTGGCTACAACCACAACTAGATATTTCATTGCATAAGTAATTTCCCCAAAGCAAAATGTCTTCTAAGTCATCAGGAGTTAAGACTGACCTGTGCCCAGAGTGTTTCAAGGACTTAAAACTCTGTGAAAGCTCTTTTAAAACATTTATAGTTATTCCTGTAGGTGTCTTTATTATTTGGGGATATTTTATCCTGCTTGGCTTCACTTTTAATTTACATCAGTAAGTTCCAAGCAGATTGAGTAGAAAAAGATATATATTTTTTTAAAAATGAGCTTTGAAATGGTACCTTTCTGATTCCTTTTAGGTCCAAGAGTCTAGAACAGCAAAAGGACACGAGAAAAGCAGAGGAAGAGATACAGCCTAATGGCAGGTAAAAGTACAGGATGTTGTGGCACAAAGAATTAACAAGATCACTAGTCGAAGTCCCTTTTGAATATACAACCTGGAGCAGAACTACAGCATCCAGGAAGTGATGCCCATATTTGTACAAGGGCACTAAATAAATAAAACGCCAAGAAGAGGGCATAATTGGGCCACAAAAGCCACTTCAGAGCAGGAAGAGATGCCCAGCAGTAAGGCATCTTGACAGCCATCTTTCTCAATAAGAAACTGGATTTGATTACAATATATGAGGACATAACTTCAGGCAATAAAAGGCTCCATCAGGGAGAGGGAGAGAAAAAGTAAAGGTTGCAGATTGAAGCCAGACAAGCTCAATTAGAGATATATAAACAGTGCAAGCCTTAGTGCTGGAGAACAAGCTGAGAGGAACAGCAGAGTCTCCACCTCTTGAGACCACCAAAGCAAGCTTGGATAACAGTCTGGGAAACACGTTTTAGCCACAACACATGAGGAGGTGACATTTCATGGCACAAGGAGAGGGGAGGCCAGGCTGACAGTGCCTCCAAGCCTCCTCATTAATTCCCAAATTGTAGTTAATACTTAGCTGTAAGCAGAGGCTTACATGTAACTAAGCCTATGTATATAAATAAATACACTCATCTCCCACCTTAGGGCACATTTGCTCAGAAGGAGATTCCAAGGCAGAGAGTGGCAAGGGCCCCCTTCAGCCCACACATCATCAGCTTTAGGTCTGTGCCACCAATGCCTGGGACAAGCATTGCCCAGGGCTATGAAGCACCTGCTGGCACCACACAGTCCTCACCCACAGCGCATGCACAGCCCACCAGAAATCACACCTGAACAAAATACCTTTTTTTCTTCAAGGAAAACAAAGGAAACTCCCCACACAGCTCAACCACTACATAAAAGAGCAAAACCCAGCCAAACAAGCTTCTTTTCCTCTTTTAATTAGTTTTAGGCATTAAAATACTTCCTTGCTTCTATCAGCTTCTCCTGATATAGCAATTAACATGCTTCCCCTCAGAAGGAATACCAATTGAGAGGTAAACCCATTGCCTGGAGAGCACTGGGCTTCCAAGGAAGTGCTAATTAGTCCCCATTTGAGAAATCTGGTTAAGGCAAGTGAGCAGGTGTTGCTAGAAATTGGAAATAATCTGTACAAACATGCTCTTTTCCTACGTGACAGCAGAGCTAATTACACCTCCTTGGGTCATCACTCCATTTTATATAATATCTCTCTGTTGAAAGTGTATTAGTGCCTGGCACAAACAGCACCAGATGAAACACTTCAGCACTTTGTGTCAGCAGTGAATTAGCCCTTTTGCCCATCACAGCTGGGGGTAGAGTTATTGCCATCAACCCCATGCACTCCCACAACAGGGAAAACCCTTCCCCTCTGTAGGAGGGACACAGACCCTCTGATCTGTACCCTGCCCTAACTCCTCAGCTCGTTTTGATGGCAACATGGGAACATGGCAACATGGGAATGGTTTATTAATGTTTATACACTACATTCCACTTCCATTGCTTGCAATCAAAACTTTGCATCCTCTTGGAAAAATAAAATATTCCCTGGAGGAAAAAGGTAATTACAATACTGACAGGGGATGATTCCACAGCAGTAATAGAAGTAATCAGATAGCTAATTATTTTTATATAAGATGTTTTGTGTGCGAGTTTTCACAGGTGCAGTGCTATCATTCCATACACTCAATCCTGTGGTCCACTGGAGGTGGCCCTGAACACCTGGACACCCAAAAAACTAGAATTGAGAAAAACAGAAAGTGACTGTTCAGCACAAGCTGACGCAAGAGGAAGGAAGTCAGCTACTTGTGTATCTGAACATGCAGAATTTCCTAAGTGAGAAAAGCACCTTCCCAGGATTGAATTGATCTTTTCATTATTTAGAAGGCATTATGCAACCCTAACTTCTGATTTACACCAGGTTCATTTGAGGAGAACAGGACTCAATGGGTCTGTCTGACAAACTGAGCAGAGAGATGTAACCTCTGAGCCTCTGTGTAACCTGGAAGACATGCATGACTACTTGGGTTCACAGCTGCAAAAGGAATGCATGACTATTTCTTGGGAATGCATGGATAATATGTGGGAAGTAAGAGCTATCACACAAAACGAATATAAGCATCCTTATTACACTGGTGAGCAAATGTCTGCACTTCCAGGGATTCCACTCAGGCAATGAGGAGCACCTTTCCTGAAAGCAGAGTATGTTGGTGCATCATGGCAGAGCTGAGTGCTCTGCTCTGCACATTAACACATGCCTCTAACCTTACATATCAGGACAAAGGTGCACCTGTGGCCCAGAATTCATTCTTCTCATGGAGACATTCTGGCAGTCCCATCTGTTATGCACAGGATAATAAACGAGGACAGATGCAGTGCTGAGGTTACAATAAATCAATTGAGTGCAGTCAGAATGAGCTCCTGACAGCCACGGTACTGAACTTCACCACGGTACATTTCAGCTCAACGGTGAAACAGGAATGAGGGTAGCCCAGGTACCCAACAGGATTTTGGAGCAAAGACAAATTCTTAATATATTGCAGAAATATGGGAATTTTCCCTCCATTGCAGTTTATACAGAGCAGGTGAGGCAGTTTCACTGAGCTTCAAGAAGACACTGTGCTGGGCAGCCAGCCTGGGGACTCTCACAGAAAGTCCCTCTCAAAGGCAAAACTGCTCATGGTCACCCAAAAGTGCTCTTTTAGTAACAACGCTTTCTCCAGGCATGGGGACCTACAGCCATGTCTGCTCTAGTTAGTCTTAAGGTCTGGCTAGCTGAACCCAAAGCCTCTGAGGTGGTGACACTCCCATGGGAAGTGTAGCCAGCGCAGCCTGAGCAGCCCTTCTGGTCACAGTGCAGATGGAGAGGAGGCTGGTGATGACTCACGGATGTCAGGGAAGAGGGGACGCATCTGGAGCTCCACAAGCCACGCTGTCGGGGAGCTGTCGCGCCACCGGCGCCTGCGTCCCTGCAGCCGCCGCGTGAAGCCGTGCAGAAGAGGCGTGCTCGGAGGAGCAGCTGCGCTGCACTTGTTCAGAGCCTTCATCGTCCCAGCAGCTGAGAGGACCTGGGTTGGGTACAGGAGGGGAGTGAAGGGACAAACCTCCTTGTAAAGCTGATTCCAGACATGCTCTGCTGCCAACACATCTTGCAAAGGCAGCCACTTGCATGGAATTCGTAACGAGCGGAGGATAACTCTGGTGCTCAAATGGCAAAGCCTAATGGGAAGTGGCAGTTAAGAAGTAAATCGTATTTGCAGAAATACTTGTTTCCGATTCTACTTTCCTACTGTGTCTCTGTTAACTGATTGCTTCAAAAATCCCATGGAAATGTGCATTAGAATAAAATAACCACATCTGACCACGGTAACTACCTCCTCAACAACTCATGGAAGATCCCATGCTCAGTTCTTCCTAGAGCCACTTCTGCCTCTGCATCCACGCAGAGCTATCAAGACAAGCATCAGAGTGCTATGGCCTTAAGATTATAATATCTGCTCACTTCAGCTCTGTTAACACGCGTAAAGGAGAAGAAGGGTGTTGTTCCCATTTCTGAGAGGAGTATAGGTACAGGAGCAGCACTCTACCACTGCAACTTCATCCTTCTTCAGTCAGGGATGTCTTCCTATTTTATCCCAATGCAGTAGGATGCAAGTGTTTTAGGATGATGGCAGAGATGTCCTGGGTGTGCTTAAGTGCAGCACGCAGGGTTTCCTTCCAAAAAGGCACAACCATCATGTCTGCGTGCAAAGCAAGGGGCACAAGTGCAGCTTCCATCCCTGAGCTTCCCAGGGGCATCCCCGTTGTACCCTGGCTGCAGTTAGACTCAGCTGTGCACCACAGCAGTTTGGTTTCCATGGGAAGAAAACCCATGCCCATCAGGGATGGTCCCCATGTGCTGGGTTGTTCCAGCCACACAGGGTACCCTGGCTGGCTGTGGGGCCAGGACCCTGGCATGAGTTGCAGGGTGCTCTTGAGGCACAGCTAAGATATAACCAGTGCTATTCACTATGCCCGTCGAGAAGAGGTCTTTCTCTCCTCCGGTATTGCCTTCCATGTCCTGAAGACACGTCCATCCTTCCTTTTCCTCTTCTTGCACTTTCATGAGGTCCGACTCATTTGATCTTTTTGTGCAGGCCACACTGCTAGTGCACAATTTGCTTTTTTCATAACATCATTGAGTTGCTGACTCATGTCAAATTAAAGTGTTATGCAGGAGGCTTAGAAACTTATTACCTGAGACATGGGAATTGGCTCCAGTTTGAATGTGGCTGCAATTCAGGCCTATCCCAGCCATGACGCTGACTTTAAAAATAAATCTTGAAGGTTAAAATAACAGCATATCTTGGAGACACCTTCAGGTTTCTGAGCCACTTAGGTCAAAGTTGCTAAGGCTGGACATGTGATTGTTTATTTTGTCCAAGTGAAAGCTGAGATTCATCATTCAAATGTCAACTGGAGCTGGGATTTTAAACACACAATTACACATTTATTGTAGGACATCTAAGAAGCAGCCTCAGCTGGCAGCTACTGCTTTAAACTTTAGTGCAAGGACTGGCCACTGTATATGACTCACTCAAGCCCTGAGGCCCTACTTTATTCATAGGCCATGTACAGACCTTGCAGCAAGGAAGAAACCTCCCTTTTGTACAGATATTTATAACAACTTATCGGCCACCAGTAAGCAGGAACCTATGCTGCCACACAGCATGACTTTGTGGACATGCTGCCTTGGTAAAATGGGACGAGGAAGATGAAAACAAACCTAAATTAGCCCATCTTGTGAGATGAAGGGCATAGTACGGACTCAGTAAAACTTACATGAACAGTGTTAATGCGCATGAAATGGTGTAAAAGCTTCCTCATTACAAACTCCCCCTGCCCTTTAATCCTGCAGCAGCTCTGCTTTACTGCATAGTGATGGGATCTGCTGAGACCCAAAGAAGAACTGGGGAGGAGATAGGGCTGGGGCTGGGATTGGCCTCTTTGGAGGGAGAAGACCAAGACCAAGGAGAAACCCCACTACCTCCTACGAGTGCAGAACCAGATGAAATATAGGACACTCTCCCTTGTCCTGAGCAGCCTTCCAGCTGCGGAGAAATGCTCTCCTCTGCAAATCAGAGCACTTTTCTCTACTGCCTCTGACGCCATTTCAGTTTGCAAAGAAATGCTCTTAATATACTCACCCGTTGACAGAGCAGACTTGCACGATGGTTTATGGCACCTACTGTACACTCATCTCCTAGCTGTAAAACAATATCCACTGTAGCTACTGTGCAGTGCTTGGCTAGTGCAGCCACATCCAGAAGTATCCAGGAAGAAAAAAAAAAAAAAAAGGAGCTATTAAAAACACTCGCACCCAAGCCAGGAAATATCTTATTACAGATCTTGGTTTAAGTAAGGAAGGGAAATTAAAAACCCAAACCCACACTCAGCATATGCCCAGATATATTTGTCTGATCCATTTATTATCTTAGTCCAGCATCATTGATATGCTGCACTTCTGCAGTCTTTCCCACTACAACACACACACACACACGATGCCATTGCTGGTTTACAGCTGTGGCCTATCCAGTTTCTCTGAACATTTGCTGATTTGGCATTAGTACAATACTGAGGGAAGTGGACGGTGGGGGTTGTGATCTGACTGGAAGATGTGGATCACAGTAAAATAGGCTCTTTCTGTATTTATAGCATCGTTCTGTCAGAAGAGAAGTAATTTGTTCATGTGCCAATCTTTAAAATTATGGTAGAGAGTTAATCATTTGGAATGGGTTCCTTCACTAAAGATGTGCTTCATGTATGCATTTCCCAGGCTGTAGAATTTGAAATAAAAAATCTGGGAATGACACACCATGCATAAAGTTAAACATGAAATGGAAAACATTACAGTTAGCTTAGCTATTGCTCCCAGAGCGCAAAGATTGGAAATCAATGCTGCAAGTAGTTTATTAAGGAGTAGAAAGCCTGGCAATGCACTAATGAAATGTGTATGTTCATGGCTAAGTGCGAAAGACATTCAACTGTGTTGCAGGGTGAGATTTTCCAAAGGCAACTGCAGACTTAGCCATGCTAAAATCAAGGACAGGCTTCTGCCAGCAGAAGGCTGGGGGAGCTCCTTGAAGATGTCCCAGAGCACGGTTACATCCTCACCTCCCAGGAAAGAGACTGTGCTATCGTGAGAGCCCCAAGGGAAGGTCTGAACATCACATCTTCAAAATGAGCTGGCAGGGCCAGGAAGAGCCCACAGGATTCTCTCCTCCTCTACAGCTCTGCCTTTCATCAGCACCATGCACCCTGCTCTCTGGGTGCCTTGCTGAAATCTTCTGGGATTGAGGCAAGAGTTTTTGCTCAAAGCACACTGAAGACCTACGATTGCATCAACTCCACACGGTTTCACTTATACTGCAACAGACTAGTTGAAAGATCAGGCCCAGAACGGTCATTGCCCTAAAGGTCCAGATATTTCCTTGGGATATGGAAAATGCATGCTGTAGTTCCTAACCTGAACTGGATAGGCTTGAACCTCTATCTTCCACATCTTGCATGGCCTGGACATCCCACCATTCCCAACACAGGCAGCCTCAAGGTGCTGCAGGGAAAAGAAAACCCTCTAAGAAATAGCGCTCTCATTAGCAAGTGCAGCAGTTTTCACTTTGCCAAACTGACCCACATCCTTGAGGTTCTCTGGCCTTGGTCTTCCCAGGCAGCCCAAGAGCTGCGCTAGAGAAGAGAGCCTGGGGTACCACTGCTCTCAACTGAAAGGAAATTTGACCTCGATGAACATGGAGCCACTTCTGTGTCCTCGATGCAGCAAGTTTATACAGGGCTCTGCAAGGCTCACTTTTATTAATAGCCTGGATGTCCTGAGCATTTTTCTTTTTTGGTTCTCACGAGTTATTTTCTCTGCACAGCTTCCCATGATCACTCAATTTTGATCAGACCAACTGGTGGGATAAATCCCCACAGATGAAAAAAAAAAATCTAGAAAATCATGAGTGTTTCTATAAAAAGTTTAGAACATGTGCATGGCACTGTGGGTAGAAACAAGACTCGGCACGTATCTGCCTTTCCTCTGCTGAGAAAAGCCCATTCGGTTACGTGAAGCTTTAAATAACGAAGACTCTACTTGTGTGTCACACGCCACTTGCTCCTTCTCGTGGTGCCTTACCTGTCTCTTGAACAGCCCTGTTATCCAGGTAATGAAGGTATTACTTAACAGGGGTAAGGGAACTACATTGGAATTCTAGCTCTGTTTTCCCATTTATGCTGAACGGGGGGAACAGGTTGGATTTATTCCTCCAGCCTGGCTGAACAGGGTCATGGAGAGTTGTGCAGCTACAGCACTGATGTAATCTTGAAACACCTACGGTGAAATCTTGGTCCTGTGAAAATCAACAGCAAAACTCTCTTGGATTCTGGACTCTCTCCAGGTTGTGGAAATTGTGAATGGTACAGAAAAAGCCAGAGTTAGACAAAAGCTACAAGAACCAACACTCAGTAAGAGCTTCTAAAAGCCTTTGGGCTTTGCTTACTCCAAAAGCAAAATATGAAGGGAGCTCACAAAATGGAGATCACTTGGGGATTCAGGGACCCAGTTATTGAGCTTTGTCTCCTCTACACATACCTGCAGGACAAAATTTTATAAATACATGAATCTCTGTTTGTTTGTGCACACAGATCCCAAGAACATATCCGGTAAAATAAATAGGGTCCTAAAGGGTAGGTACTGCATATGGTTTTGTGGGTTGTTTGTATCACATTATTCACAGCAGCCTACACTGAAGACAATTTCTTTTGCCCAAGCTATAAAGTGAAACACTCGCTAGTGTGCTCCTCAGCTCCTCATTGTGTAGGTAGTACAATATAATCATAAATCACAGGATTACAGACTATTTCCTCTCTCTCACATTCAGTTCCTATTTTGGATAGTGATCACTCAGTCAACGAGAACTCAGGATTTCATTTTGCTCCCCTCCTTTTGCCTTTTTACCATACCATACTCAACTCTGCTCTGAAGACAGACTTGTTAATATTCTCAAGGATTTGGGCTTGATCTTTGTTATAGTCGGAGCATCAGCAAGGTGAATTTTAATAGCATAAGAAGAAAGTCTTCCTGCCTCCAGCTCAGGTATTTGGACCCAGACCTGCCAGCTGCCAAGGACTGTGTTCAGCCCCTGGCAAGGACTTGCTTAGAGCATGTTGGCTCCTCTGGGAAATTCTCTGTATAACCCATAAGAGCATATGCAAGTAACTTTTGCTTTCCAGAGGTTTATCATACCAAAATCTAGATGTACTAGACTAACAAACAGACTAGACACCACCAAATGTTGTAATTTCCACTAGTGTGAATATCCAAGCTATTCCAAAAGAAGTTTGCCAGAATTTTAACTGAAGCAAAACATTGAATTTTCACTAACTTTGTTTCCAGAGATGACTAAGCTTCTCTAAATAAAATAAGTAAATAAATGAACTGGAGATAGAAACCATCAGCATGAAAAATGTCAGGCTGGTGGTTGAGATCTGACGGGATCCTCAGCAAGGCTGAAGGACGTGGTGAAAGGTGCTGCAATCTCTCTCAGCCTTTCTATATCCTACACGGACAGCCTCATGGCACCTCCCAAGCCATTAGGGGTTCAGTCATTACGGTAAACTTGGGGTGCAGGGAAGGTTTCTCCATATTTCAGTGGCAGAGCACAGAGGCTCTGGGTACAAACAGCCCAACATAGTGAAAAGCAGATGTATATCTGCTAGACTTGACTTTTTCCCTGACATATACAATTGAAGACCATATATGAGCCCTCACATGACGTGTGTGTCTCTCTGTCCGAAAGAAAGACAGGAGAGACCTGATATGCAACTGCACCCAAAGCAGATCCTGTTGAAAGGAGAGGGAACTGGAAATATTCTCCTTGTAGTCTTTAACAATACGGATGGCTTAGCATTGCCCTCCACATAGCTAAGATAAAAATAACCTTTCTATAAATGCACCAACGTATTCTTCTGAGGTCGAATAACACTCCCAATAAAATCACTTCAAGGAATTTGGAATACGATTTGCTGTTTATCTTGCTGAAAGAAAAAAAAAAAAAAAAAAAAAAAGAAAAAGGCACCAGTCTCTAGCTTTTCCTTGTCTTTGCTCTCTGGGGCTGTAAAGTCCCCAGAGGTTAACTACTTGGAAAAGCTGCATAATGAACTCCACGTCAGGGTTACCCATCTCCGTCGCGGAGTCTGGAAGTGGTGTATGGGCGCCTGCTTTCATGAGCTATTTCAAGACATGACCAGCAGCCCTGATTTTCTCAGGAGCCCCCAGCAGTGGCAAGCACACACACGTGCGCACCCACCGCTGCACATCCTGCCTCGACCCACGTCTCGTCCCCACGTGTCCCACCCAAGCAGGCACTCTTCCTCTGGTGACAGGATGGTCCAGGAGGTGCTCTGCTCAAGAAATGTGGCAGAAAAAGGAAAGAATCCAGTTCACCCCCATGACGGGCTTCAAACTTTGATCTCCTGGATAATGAGCACGTCTGGTGACGATCTGTGGTTGGAAGTGGCTTCCCAGCGAGATCTGAGGCTCAGCCTGGGGAGGCTGGCGGTTTTTTAACACAAAGCCATTCACCTTGCAGTGTCCCAGGAAAACCAGCGTTTTCAGCAGAACCGGCTCTGTACACAGCACACGGTGTTACCCAGTTGCCCAGGCTCCTCCACGTACAGCATGGCTGCCAAGGGACAACAGGATGAAGAAAGGGTAACACATTACTAACCTCTAACCACCAGCGTCACCAGAAAAGATGAAGCCCTCTCTGTGAGCGGTGGCTTTCCCCACAGCACAGGTATGGGGCTGTCCCAGGCAGAGGCGCAAGCAGAGAGCCTCCAAACCTCCTCTGCTCCCCAGCTTCTTGGCTGCAACTGCTGAATACGAGCAGCAGGGACACAAGGCCACATAGAGCAGGGGCAACAGAAAGCAAGGTCTCCAAGTCCAGGCACTGGCCTTGGTTCAATGAATCCCAAACAAACTAAAACACAGGAACTCACCAAATGAAAATCCTTCCATTTTGCTTTCTCCCCCCTCCAGCCCAGGCCCGAGCAAACAGGAAGAAATGGAAAGGATTAGCACTGTTCCCTTTGCTTATCTGCACAGTTTTCCTCCCAACAACTCCCAGTCTTGTCTTTGAGATGGTGGGACAGCAGTGGCGCTCCACTGTCGTCGTGCGTCTCACGTGGCGACCGGCGCGCAAACAGCGCAGATCTTGACTTTGCACTGCTGAGGTGCGCGCACCGAGCCGAGCCCCAGCGGGCGCTGCCTGACAGCCCGCGGCTCCCGAGGGCTCCGCATAACGAGAGCGTTATGCAAGTGGCCGGCTATTTCTGTTCAAAGTTTGGTTCTGTGCTCTGAGAGACTAAAAATACGTGCGCACAAAGTTGAAGAACACATTGCTAAAACTCATTAAAGAGTCTTGCCCTTTCTGCCATGATTCTCCCCTCACTAGTGGCAACTGCCGAAGTTTCTACACGCACTGCAGAAAATAGAGCTTCTCCTCAATAACTGGCTGCTTCCTTGGCTTTCATCACCTTTCAAGACCATGGTCCAGTATTCCTGGCACCACAGACATTTTCCTTGTGAAGAAAGGTACCAGCAACTGGAGCAGAGATTAAGGCAATTAGTTTACGTCAGCTGCAGATTACTGCAGGTCACCAGTCAAAGTCCAGGTTTTAGGCCCCCGAACTGCACGCTGTGAGGTTTCTTTAGGGTTTCCTATGTGTAAAATCAGATGATGGCATGGCCTCACGTCACTCCATGTGAGCATTGCGCATATTTTATTGGCCGGTAGGTGACTGAGGGGGTGGGAATGAGAGCCAAAATGAATTGGATGCAGCTCATTTGCAAGCTAAGCCTTTGATTCCAGCCTGTGCAGCGAAACTTTGGGGACCGAATATATATATCAGGCCTGGTATCATTTAGGCCCTGTGAAGAAAAAAAAAAAAGAAATGCTGAACTTTTAGAAGATTTTCTGCCGTCAGTTAAAAACTTCAGACAGTTAAATGATACTTGCTAATTCTGGTGCTCTTCTAGGCCCAGACATCTATCCCTGATGGCAGGTCTAATGAGGATTTTGGTCTGCACAAGAAGTGGTTATTCATCATCATATCTCCTTGCCCCTTATGTAAATGTTCTGCTTCATCTCAGAAGAAAGGAAAGAAAAAAGCTATAAATAAAGAGTAAGTGGCTATTTTGGGAAAAGAATTTTCTTCCTGGTATATGTGTCTGTTTGCGTGTAAACAATTATCTTCTACATTTCTGTCGGCTTATCTAATCTCTTAAACAAATACCAAAGTTTTTTTTATGGCCTAGTTGTCTTAGTCAGTCTCTCCAAAGAACTCTTTCAAGGGTCAAATTCTGCCATCCTTTTTCACATGTTATCAGATTTTTCCTGTACCCCCACATGTCCCAGTAGCACCCACTATAGTAGGTGAGCTGGGTCCTGTGCAGAGGGAAAAGTCAGGCCATTGGCGTTGCTCCTGGATCCCAGGTGCTGTAAAGATATAAATCCTTACAGTTGTAGATCAGTATGTTTATATCTGTATATTACTTGTGCTTTGATTTCATGTATCATCCTGCTAAAGCATGCATGAAACTAGGGGTGGGGGGAACTGCTCCCCATACCCACAGCTTCCCTGACCAACAGCATCCCCCTGAGCATGCACCTACTGCAGTTGCTTCCTCAGAGGAGGCTCTTTCCAAGCCTTCTCTGGAAACTTCAAAGAGCTTCATTGCCTCCTTTAGCCTCTGAACCTATAGCAGGTCCTTTGGAGGGAAGTGAAGGCAGCCAGAGGTTGCCTGCAGTGCAGAGGGGGTGAGTGCAGAGATCAGCCTGCCCATAGAAGTGATTAGGTGGTGAAGGACACTGTGCAAATACCCATGTGGCAAACTGGAATAGCCTGCACGGGGCTTGCAAGAGCTGGGAAGGAAGGAGGAATTTCAAAGTCAGTGAAGTATCTGCACTTACAGATGGATGAGAACACTGGGGAGGGGAGCAGCTTGAAAAGCAGTTTTAGGAGCAGAAACAATCTGCTAATGTCAATGGAAAACCTCTCCACAAGAGACAGTAGCCTCTTCTGTGCTGATAAGAGATAGAGTTAAGTGAATGGAATATCACATGCCTGGACTGTTCACAGCTCTCCTTGCGTACGTAAGCAACAAGCTCCAGAGGTTGATAATAGAGGAATGTCAATGCAGAACTAAAAAAAACCTCTTGTGTGCTGCTGTTAGTATTCCCAGGAACTCAGAGCAAGTTCTGAAAGCATCTGATTCAAAGCCTGGGGAGGGCTCCTCATTTGAGCTTGCAATAATGCTGCTTACCATGCTAGAAGGCAGGCAGAGGCGAGGAGACTTGGAACACTGGGTTGGCCTTGCTGCATGTCAGATAATTTTCACCAAGAATGAAGAGATAACCGAAGAAGGGACAGAGAGAGCACAGTGACTCAAATGCCAGGTTTACTGAGATGATAGAAGCACATAATGTAAAACGGAGGGAACAAAAGAACAGTGTTTTATGCGTGCCATGTTCTTTACGCTCTTAACCCTAATCACTTATTACTGACCAGCGTCACAGACAAGCTTGTGCAGACCTTTGGTCCAACAGTAGCTATTGGTTGCTGTAACAAAGCATGAATATATGATAATTTTTGACTATTTAGCTGAAGTCCTAACCCTGCTGAGGTCAGTGAGAGGTTTTGCCATTGCATTCAGCAGGGACAGATTAAGTTGTGGTTACGCTCTGTGACAGAGAGGTATCTTAATCAAACCCAACCTCCTGATCAAACTCACTTCTTCTTTGTATGTAAAGAGTCCACACTTCCTTCAACCAGTTATCCAAAGACCAATAACAGATAAAGGTCTTATGCTGCTGTGAGGGATATTTTGAGCCCTGGTTACTCAGAGGTCCAGACTCTTGTGTTCTTAGTGTTCACTGTCCTTTAAAGATCTAAAAATACTTTTCTGCTGCAGAGGACAGGACTGCAACCAACTCCCTTGCTTCCCACCTCTGGTTTTATGCTTCTCTTAAACTACTGGTTCAGTTTCCATAAGAGGCTTCTGCATGCCTAATCCAACACATCCAAGCCCCAATCTGTAGAGTTGCAAGCGCCCACCTTACATATACAGCGAGAAAGGGGCTACATATGATCGGTATCTCTGAAAAATAGGTCAATGAAGTATCAGTTTTATCAGCTATAAACTGTGAAACCCTACACTTCTTTCCCAAATGCCTGAACAGAGTTATTTGCTGTGAATTTAGCTTCCCTTGCTGAACCACACATACCAGAACTGGAAAGGGAAAAAAGGACCACATCTATTGAAGAAAATGATGATAGGAAACCTTTCTGAGAAATGCCACAGCCGCTTTGCTTCTGTGGTTACTTCTCTGCTGTCTGGAGTACAGCAGAAATGGGACATCCTGGGGGAAGCAAGGCAGCCGAAGTGCTGCTAGACACCAGAGGGCTGGGAGCCAAGGCACCAGGGTGGCTCCAGCTGCCCTGTGGCTGTGGCTCCGCGCCAGCCTTGCCTGGGCTAGCGCTGTCTCTGCCCTGTGGTTTTCAGTGCTCTGGTCTGGCTGGGCTTTCTTGCCCCAGTGTGCAGGAAACTCAAAACTGCTTCCAGGCCAGAGCTGACGCTGGAAATGAGTATTAGTGCTCACTGCACACATGGACACTGTAGGAACCAAGCTGTCCATGCACCAAAAAAACTGCAAGGATTTCTGTAAAAACCCCTGGACTCAAGCATTCTGCAACTGCCTCTCTAAAGCCCTGTACTTTTGTTTTCTGGGGTTGAACCTTGTTTTCTGTTTCACTGCAGCCTGAGGGTGCTTAATTCCTTGAGGATGGAGTCAGACTCCTCACGTGGTTTTGTTCGGCACTGGGTAGAGCTAGAGGAAAATGCACAGTTGAGGCACTGAGGTGAGGTGATCAGTGCAAACAGGTCCAGAGACAAAGCAGAGCCCAGTACCAATGGCTTTAACTTGACCACCACCTTGATTGGCGGCTGTCAGTCTTGATTTTGCAAGAGTAGAGAAGCTTAGCTGAAATCCACACTATTTACTGAAGTGCTTCACAGAATGTAGATGCCTTTGCGAGAAAAGGGTTAAGTCCAACTGAGCTGCACTTAGATTGGCAGGATGTGAAGGGCCCAAAAGGGAGCTCACAGCAGCTCCTCCTCCCATACTTGCCACAGCTGAATTCTGAGTGCCCTTTCATAAGGGCTGGCCAAACCCAGAACTGAGGTGTCTTGAAGTCCGTGGGTTTTAGGGTGAAAGGCTGAATTCAGCTCATACAGTCAGTGTGGTTTTGTGAGTGCAACATAGCCTAGAACTTCAGCCTGGTAGTTTGAGGAGGGAGGAAGAACTTTGCTCTGATTTTAAAAAGAAGAGAGAGATTGAACAGACTGCAGATATTCCCTTAAAAAAAAAAAAATCTCAATCACTGTAGCAATGTCCAGAGCACTGGACATTATTCCCACCAAGTTTTGGATTTGGCCTTAGGTCTTGTTGGACTTTTTGGTCTGAGACAGTCAACCCCATTTTCCAAGGCTCCCTGTCCCTACAGGCTACAGAGCAGACTTCCACTTGTAGCCAAAGAAACAACCTTGCCAAGGCAGTTCGAACTTTGTGCAGTATCTCAAAGCCTTTTCTGCTCCTCTTCATTTTATGACCAGAGTTTAGCTCTCGATCTTAATTCTGTCTGGGTAGGGAGTCAGGCTTCACCTTCCTATCCCTGTTTACCCTCTGAGTGCCTCCACACAGCTCCTGAATCTCTCTCAGCTGCCCACACAGCTCTAGTTCTACAGAGCTGTTCTACAGAACAGGTCTATCACCTCCCAGCTCTAACTGCTTTGCATAGATTTCCTGTGCTTTAAAGAAAAATTCTGTCTCACCCAGGCAGATTTAGTAGAACATGGAGATGTAAACCAAGGGAGACAGAGAGAACGTGCAAGCAGGAGGAAAGCTTCCAGCACAGGAGCAAGTGCTGCAACTGCCTACTCCGCCATCCAGGGGCTGCTTTCATCTGCTCTCCTGGGATGCTCAGGATCCCATCTGCAGCTTTGGTGAGGGCCAGCCACCTTACCCCATGGTCACCAACACACTCTGTCACCAGGCAAGAACATGACAGAGTGGGGGAAATACAACAGGTTGATCCCCTCTTATTCATTTACTGTGCTGTTTCCTTGCAGCCAGTGCCTTCGGGTGCAGCCCGTTCTCTTGGGGGTCCTGGAAGAGCTAGGAGGGTTCAGCAGACACCGAGTGATGCCTCATTGCTCATGTTGTTACCCTGCTGCCACTGGTATGGGAAGTACAAAGCCTAATTTTGTCCTAACTTGCTTTCTTGGCTAAGGACAATCCCTCCAACAGCAGTTGTGTGCTGTTCTTGGCTTGGGTTTTGCTGCCGTGCCAACACAGTGTGCTGTATCCCTACGGCAGGCTAAAATGGGGCACTTCTGACACCGTCCCTTCTGTATTTCTTTGTTCTGGGAAGTGGTCTGTACAAAAAGCCCTGCTTATCACCAGTGGCCAGTAGTCAGCATCACTCAGGAGCGGCTCAGGGGCCAGGGTGTGATGCCCCAGCAGTCTTAGTGCAGCTGGGAGCAGGCATGGGTGAGCACAGACCCATCACCACCAGAAGACAGGGAAGGCCACGGCAAGGAATCCCTGAGCAGCCCCATCTATATGCACTTCCCAGACACAGTGCCCCTGCCAATCCTGAAAATGAGCCACCCCAACCAGTCCTTCACCTCCCTGACTCTGCAGGGCGGGAGGAAGCTCCAAACATTTTTGTGCCCAAGCTAGAGTGAAACCAGGTGCCAATGCCTCCAGATTCCAAGATCGGTTCCCTGGCTTCATGCCTCCTCTTCCAAGGGCTTCTGTGGAGGACTGAAATAAACTAATGGTTTTCTGAGCTTTCCTAGTTATGGTTTTTCCAGTTACGGCAATAGCTCAGTGGCCTCATTTGCGCTGTGCAGGTGTCTACATATACCTTGAGCAATCCCTCCAAGTCACCGCCTCAAGTAATGAAGGATGGTCTTTGTTTTCTTCTTCTTTGTCTTTAGTAGATATGTGACTAAAAATTAAGGAGAATTAAAGATAATTTGTAGCACTGCATATACTAAATCTGTATACTGCATATCCAGCTCACTGAGTGAGCTGAGTGGCAGATGAATTAATACAGAATTCATTTCAGCGTTGGCCATATCTATTCTGTGCTGTGACAGTGACCTTTCAGAAGGTAGAAGATTTAGGCTCTGGCACTCAAAAGCTGTCTCCATTCAGACACCCTTCCAAGGCAGATAAAAGGCCTGATCCAAAATATTCCTAATAAGCTTGAAGAACAAGAAAAAAAAATCATTTTTCTAAAGTATTGTTTTTGTCACATCTTAGAAGGCAGAAAGGCTAGGCCATATTCCCATGTCTCACTGGGTTCCTATTTCTCTTCACTCGTGCACGGCAAACTGCCTTCACCACACAGGACTGAAGACCTTCAAAAACTAAATAAAGAAAAGAATTCTTCCAAGAATCTATTCTGTTCATATATTTTATATCTATACCCAATTTCCTTTGAGACAGGTAAACTCTGACACTTGCACATAGCAGTTTGCCTCCCCAGGAGAATTCACTACCATCCACATTGCAACCCACAACTGATTTAGCTATAAGTCAACACATTTACTTCCTTCACTGCAGAAAAGCAGGGGGCTGAGGAGCAGAATTTCCTCAAGATGTGCTAACCTGGCCTCTCACAACAGCTCCGGAGGCATGGGCTGCATCAGCGGGTTGATTTCAGGAAAAGGTTGCAACTGAATCCAAAACAGTAATCCTGGAGCATATAAATGTGCACATAAGTGTGCACATAATCCCAGCCTACAACCTCACTCTGCTCCTCTTGCCCTGCAAGGATCTCCAATTAGCCTGACAAGCAAGATATTTCTGGGAATTTGTCCCTCTGCATTGATCTTTGTATTTGCAGACAAACAATTCCACCGAATTCCTTTACAGCCACTCCTTTTCCTTATGAGCTCCCTGTTTTTTTCCTTCTTTCCTACGTGAGAAGCACCCAGCCATACGGACTGCAGCAGCCCTCAGGGGAAGGGAGCGTTAGGACATTCCCCCTTCCAGCCCCACACAAGCACTTAGAGACAGAAAACACATGGCCACATACCCCAAGTCTCAACCACGTTCCATTCCACTCCACAAAATATTCCCAAGTGTTGCAGCTATCCCGTGCCTGGAAAACACAGCACTGGCCAGCCTGCCGCTTCCCCCTCTCACAGCCCAAATGACCTTAGTGTTAAGAAATGTTTTCCTGGTATTCAGCCGACGTTTCCCCTTGCCCAGTTTATCCCATTGTTTCTGCCTAATCCTTCCTCAACAACCCTCTCGCTCTGGGAAGCATTAGCTGCACTTAGCAAGCATATACATTTCTAAGGTTCTTCAGGATCAAATCACTCAGGTTAGCTATTTTATATATATGACAGCATACCAGGCACGATATGGGTTCATATGCTCCTCCGATGTCCCTCATTTCAGATCTCAAATTACCCATTGACTTACTGTTGAAAAACATCAACAAGAAATGCAACACTGTGGAATGTGCCTATGGAAAGAGCCTCCAACACCGAAGGAGCTGATTCCTCACTCCCGCTGAGCTTCCGGATGGAATCATTTAGCTCGTTTTCCTCGTTGCTGTTCTCTATCAGGCACAGCAACCCCCATCCGAGCCTCGCTGGTTGAGAAATGCACGTGTAATAAATTAAGAGACAAGCACGACTTCTGCTCCAGACTCAGCAGGGCAACAAGAGCTGCAAAGGGGTCAGCAAAGAAGGATTTTCATTTGGATTTTGCAGTTCCAAGTTTTTTTTTTTTTTTTTTTTTTTTTTTTTTTTTTTTTTTTTTTTTTTTTTTTTTTTTTTTTTTTTTCTTACACTACCAACCCAGCTCCTGGGAATAGGAATATTTTTTCTGGCACGGAGCAATTCCTCTGAGGCTCCTTGAAACACCAGCAGGCACTAAAAGTGTGGTGGTAGCTCTTCTGCACCTGGTGTAAAAGACATGAATCAAGGAAAGGCACTGAGATGTTACAAGACATTGGCACGCTGCAGCTATGACTTCTGATACCTGCAAGAGTCAAAACCTATTTTCAGAAACTGGAAATCATTTGCAAAGCAAGTTATTAATGTTTCCAACAACTTTCTCTAAGACTACCAAAATATATGTTTAAAAATTGAAATGTAGAGTGACAGGCATATTGCAAAACACCGTGTCCTGTGGGCACTGCTTAACCACAATGAGCACTGTTCTTTAAAGCCCAGAGCTCCCCTGTGCCTTGTGACTTTTTAACCCCTGTATACTTGTGGCAGAGCTAACCCTGGAGAGAACTATACATCCATATCCCCCGCAGAGGCATGTGAAACTCAAGAGGCTTTAGACTGACAGATCTCCCTCAGGCTTCCTTCCCAGTGGATTTACCTCCTTTCAGCCATTCAAATTTTTGCTCAAGGAACTTTCTCTTCAGTTGTTAAGCTCAAGCAGAAGCAGAACATCTCCTGGGAAAAGCCAGTCCAGACTGGCCAGGTCTGCACTGTTTTTGCACTGAAAGCAAACAATTCTATTGAAAAGTCTCAGGCCACACCATGAAGCTTGAAGAAAGTTCATGGACTAGTTGGCAAGTTTCTTATTTGGAATAAAATTAAAAAGTAGGAGAATTTCCAATTCCTTTGAAACTGCTTTGAAGTCTTCCCCACCAGGAGGCCTCTCCTTTACAGAGAAGATGAGTCTGCCGGGAACCACACCACTGCCTACCTGCCAGTGCGGATGAGGAAACGAAGAGCAATGATGAACAGCTCAACAAAATCCTCAGGAGTCAGTTCCTGACTTCCTACAGACCTAGCGCAAACGAGTGGGATTAAATAACAGATTTTTAGAGCTTGAAGCACAGAGCACTGTTAAAGGGTTAATATCAAGACTTTTTCCATGCAGAGAAAGGTTTGTCTACAATTTCCCTTTGTTTCCCCATCCTCCTTTCCCCACCTTCCCTCCTGCTGGGCCTTTTATGAATAGGTCTTTACCATGCCTCAAAAAAAGCCTCCCCATTGACCTCGTGCATTCCCCTGACTGCTCGAGGTGACCACAGAGCCAGTCAGAAGGTGTCCTTTTTAACAAGGAAAGCTTTCTTCCAGGCAGAGGAAGACACTGCTGGAGGCCTCTGTATTCACAGCCCTTCTATTTCTGGCTCTCCCTTTTCACAGGGCTTTGTTCACCAGAGCCTGCGCCTTCCCCCCACCATGGGGTATTAGTGGGTTCCTCAGAAGCAGAGCCAACTGCAAAATAAAAAACAACAAATCTGGCACAGTCTACCCCAGAGAAAAGGGGGCTTGCATCTTACCTCTCTGCCTTTCCCACTTCCAAGGAATTTGCTGGAAAGGAGGCTAATTAATGGGAATGTCTTAAAGGCTTAGAGCCTGCTCTGTGAACTCCCACTTGCCTCTTGATGTAGAAAGTGGAGACTAATCCTACATTCAATATAGACAGAGGTAGACTGTGCTGATGCTGAGCCCAACGCTATTCGAGAAAGGTCACCGTAATAACGCGCAGAATAGCATAAACTCAGAGAGCCCCCACGGGGCTCTGGGGAGCTGCTGCTGGGATGGGAAGGTAAATGAAACAGCCCCAGCCCTGACTCCTGGCAGGATTTCAGCCCATGGCATCAGCTCACGGCAGCTCCCCTGAGCTCCAGAATCAGTGTTAGGGGTGAGACTGTCACCTGCACCCACACAACATTGGAGTATTGGAGTATATCTGTCAAGTTGGATGTTAACACTATCTTTGTCTTTCCATGTTAGCTCTTCACATCTAACTCATCTTCTTCCACCATTTTTTTTTCCTCTTAGCAACTGTCACTATTCTTCCTGCAAAGGTTCCTCTCACTAGTGAGACACACAGTTAACGACTTTCTCATCCACTCTAAGCGACAACCCACCCTCCTGTAGATTTTCATCAGTGGTCCTTCTGGACATTTCTTGCAGATGCCTCTTGAAATAAGTTGCTATTTAAGCGCAGGATGGATACCTATGCCAAGGTCAAACTGATTATTTCACTCCTTGCCCATGGGTGCTGAAGCAATCATGCTTTGTGCCAACCTTGTAGCATTTTCACCAGCTCCAGCTACCTGTGGCCTTATCCATGGATGTATAGGGCTTTTTGCTGTTGAACAGAAAACAGCAAAACAGAAGTCACCCAAAACATGCACTGCCCTCTGTTCTCCAGGTCCTACAGAGCAAATATTTACTAGCTTGCTCCATTTCTGAACTTAAACCTCTCTGGTTCTTAAGCTAGAAAATTCTCGTTCTTCAGTCCAATTACCTCCAGGATGTGGCACAGCAATATTTTGATAGCACATGCTGATAATGAGTCCGTGCAGTAGTTCCCATCAACACACAAAGCCATCCCTTTCCCAGGAAGGAACCCCCAGGGACTAGATCGTAATCTTGGACCCTTCTCCAGGCTCCCAGCCACCACTATCAGGGTTCAATCTGCCCACATGAATGTCCTGCCACCAGTTCCAGCTCTGGTCATACGTTGTCCCAATCGGTGACTCCATTTTAATAGCCAGCCAATCTCTCTTTAGTATTTTTGATTTGAGCATATGTGCATTTCCTCACCTAGTACCCAGCAGGTGAGGAAATATTATATGCTCAAATCCCACGTGTGCACAATATCAGCTGGTCTGATCGGAGTCATTTCTCCTATAATTTCTGCAGTGGCTCTTTTGGTCTTGCCAATACAGCTCTTGGCTCTTCAAGTCTGTGCTAGCACTCCTCACAAGAATAGTACTCGGCCAGTAGGGCCTTATATACTCTGTTAAATGAAAGTATCATTTGCAAGGCACAATTTTTGTGGTTATTGCTCTGATCACTAGAAGCTGACAGATCACTTCATTTGCACAGAGACCACTGAGCAGTTCTGCCAGAGCAACGATAGCCTCTCCCTGCTGGCCTGGGTGTACATGGGGACCCTGGAGGTGAAGGACGTCCATAGCCCATTACACAGCCTCCTGAGCCATGCAGTCCCAGCTGCCACTGCTCTTGAGGGATCATCGTGCTGCACAGAAGCTGCATCCATGCTCTCTTCCTCCTCGGATCTCAGCTTGGAAACACAGTGTGAAAACAGATTTCACTTTCACAAATATTTTTTCTTTCCTCCTCAGCAGACTTGCTACCAGCCCATCACCTTGTGGAGAGGGAAGGAAGATGCTTAGTGTTTTGGAAGGAAAGGATGGCACATTTAACCTCATTTGTGATGGGAGCTGGAAACATCTATTATGAGCGGCTAAGTGGGCAGGAAGCTGAGGATAAAGGACATAACTTGAGAAACTTGAGGCATAGCCTCGGGAGGTTTCAGGGATGTGCTCTTTTATCCCAGTCTGATACTCAGAGGGAAGCTACACTACAAGTTCCTTGCAGAAAACTGGATAAACCTCCAGTCTCAAAGAAGCAACAAGTTCAATTCCTGCTTCTTTAGTTAAAGTATTGATTAAAGATGCTTTTCTGAAACACCAGGAAGCCTTGCCCCCATCCTGAAAGGCTGCAAGCTTGGTGACCTATCCTGACTGTTTGCATGTATGAGGAGGGCATGGCAGAGCCTCATTTAAATGCACAGAGATCCCACATGCAGGAACAGCAACAAGAGCAAATACAAAGGGCAAGCAAAGGGAGCGAGTGGTTTGCTCCGTGTGTTCGGGGCAGTTTGGAGTGTCTAGACGTGAAAGTTTCCTTTAACAGAGGGACTGCATGTCCCTGTAATCCATCTGACACATCCAAACACTCCACCCGGGGTGCACCGTTACTTGGAACAACACTTCCCTTGCTACGAGACACTTTCTAATGTCCTATTGATTTCAATAGATCTCCTAGTAAATGTGTTACAGAAGGAATGACAGTGCAGCGGGAACAGAAAGTTCATGCAGTAATATGCCGCTGCTTGGCACAAAAAGAAAAATGAGTTTTCAGAGGTGGGTTGTTGACGGGTCAAGGCACTGCTCGTGTCTCTGGCAACAAGGGCCAGGGCCTGGCTCAGCCTCCTGAGCCTCCCACGTCCCCCTCCCAGCATAGCCCCATCCCCACGCAAAACATCCCCTGCCAGTCTCAACCTCACGGGGGCACCAGCCTGGCCACCTAAGCAGGAAACCACCACCTCCATGGCGAGGTCCAGCCAACCTCACACTGCGCGCCAGGGAAAAGCTGCCAGCAGCGGAGCGATTCAGGGGAGCCTGGACGGCAGCGTTATTTGCTGGTTGCCTCCCTTTTGGAGCAAAGCGAGGACTGGATTTCTATTCTGGGGCCACTTACACTTCCTGTTTGGTGCAAAAGCCTCAAAGGGGAATTCGGATTTATGCGGCTCTGGTCACGTCATCCCATTGTTCCCAGGCTGTCAGGAGAGCGGAGCATCCCAGCAGGCTGCCCTGTCCGTGGCTCCCTGCTGCCCGGGGCACTTTGCAGACTGACAAACCACAAGGCTTGGTGGGGTTGGTGATCTCCCACCTTCTGCCAAGGTGACAGCATGGGGAGTGTCAGTCAGGTGGCTGGCAGGCCCACTTCTCCTTCCACAGTGGAAAAGGAGGGGGGGGTGGGGGGGGGGAAAAAAAAAAAAAAAAAGACACACACACAAGTTTTTACTTAGAAATCTAGGAGACACAAACAGACACCAAAGTCCTTACAGACCAGCGGTAGGAGTCCTGAAATCCTTTGAGAAGTGGCAGCTTCTCAGCCAGCCCAAGGATAAGGTTCCTGCAATTGCTTTTCCAGAACCATAATGTTTCTTGCCATAAACAGACTGAAGTCAGGGAGCAAAAAAAGCACAGAGTCTTCCACACAAGCAAGGGGAGGAACCATCCCAAAAGGAAGGAAGCCAGCAGGACCACGGGATACCCACAAGGAGCCTCCCGCAGTCAGGCCCAACACCACCCTCCAGTCTATTGTAGGCAATAAAGGTGATGAAGCACCAAGATGTTGGACTAGCAGGAGTCATGCAAGTTGGTCATGCATAGGCAAGAGCTTCTGTCTCAACTTAGAGGAAGAGGAAGCTGTCTTGGTGACCGCTTTAACCTAACTCCCCAATTTCAAGTCTCTCTGAGTCTGTATTTTAGGAAGAGTCTTGACATAGCATTGCTTGCATCTCTGGAGTTGTTTTTCCGTGGATCAAGACTAAGCCTCCACCATCAAATGGCATGAAAGTAGATTAGACATTTTAAACAAAACAAGGTACGCATGCTAGGCTTGGTATGCAAGGCAGATCCAGCCTCCAAATTTTGACAACTGGCTTGAGAAGAACCAGGATTTCACCTGCAATATTTGCTGGCCTATTGAGCCATCATGTAACCCCTAGTTAATTGAGAACTTCTGCTTCTCTATACCTTTGACATAGTTTTATACATAATTTTCTTTTGTTTCCTTTCCCCTTTTCATTTCCTCTTTAAATTCCAAGACAATTTGCCTGTGTGCAAGGATAGCAGCTGTTTTATTCCTGAAACTACAATTCAGTTACAAAACACAAACACTGAACTTTCTACGGGAAACTTGACTTTTATTCTTTCCTGATTTGTTGCCATTTTCCTTAAGCTGAAGCTAATATCTGTTCAGAACAGGAACATATGTTTTGTTTTTCTGGCTGGGAAGAAAGCTTGCTGCTTGTCCACAGCAAAGTGTGTCCTTTTAGGAGCAGAAATATTTTCCCTCTTCGACTTCAGCAAGACATTTGTGCAATGTTATGAATCCAAACATTTGGCAGGATCATGCAGACAATGAGAGAGAGAGACTTCACTGAAACACAACAGAGCCAACAGGAACAGCCTGCAGAACTGCAATGCTCGGTACTTCCACAGACAGAGCAGAATCCGCTCATGGAGTTTAGGATTCCTATGTTGCACCAACTACATAACTGGACTGATCACAGACACACAGACCTTCTCTACAATCATCAACAGCTCTCTAGGAAGACACTGAAGTCACTAGCTTCCAAGCAGGGGAGGAATCTTGGTTGGCCCAAGAGTTAATTCATAGGAGCTGAGGAAAGTGGTGCTTAGTTTTCATTGCCACAGGTCCATGAGAAGCAGAGCAAGTGCTGTGACAAAATTTATTCTTTGCATCTGAGAGTCAGGAGCCTCAGTTATGGCCAAACATGCTCAAAACAGTAACGAGCTGAAACTTGTGTGTGCTGATCCAATAACGAGCAAAGCTTCTAAAACTGTGAAGTTTGCCCATCCCCAGCCCTAGCTGCCTTTAGCCTTGATCCAGCAGCCACGCCGAGGCACGCGGGCGGATGCAGTTGTGCCACGCAGACTTGCGCAGCTCCCTCCGGAGCGGGAGCGGAGGCACTGTGCAAATTCACTGATGACTCACGCTACTCGCACGGCACGCTGTAAAGGTACCGCCCTTAACAAAAAAGGAAAGGAAAGCAAAAGGAAAGGTGCATTGCTTAATAAAAGTAAAAAAATCTGGAAGCGTCATCTTTTAGCGGTGAGGCTGGACTCCCCTCACCGGCCCAAGTGAGCCTCAGTGCCCAGACACCCTAGCACAAGATGGGGGGTTTGAGATGGAAGTCTCTTTGGGCTAAAGGAGACAAACCCGCACCACGGCTCAGGAGCGGATGCTGAGCCAGTCCAGGAGATACAGGTGCCCCTCGCAGCCCCCTCACCTGTTCACTCTTTGCCAAGCAAATCACATCACCTTAGTCTCAACTTCCTCTCCCTAATCCCCTGCCTCCAGAAAAATGGCTCTAGGGCAGGATGAGAACTACTTTTCCACACCCCCAAAAAAAGGTTAACAGTGTTTCCTGTAAATTTCTCCACCCATTTAGGTTATAAAATATAATAAGAGTATAAGCAAGAGAGCTCTTTTTTTTTAAGTGAGAGAGAAGTTTGCTTCAAGACAAAGTTCTCCTTCTACTGTGGGTTTTAAGACTGCATAATTAACCTGAAACTGTTCAGACTGGAAGGAAATCTCTTCACTTTCAGCCCTGGGGGGCTTCTTCCCCTTTCCCAGGCCTGGTGTTTTTCTCTGCCCTGCAGAGCATATCAGGGCTGACTCTCCACGCGGGTTTGCACACGGGCTCCCTCCAGCAGCCCCCTTGTGCCAGCCCAGCATGAGGCCTCTGAACTGCTGCTTTTCAAAGGAAAAAGGCTGGTTTTTTTTTTTTTTTTTTTTTTTTTCACACTAACCAGTCTTAAAGGACTTTACCATGACCATCCTAGGAGAGGTAAATAAAAAATGACCTCCAGTCAAATGAGGCTGCTTTCCTCCCTCACCCTACCCCTCACCTACCTTTCTCCTTCCTTCATGTCTCCTCCATGGCCACATGCAGGCTCTAACTGGCCCTTGAGCCCAGGCAAACACAACCCTACAGCAGTAGCTTGTGACTAGCATCTGCTCAAGCCCATGCAAGAGGGTTACTCCCATGGTTAACAGCCCTGCTGCCCTGTCAGCATATCCACACCTTTGTAGCTGGCTTGCAATCCCCTCACCTGACCTAATTACTGCACGACCAGAGGGCTACAACCCACCCCAAACCCACAAGCACACACCTTCCCCAGTGCTTATCTTGGTGTTAAATTGGCTTGTGCCCATTGCAGAGGGGAACGCAGGTACCCTGCAAGGCCAGCAGCGAAGCAACAAGCATTTGCATGGGGTTACACATCCCTTTTTGGGCTGGCAACATCGCCAGGATCATGAAATTGAAAAGCCACAGGTGAAAACAAAGAGGATAGAAAGGGAATGCGCTTGAGGGTCACTCCGGTGGCTTTTCCTGCTCCATCCTGGAGGCACCCAAGGCTGCCTGCGCCTCTGCAAGGAGGGCACAGGGCCAGTCCGGCGGAGCACGAGTGCTTGCAGATCTGGTGTCCACAACAAAAGTGGCAATAGCTTTTGGGTCTGGTGTTGAGTTTTTCCCAGAGCCAATGAGAGTATTTTTGGTCATGTGCTTTTTGTGTTTGTCTTCTGGTTGTTTTTAATACAAGCTGGGTTTTCTTTGTTTGCCTTCCAGTTTTTGAACCTTTAGGATATGCATACTTTACTTTCTCAAGCCTTTCTCTGAAAAAAAAAAAAAAAGCAAAGAAAAAAAAAGGGCTGGAAATGTTCTTTTTCATTAAAAAGGAATCTGAGATTCTTTGACGATGGGATGACTCCAACAGCTGGGCTTTTAAGGACACTCTAAAAATTACGAGACTCCTGATAAAATCGTAGGAGTTAGCAAAGCCACATTTCCCCTGTACAATTATGATTTCTTTGCCTGTGGGTATCAATGTGTTGAAATGCCTCTGTGAAGTTCCTGCTCTGTCACTGAATTTGCATGCATTTCTTTTTGGTTCTTTCCTTCCCCAGCCCTCTATCCCTGCCAGAGAGTAGACATTCCTGAAAATCAACTAACCACAATCCCATACTTTGCAGCCTGCAGACCTTGAAGCAAATGAGGCTTGAAAAGTAATTGTAGCATTACAGGGACCAAATGATGCTGAATTATGCAGCATTTAGTGGATGCTGTTTATAAAATTGTTTGGGGAGAAAAAAAAAGCACTAGATAATTGAATTAAAAAATATTAAAGCACTGGAAGGTGACATCGTGCAATGGAAAGCAATGAAGAGCTGCAGAATATAGCCCTGTCTTTGCTGAGGCCATTCTGGAAAGAGTGTGGCACTGTAACATGAGCTATAGATAGCGAGTGAGGCAGTGGGTTGAGTTTCTTATAGACTTGACAGTCAATTGAGTATGTTGTTTATGTGCCAAATGCATAAGCCTTTTATCATCAGACACTTATTACTACAGCAGAGCCGAGGGGCCGTAACTGAGCCCGGCCCACGCTGCTCTAGGCGATGTGCAAACACAGAGGTTTGTGCTGCTTTCAGATTAACAGCTGAAATGTGGAACAAAAATCACTTCCCCAAATGGCACGGTAATGCTAGCTAAAACTCTCACTGTTTCACTAGCAAAATGTTTTCTTCCTGTTAAACCTACACTGGGAAAGGAACTCGCTTTGCGATAGGGGCTACATCTCCACTGGGAGGAAGAAGGAGGGTGCGGGTTCAGGTACACTCCCAGCATCTTGTGATATCCGTGAGCCCTTTTAAATGGAGACAAATCCAGTTTGGGCCCTGTCCCAGAAAGGCTGCAGAACAGAGGCGGGGCAGATGACAGGTAAGGGAAGGGATCTTCTACCATTTTTTGTCACAGTCATAACTTAATCTGTCTCTCTCTTAGGCACTGATTTGGCTGAGGCACTTAGGTTAGGAGTGTGGAGTTCCTTCTATTTTCCTTCTAAAGCCCATAGAGACAGGTCCCGTTAGGGAACATTTCAGTGCACCGAATTACTGCACCTCTTCTGGAGTGGCTGTAAAAGGCGCTGAGAGTGACTACACGCCTCCCTGCAGCGCCTCAGGTAGCTACCACGGCTGGGATGAAACCAGGCTCCAGCCACCAGCGACGCACATGTGAACCAGGGTTCCTATTCTGCAGCCTCTGAAGCTGTGGGATGTATGTACCTTCACCAAAATATATCTTCCCAGCATGCTTAGATTAACTCCGACCGACTGCAAGAGAGATTTTTTTCTTTTTAAAAATAGATAAAGGCTGCAGGCCTTGTCTCAGTGGCATTATTCTTAACCCACCCAAAAGAAAAGCAGCAGCAAGAGAAATAATGAAGTAAATGCAATCACAGGGTCATATATGCTCAGTGATCACTGATCATCTCCGTATGTATTTCCCCAGCTGCGTATTTCTGCGTGTTTTACAAATGTGATTCAGTGCTATTATTTCCGCTCTTCAGATGCAGACACGAAGCTATGGAGGAGGTAATCAAATTGCTCAAGATCGCACAGGAAATTGGTGACGGCACAAGGGATGGGAAATAGGTGTTCCCCCAACCTGCCCATTACATGGTGTTGACTTCCTGCCAACGCTGCAGCATTGCACAGGTCCTGGAGAGCACACGGCTGCTCCAGTACGCGGAGGACTTGCTGCCCAAAGCTATTTGGATGTGTACAAGAACTCGGGAGGAGGTGGAAAAGGTGGAAAGGGAGCACAGGAAAGTCCCCTGAGGACTTTGCTTCTGCTTTGCTTGTGTCGGTCATCTTCTCTGTCCCTGGTTAGCAAGGCCTGGGGATTAGCAACGAGAGTGATGGTTCGGGCAGTGGGACAAGAGGGAGTTTTGCTGGGGTGGTGAGGAAATCTCCAAGCACAAATGCCACTCGAGCAGCAAGCAGGTGAAGGGCCTGGCATTTTGCAGACTCCCAAGTGACTCCACAGCGAGTGGCTCAGGCATATCAGCGTGAGGGGCTGTGCTCTGCCAGCACAGGGCAAGAGACAGAAATACTGCTTGATGGGGCAGAGTCTGGTAAGGGGAGTGAAAATTCAGCACCCACATTCCTCATGAGAAGAATATGCCAGCTGTTCATCAAGAGGTATTTTACACCAGCAAACAGACTCCAAGCATCCCTGAGCTCTGGGAAATCAGTGCGACTCCGCACAGAGATTTCCTATGTTTTCCCATCACGTCTCCCGCAGCCACATGGCTGCCTGCAGGAGAGAGCACAGACATGGAAAGCTCCAGGATGACGCTTTGTCACTGACTCACAACACAGGTTTGGGCAATTCACTCCATCCTCCTTCCCAAGCTTCCCACGCAGTCCGGCCGGCAGAGCACTGAGCACCAAGGCTGTCCCCGAGTGCTCAGTGAAGCAAGAGCCTCCGCGAGGAAGGGGGTGGGAGGCAGGAATGGGTGACAATCTGATTAGGGAATCCACTGTAGCGTCGTGGCGCTGGCAACCCCACTGCAGGCATTTCCTGACTTAGGGACGCCACCAACTTTGCCACCTCTGAGTTTCCTTCATGTGGTTCCTAGTGTGCAATGCAGATGCAGGACACATCCACATCCATAGCAGATGGAGCTATTAAGGTGCAGCCAGCAGGCGCAGGTTGGGCTGCTCGAGAGCTGTTTGGGTCAGGTCTTCCGGCTGCGGCCCCTCTTGCTGGCGTGCGTGCACGGAGGGGAGGGACAGCCGCCCCTTCCCAGCCGCCCTGGAAACCCGGCTGGGGCGAAGCTCAGTTACCTCCTGGCTTGCCACTCATTGTTCAGTGTTTAAACACAGGTGTCTGTTCCTGTTGACACTGAGTGATAAGTGGAGACATTTTTTCCATCGGAAAGAATCTCAAGAATTTCCCCATTCTCTTTTTATTCCTTTTTCCTTCTGCCTCTTTGTAATGAGTCTTTTATTGGAGGGTGTGGGGTGGCTGACACAAAGCAGAGGTGTGACCATGCTCAAATGAGCCCTTAGACGTTATTTTAAAATTAGATCCCCCTGCCTCGCCTTCTCACAGACGCAGTCACTGTAGTCACAAGCTTTAAATGGTTATTCAGACTGAAGTCTTCCTTTCTTTCACACCCTCCCCGTCCTCAGTGGCTACTCTTTAGTGGCTTCTGCTCCATTCCCTGTCTTGTAAGCCAAGCGCACCTAAAGGCAGACAGCGAACGCCTCCAGGGCCCAGTTATTCCTCCCGAAGCAGTAGCTGTGGGGACTTCTGCATTGCTAGGGCTGCATGTGAGCCTTTGCAGCCCCGCTCAGCATTCACATTGCCCATCCCCTTGCCCCCTAAAAGAGAAGGGTAAAATGCTCAGTTTGGCATGGCAGTTGGGAGAAGAATGTTCAGGCTTAAGTATAAAAACAGTGTTTTCCTGAAAGAAAAAGGTAGCCGTCAGCTCGATGAGGGACCTCCCTCACTCTCCTCACCCACCTCCTGGCACTGGCCTGTTGCAGTAAAACGGCCCAGCAACTCAACGTCACTGAAATCACCGCAAAGGAGCGCAGGTGCCCTAGCTGAGGACACACCACCATGGGCGGCCTGCACCAAGCAGGGCATGAGGCACATTGACTGGGCCGTGGCGGGAGGGTGAAATGTCACAGGATGGCTACAGGCATGAATTTCTGGAGCTGTGTGGAAGGGAACCACAATTAGAAAAGTGTCTCCATGAATATCCAGTCTGGGGTGAGGAGGGAGCTAGTAGTAACAGTGCTGGTAAGTGTCCGGAAGATCTGGAGAGAGCTGCTGGGGAGTGGGAAGATTAGGGAGATAGGAAAGCATGCCTGGCTTCATGGCAAAGCCACCTGGAAGGGCTGCTGGGGGGCTGCACGCTGAGGTTGCCTCTGTGGTTTCCATCTAAAGGGGACACTCAAGTCACTTCTTATATTGCCCAAGACTGTTAGTATCTTACCCCAGGAGAAAAGAGGCTTCACTTACACTTTCTTGCACCTCCCGGGGAGTGTGAGGCAGGATAGCGATGCCTCGTGAGCAGCCGCAGCGAGGCACGGCGAGCTGCGCAGGCCTGGCCACGCGTGGCAATATCCCACCCACAGGCACGGACCATCGCTTGAATATGCATGAGCAGAGCAGCAAACACTGCCAGGCTCCCTCCCAGCTCCATGGACCAGGGGGAAAAACACGCTGCACCACGAGGCAGCCCAACGGACACGCGTGTGCACTGCCAGGGCGTGCGTGCGCACACGAGTGGCTGAGATGCTCCTCCACGCACCAGCATGTCCCTGCGTGTGCAGCGGCCACCCGGCGATGCTGCCCTCCCGCTGTCCCGTTTCCCTTGTTTGTCTAAGACGTTGTTGGAAAGCGCGAGTGCAGCTGACGGCTCCAGCCGCCTTGCCCGTGCCCACACCCGAGCGCCTCTCTCCTCGGGGGCGGCCGTGACGCTTCTGCAGGACCGCAGCAGTGCACATAGGTAGGCAACAATCCTGCCAGGTAGCGGAAAACGTGGATCTTCTGAAAACAGTCCTGGCTCTGCAGAAAGCCAGGCCCAAAGTGACTAAAGCAACCCCCTCAGGACACTAACTTACCTAAGGCCTTCGTCGGGGCTTGGCCGTGGCACAAGTCGCTAACTGCCCGTCTCCTCTGATCCCCTCGGTAACTAGCGGCGCCCGTCGCCAGCGCACTGCGCTCTCCGCTCTCTCCCAGGCGCTGGGATGGCCCTCGGCTGCTGCAGCCGGGCTGGCGCTATCCAAGCACTGCTCCCTGCTAAGTGAGGAGCCCCTCTTCCCATCAGGCCCTCAGGCTCTCCCCATGGGATGATTTATTTCCATCTCCGCAAGCTCTAGGGTTTAGGCCACTGCAGCAGCCTCCTGCTTGGGAACAATTGCTCCTTCCCTGGAGAACAAACAGGGAGTCAGGATCCAGCACGGCCTTGCTCCATGTCCCCTCCTTTGACAGGGCACGCTGGAGCCCCCGGCTTTGCAGAGAAGCCACCCCGCATTGCAGCCCTTGCCTCACTGCTGTGGCTGCGTGGCAAGCTGGCGCAGCCGCTCGCTCCCGGCGCGCTCCGCCTCGCCTCTTTCCAGGTCAGGAGCTCGGGATTTTCCTCCAGGGCAGCAGCTGAACCGGCTTGGCATGACGCAAGCTGGGACACCTGCGCCGCGTGCCGCTTCCTCCCTCGCGTGCGGGAGCCGGAGAGCGCCATGGCTCCCCATGCCGGGGCACAGCCGTTCCCGGAGGGCAGCCGCGACATCGGGGAGGCAGGAGCGCTGCTCCCATGCTCCCAGCGGGAGCTCGGGGACGTGGGCGCCGCTCGCTCCTTGACCCACCTGCCCTGCAGCCCCTGCACGCGCACCAGGCACCAGCCTTTCCTTGGAGGTGGGCTCTGGCTCCCCGCAGGAGGAGCGCGCCCCAGTGCCTCGTGGCGTCGGCTCCGTCCTCGCCGTGCTTGCTTCTGACCCGCACGCGGCAGACGGATTTGTGCAGAGGCCAGACACACACAACCCCTGGGATTAGTCATACGAGTCGCTCCCTCCACGCCGGCTCTGGGTGTCTTTGCTGTGAGTTCATCCACCCGGCATACTTGACATCACTCCTATCAGCAGGGTCATGTTATTTTTCTCTCTAACATCAAAAAGAAATGTTCTTCAAAGATCGCTTCCCCGGCTCCCTGCCCGCATCAGAATGGCCTTGCAGGCTCTCTGTCAGCACATCCCGCCTCTGGCACCAGAGGCATCTGCTCGTGGGGAAAGGTCCTTCTCATGGGAGAGACCGGCCGTCACACCTCTGCCCAGAGCCAGGCTCGCTGCCCTTGGAGGGGAGGCAACGGCAGCCGTCAGCCACCACAAAAGCCTCTCTGGTTCCTCGGAGTTTGGGCCAGAAAACAGCTCATCCAACGGGCATTATTTCCCTGGGAGATTAAATAAAATAAATGAATAAATAGCACAAACCTTCACCGCAACACAGCTCTGTCCTCCCTCGACGCGTCTGGAGTGGGCTGGGAAGTTTTGGTTGCCTGCCCAGCAGAGCTGGAGGGGTTGAGGTCATTGCTACAGACGTCGCTGCATGGCTGGCTCTGCATTGGAGGAGACAGTCCTCTGCGCTGGAAACATCCTGGCCTTGGGTCAAAAGCTCATAACTTGCCCCATGTCCTCCCAGATGCAGATGCCCCCTCTTTAGATCTAGGCCTGGCACACAGGCCTGTCCATCCTTTTCCACGTGCCTATGGCTCCCAGGGACACAGCATGGAGGTGGGTGGAATGGTACCTATTCCCCAGATGGGGAGGCAGCAGGACAGGGGGAGGAGAAAGGGAAGGGGGCATTTTTTGGACACAAGAAGAATAAAGAGGTCAAACTGCGTATGACACGTAACTACTTGGCCAGGGGAGATAGAGAATGATAGTCGGGAAGGAATTATAGCGCTCGCCCTGCCTCGGCCAGCGCTGACTCTGAGGGATCTTCCACCCGCTCCTCCTCCGCTGCCTCCGTGCCTGCCTGTTTGTGATATGGCTTATGACAAAACAACTTGTTAAGGAATTATGCAACTGAGCGTCTAACCCTTTCCATGCTGGATTTTTCCAAAGCCTTGTGCTTATCAGGTAATTGTGCTTGAGTTGCTAGCAACCTGCCATAAGTCCCATTTCTTTAATGAGGCCTCAGCTCCTTAATTGCTCCGTGGTTGCTGAGAAATCTTGATCACATAGGTGCAAAGGTAATGCAGGAAATGTAGTATCAGCATGTGCCACTGCAGAGACTGTTCCCAGTGTTGGCATTGAACTCTGCACACTGCCTCGGGTCCAGCATCTCTGAAGGTTACTTGGGGACAGGGTATCCTTACACTTCATGTGCTCTGGACCAGGCTACCTGGATCACGGCCCATGTACCCCATGGGAAACATGGTTCCTGCCAGGCCTGGGGCTCGCGGCACTGAGGCTACCAGGGAAGCCCACCCAGTGTCCAAGGAGTTGTGCAGCACCTGGTCCCATCTGCACCTCCACGTGCGAGGCACTGCCTTTGCATGCAAATTAGGGGGCAACATAAAAACACAATTTAGAAGAAACATCATATATTTCTCTATATAAATATGCATATGTGTGTGCACACACAGGTGCATGTACACATGTGCAAAAAACAGCCATGTTAGACATGTTCCATATGTCCACTGGTTGCAAATTAGGGTTGCAAGAAAACTAACATGTGCAAACTTTGCTCCAATTTCTGTGAAACAAACGGGCAAAAATCAGCTACAAACCAGAACTGCAACTGCAGCCCACTGGGTCATCTCACCCAGCCTCCAATCTTCTGGTAAACAACAGCTATAATAATAGTCATTCTGCTCCTCTAAGCATCTCCGCACATTTATAGCATGTAATGTAGTGTATAAAATATATATCTCTGTATAATTAGGAGTGTTCTGTGTGGTGACTCAGACATTCCAATAAGCCTTTTGCTTGTCACTGGTGTGCGAAATGTATCTTTAGTCATTTTTTCCAATGACTTTGGACTTTAAAAACAGCAATTAGCAAAGTCAGCTTGTTATCAGCGCCTGTCAGTAACCGGTCCTCACGCCAGTCCTTCGTTTTGTTCTGGTCACAGACAAAACTTTGGCACTCTTTGTTCAAGGCTTGTATTTGTCTGGAGGACTGAGGCAGTCGAGTGAGGAAAATAGGCCCTAAACCTGCAAACGCTTTCATGCATCTTAATTTTAAGCACTTGAATAGTTTCACTGAAGTAGCTCCAGATTGGGCCTTTATATAGCATGGTAAATAGCAGGCAAGACATGAAATAAAACTTCAGAGGCATCATTTTCTCCCTTGGCTTTCTAGTTATGGTTAGGCAGGCATCAACATACACAAAGTGAAAACACCGTCGTCATTAATAAGGATGCTTTTTTTTTGTTATCAGTATCTTTCATCTGTTCTGCTCATACTACACACACATCCTTACTACACACACATCGCCATCCACCACCTGCAGCTGCAGCCAGATGAAGAGTGAAAGTCAGGGGATTATTTACCACCCCTCATGGCTCCTAGGTACGTTTCAAAGCACATGACACGGCCTGCGCTCAGTGCGGGAGCCGAGCGAAGGTGCCGATTCCTCCAACCCGCTGGTGGCAGCCTTACTTTCCTCCTTGGGAGGACGTTTGGTACTGTTGGCTGCAAGGCCTCCGCAGAAGCAGAGTGAAAGATCCATGTCCCTTTAAAATCCATGGAATGACTCTAATCCATCCGCTCCATGAGGTGGAGGTCTCATTGACAGCATTTGATTGAAATCTATGGTAGCAGAAAAATACTAAAGGGAAATACTTAAGGCAGCAACATTTTAATATGAAAAATTGGCATGGGAAGAATAACTCCTCCTGAATAATTCAGTCTGTGAGTTTCTGGTACGTGGACTGTGCTTGTCTGCCATTTGTTATGGTGAAGCTCAAATGGATTCAGAAAGATAACTGCATGGCCTGAGACCCCTTTGCACCCAGAGGTCTGCGTGGGAGCAAAGCCATGTGGGTATTGGATAAGAAACGAATGGGATCAGGCCCTCCAGCTGGGCTGAAGCCGAAAACCAAGGAGTATATTTAATTTTGTAAGTTCTAACTGCCCTTCTCAGTTCAGGCTGGATTAGCCTTGCAAAGTTCAAGGGTTTGCAAACCTCTCTAGCTAATTTTGGACTCAGACAGTTCAGAAAATGAACCTGAGTTCATGAACCCTTTCTTTCTTGTACTTTAAGCTAATTTCTCCCCAGGGGAGATTATATTTAAAACATATGTTCTCCAAGCTGAAGGGAGGCCTGTGCTATGTGGCCGTGTTTCGGGAAAGTTTGCCTACTTAGGGCAGCGTTTTAGGCACATGCCTAACTTTCAGCATGCGGTTAAATTTCACTGAAGTCAATGGGATCTACATAGGCACCTGCAGTTATGACTGTGATTAAATGAGTGCCTGAACCAGACCTGCCTAGGAGCCAGAAGGGTCCACTCTGTCTTCCTCCCTCCCCTCCCGAAAGCTAAGTTAGCTTTAGCAGTACACAAATGATATAAAATGTATGTATTTGGTCACTGGAATTTCTCCTTCCACTTCTATGGTCCTTGTTCCACATTCCTGCCACACTTTTCTCATTCTTCCCATTCCCCGTTCCATTTCTTTTTCTACCAAGTTAATTCATTTTATTTTGCAGATGCCCTGCTGGTTTGGGGTTTTTTGTTTGTTTTTTTGTTTGTTTCCCTCAAGGGATGAAAAATCTACAGGCCTTGGCCTGGCTCCATCCGCTGTGCTCATGCAGAATGGGTGACAACAAAGGCAAAGGCATTTTATGCTATAGAAACTGAAGCTTTGACACATGAAAGCACAAACCAAACAGAGCAAGTACAAAAGAAACTAAGGGTGAGGTTTAGCTAATTTAGCTTCAGTCACCTAGGAGGCACGCAAACTGAAGTGCTTATCTAAATTGTCTCTTTTGCTGGGGCCAGAAGACCTCCAAGAAGTCATTCTTTCCAGATAGGCAGTTAAAATGAATCATCTCTGGAGGTGTTTATCTCCTTCTAGGGAGTACAGGAGGAGACTAAACAATGATCTTAGGCTAAACACCCAAGGTTTAATGAAGAGGGATTCTGCTCTGTGTGACCAGCCCAGCGCCAGCATGGGAAGTGGTCTCACAGGGGCTGCACTCTGGAGCTTTTTGCTGGTTTTCTGTACAACCCTCAGTCAAATAAACCATCTCCCTTTCTCATAACTATGACTCTGGATATTTCTTTTGATGGAGTTTCTTCAAAACTGACTATTTCATCATGCCAGGAACCTCCCCTGCAGACAAATGCCTAAGGTGTGTTGGAAGGCAAAGGTACAGAAAGTCACTAATAGGAAGTTTCTGTAAAGCACTGAATACTCATTAGGATTAAATATTATACTTCATGTCGGCTGTAGACAAAAAAAAAAAAAAAAAAATGTTTTACACAGGTCGGTAACAGTTACGGAAACTTAAAGTCTCCCATTAAGCCAGGCAGAGATGCCCAGAGGCCCTGGAGGAGCCTCTTGCACCAGCAGCAGCCAGCTGCTGGGAAACCCTGGAAAAGATGCTGCTGGTAGAGCACATGAGCAGACAGTGGTCTGTCAAAGCCACAGGAGCAAGGAGCTGCCAGGCCCTTCAGAGAGGTGCTGGAAGCAGCCAGGAAAGCAGGGGCAGCCACAGGGGTCTCCAGACCCGCAGCTGGGGAGGGCACAGGCTGTTGGCCGCAGGGCCACGCGGTCACCCCTGCCCCCCACACACCAGCGCCTGCAGGAGATCGCCAGGAACCGCTGCGCATTTCGGCAAATCCCGTTTGAGCTCAATGAACGAACATCCCGGGGGTACACGGGTCACGAGATGGAAAGCTACTTAATTTCCTCCGCACTCAGGCACAGGGGATAATATCCGGAACACAAATTAGCCGAACGAGGGGAGGCTCGAGCAGCCCCACGTAGACCTGCCTGGGTGCTCTGCTCGACGCTCCCTCCCCAGGACCCTTCAGTCTCGTCATCACGGCAGGGCGACGTGCCCAGTCCTGCTCTCCTGCTTCAAGGCCAGCAGTAACCCCCAGCCTCACCCTCCGGCAAGAGTATCCCCAGTCACATCAGCTGCAGCATTAGTGGATTAAACAGGCCAATTAAGCAGAAGAATGTGCCAATTACTTAAAAGGCCGTGTGGGAGCCAGTGGGGGGGGACCAAAGGACCTTTTGGAAGGGCATTGGAGGGGACAGCGAACACCTCCAGCTCCGCATGTCCCTGCTGCTGGTGTCCGCCCCGCTGGACGCAAGGCTGCTGCCATCAGAGCTGCTTCGCACGGAGAAAGCCCCACTGCAGCCCCAGTTCAAAGCCAGGCTGCTCCTCAGCCCCGCAGGCAGCCTCCAAAGCGGCGCTGGCAGCGACCGCAGTGGAAAAGAGTCGTCAAACACAGCACAGGAAGGCTCGCGCTCCACAAATATTTGTGGAGCTGATTGTAGCTCGCCCGGTTCCAGCTTCTGGATGCGGAGATCCTGTGGGAAAGACGTGCAAGCACCTGTACTCCAACCACCCTTCATTCTTCCCCTCCTGCTGGGGAGAGGAGCTGGGGAGAGCGATGGTCCCAGCAAGGCCTGTCCCAGCACAAGGCCCAGCGGGAGCCAGGCTGGGCTGAGTGCAGTGGGCAGCAGTGACGGCTCCAGGGGTTTTGCCCAGACGTTTTCCATGCATCCAGCCTCACTTTGGCCAGCCAGAGCCTTGCAACTGTAAGCTTTCCCACAGGGCCAGAGCACTTCATTTTGCATGAGAGTGTAGGGCCAGGGCAGCACCTGGGCTGGGGGACGCTTGGGAGCAAGGTCAGCAAAGGCAGGACACGCAGATGGGGACGGATGGAGCAGGAGTCACCAGGGCTCCTGAGCCTGTCGAGCACAGAGTGAAGGAGGAAGTATTGAAAATAAAAGCAAGACTGCTGTGACATTTTCATGCTTGGCTTATGACATCCTCTCCCTCTTCTACACTTGACTTCCTTGCTTATTTTTATCAGATGAAGCTGATGGTCGCTGCTACGGTAACACCGTGCGGTTAGTGAGCAAGCGCTCAGGGCATGTTTCCTTTGCGGCTTCCCTCCCTGCTCCGTGTTCTCACCCCTCGAGTGTCTCAAAACAGTGTGTTTAACTGTGTTTTGCCCAATATGCTGGGCAGGTGTATGTTGCGAGGGGCAGAAGTTCGTTCCTCCAGGTTCTGCTCACTTGACCTACTGGCTATTGCCTTCTCCTCCTCTGCTGGTGCAACTTGGTGGGCTCCTATGGGCAAAGTACAGGTCTGCCTGACCCCGAGTACGCAAAGGCTGTATTTTTCTTTAATGTGGAAAAGGCACAAAACAACTCTTGAAGGGCTGATAACTCGGGTTGGTGAAGAAAGCTCTTCACAGGCAGGATGGAACCTGATTGGAAACGATGACACAAATGCTTGTCTATTCTTCAGGTCTTTCCTTCCCCTTCTAGGTTTGTTATAAGGCATGTGGGGCCAAAGCATAAGGCCTGGAGCCTTCTCATGGCCCTTGGAGATGAGTTTGTCTTCTGGGACCACACAATAGCCCCAGCCAAAAAGCGACAGTGCCTCTCACCCATTTCTGAAAGTGAAGGTTGCCCATAGCCGTAGATACATTTTTCACTGGAATAGATGAAAAGCCAGGGATGCCTCCTTAAGCAGAAACTGGTGACTCTGCAGGGCCCACTGGCTTGAGCATTGTGCCATGCACCACTTCTGCATGGGAGTTAGCTCACATCTGGACAAGGGGTTGCGGGTCTGCTGGCACCAGGGCAGCTGCAGAGCACAAGACGCCATGCACATCAGCATGGGCCATGGCTGGGATCTCTGCAGGCTTCACCGCCACTCGCAAACATAGGCAAGATGTACCCTAAATCATTCGCTGGACAGGGCAGTAGTCCTAGTCTTCACTCTCAGCTTTTTGCCAGGAAACCCTGAAACGTGACAGTGACAAACTTGCAAAAAGACTGGTAGACACGTCTCAGAGGTGAGGGGAGCGCCCAAGTGCCCAGCTCACAACAAATGCCTTGGAAGAGTGGTCACTTTTGCCTCCAAGCTGTTGAGGAAAACGGGGGAGCAGCAAGCGCTGCTCCAAGCCAAGCTGCTCGTCCTCGATGAGCAAAGCTGTTTCGGATCACCCTGCAGAACAGAAGGGTTGCAACTGGAATCAGATCTACAAACACCCAAACTTTACAGTGCTTCAGGCAGTAAGTCCCTGCTCTCTAGCTTCTCAGAGCATCTTTCCTTTTGTGTCCAGTTGAACAGAAGCAGAGTCATCAATCATTTGAAACATGTAGCAGTTAAGAGATTTTCTTTTCTCCTCTAGCAAGGATTTAGAGATTAGGTAATTGCTGTCATTTACGCAGAAAGGTTTGGTTTCCAGGATTGCTTTGGGAGAGCTCAGAGCACACGAATTATGGGCCATTGCTCCTCACACTCACATTTTGCTCCCCATGACTAGACTAGTGTTTGGGAGACTTGGGTTTGTTTTCAATTGTGCTTGGAGGCTTCTCATAGTAGAGCAAGTGGCTGACACCAGCACACAGGGATAGACTCCTTGTCCTCAGCCTGGGACTCAAAGAGGAAGCCCGGGTTACCCTTATCCAAGCAGTCAAAGACGATGCCAGGTGCCCGGCCGCTCACAGAGGTGAGGAGGCGGGTACATCAGAGTAGGACTTTCTCTTGCATGAGAAGCCCAGTGCAGACAGTAGTTGCTCCCTATGTGCAGCAGTAGTGCTGAATTATCCTTGCTCTCCTGCGTAACAACTATTCTGGCCTAACTGCGCCCTAATGCAGGCAAAGGCCAATGACAAAGGTTCATCTGCTCAGCACCTTTCAAGTGACTTGGTGCTTTGCTCCAATTAAACAGAAGTGGCTATTCACAGAAAACCTCAAACGCATGGAAAAGAGGGCAGGGGTTAAAAGGGCAGCAGGGCACAGCTTGCTGGTGCCACCAGTCACCATTGCTCAGCACAGCGTGGAGAAGGACAGACATCTTGACTGTAAGGCAGGGTTACTTCTTTCAAGAGAAGAAAAAAGAAAAAAAGAAATATGATTCTTTGCAAAGAAGGGTCCTTATGCCACCCAAGGTTAAGTTCTTTGGGTGACTCAGAGCAATCCGTTCAGCAGCAAATTCTTTTTCCACTGGTGATGCAAGTCTCAGTCTGACCATAACAGCTGGAGCCAAGGACCAGGGAAAAAGCTTCCTTCGTGCCTCAGCTGTCTTGCCAGCTCTGCTTCAGTCCTGACGTAAGGCAGACCATCACACCAAGGGGGTCCTGCTCAGAGGCCAGCCTCTTTCCAGATGAAGCTTAGCATGAAACCTCATGAAACAGTGAGTAGCTTCATTATAACACCAGCCAAAAGAAACCTGTTCATGCAAAACACATGGAGGGAGCATACAAGTTCAATTCATTTGCTCTTTCCTGAACAGTGCTGTATTTTAACACAAACATCTTTTGATTTTAATCAAAAACATCATGGGACAGGACTACACCACCTCTTCAGAGACTTCAGATTAGCACTTCACCTTCAAAGCGCTGCAGTACCTCTGAGGAAGGCAACTCTCAGCCTAAGGAAGGCAAGAAAACCATCAAGGCACCTTAGCTAGAGAATGATGAAGCACAACAGGGGAGAAGTTTCACTTTGCATGGTGCTTCTGTGGCAGAAAACATCCACAGGGCCAAATGCAACAGAGTTCAATGTCTTTGAACCATGGAGCTCATGTTGAACATGCCCTCAACTCAAGCATTTAATCTAAGGGTTATTAGTATATTTAATCAGGTCTAATGTAAAGCTAACTCTAGTGCCAACCCTGTTTGCATAGATAAGATTAGAGTCTGTTACCAAATCACAGAAACTTCTTCCCCTGCATCTGAAAGGCACAAATATTCCGGGGATTTGGTCCTTATCACCTGTTTTCTTAGTGGAAAATTTTGTCCCATTAAGTACACAATTTGAATTACTGAAGCCTGGTGTGGTCAGATCTCTGCACTCAGGACACTGTCTTAGTACCAAGCCAACTTATCAGCCCCCTCAGAAAAGCAGTTTCCTCCAGGTCTCCTCCTGACAGCACTGCAAGCTGCAGCCTGCAACCATGAGTATGTTATAGGGCCCTAACTGAAGAGTTCACCTTTAGACCTTAAATGGCTAGAAGTAGGCAATCTCAGGCAGACTGGCTGAGGCCCCAACAGCAGACAGCAGGGCAAGACTTACTTTCAGACTTGTTGCTCAGGGCAAGGTAAAAAAATACCCTAGTACCATTTTGCTACTACAAACAACTAAGAATTGCCACAGCTCTCCATGACTTCCTGCTCTGCAAGGTTAGCTAAGGGGTAGATTTTCCTGATCCTAAGGACAGCAGAAAGCAACTGTAGAAAGATGCAAAGCAACAGAGACTGCCCCTCACTCCAAACTGAATCAGGCACACAAGTCCCATATGTGCATGCTTTGAATTAAGCCACACAAGAAGCACAAAGGTGCCTAGGTTCACAGAACAGCCTCAGCTCTGACAAACATTGGTTTTTTGGGATATCTGCATTAGCCTTGCAAACCAGCACCTTATACTTGAAGCACAAGGACCATCCAACTCTTTAGCATCAAGAACACAAAGCCAGTATGTTTGGAAAGCATTTTCAAACTTTATTTACAACTGTCACAGTGACAAAAATGTAGTTTGAAAAAAATGCTAGCTTCTCCCTGAGGCTCAAAAAAGAATTACAGAAATATAGAATGTATATCATACAACAGGAGGAGTTTTACTGGAGTGCTTTGTTCTTTAGATACGTTCAACAACAAATAGAAATATACACAATACTTCCAAAAAAAAAGGATGCAGACAGAAAGATGCAAGTCTTTAGGGCAGACAGCAGCTCTGAAGTCCAAGGATTGCCATTTCTTTGCTGCCCACATGGTAGTATCTTTGATATACAGCTTTGAACTTGGTGGTACAGACTGGAGACCAATAGAGAGTAACACTTAAAAATAAGACGACTGGCTGGTATGCAGGTGCACAAGCTCATTCCAGTAAGACAGCAAGACTAGAACAAGTGTTACAGATACAACAGCTGAATCCACTGTTCAGAGAAAATGGTATCACTACATCATGACCATTTGGGGACAATCCATCCCCCAAGGCTGGCAGGGAGCACGTGTAGCTGGTTCTGGGTTGCCAGAATAGAAAGAGACCAGCTGCAGTGTCAGGACACAACTTCTCCTGCTTTGTGCTAACTAGTCTATCTCATCTGCCTGAAACAGTTATGCAGAGCTGATAAGTTATTGCCATTATGTTTATACACAAGCAAGACAAGACTAAAACAATCCTGCCAATATGTTAAAAGCAATTCTCAACCCCCACCAGCGTTTAACTACTCATGAGGTATTAAAAATACAAATACACACATGTCAAATAGATTTTAAAAATGGAAACAGTTATAAGCAAAGGGGGGGTGGCATTGGGATTATTATGAAAGTTTGGTTAAGGCCTTGACATTTCTTTCTCTTCCATGCCCCCAGATTTGGTTCAGGTGGTAACTATTCTCATCCTGTTCCAAGGCCCACTGGCTCCCAAGCCAGTCCCTGAAGCTGCAAGAGGAGAGCATTAGCCTGTGCTGCAGCAGAGCTCCCTCCTTCCTAAACAGGGATAGACTATTCCTCCTCGGAACAGGATATGCTGAAAAGGATATAACCACAGACTTCACAAACCTGTCTGCACTTCATTAAACACCCATGCATGTCTCACCCTTTTTACAAGCCAGAAGCATTTCCTGCCTAGGACACTCCACACAATACATTCAGAGCAGACCTCTCTTGCAACACTCAACCTCCCAATGAAGATCTTGGCTAGAGCTCCCTTGGTCTACCCTCCCACTCAGGTTTGGCAGCACATCCCTGCTCTGAGGCGCAGTCAGGCCTGTCCTGCATCACCAAGGCTTTGAGGAGGCCCCACAGGCTCACAAAGCTGAAGAGTCCCCACCCCAGTCCTCACAAGCCTGGTGAGCAGCAAGTTTGACACATGAAACCACAGAGCCTCAAAGACATCAGGGGAGGCAGGTGGAAGCCCACCCTCCAGATGCAGTTGGCTTTGGGCAATGTAGCAAGATGAGACTTCTCACAGTAACCTCAAACAGGAGAGAAAAGTCCAAGGTGTTTAAATCTAGGCTAGCTCTTGCTGCGGACAGATGTCTCCACATCAGGTTCCCATTACCTCATGCTAACCACCTGCAGATAAACTAGGGCCTTGCAGCACAGATGACAAGCAGCAACCTAACATGATCCTGCAAATACAGCTGTTCAGCACTGTCTAAAGGCAAAGAGAGGGGAAAAACAGCTTTGGGAAAGTGGCTGGAACAGGCTCAACAGCAAGAGCAAGAAACCCTACTCCTACAGATGCTCATGTTACTCTAGGAGGTGCTGGACTGGGGAAAAACTACAGGCCCCTTGTCAGTAGAGCATTTAGTGATACTTCACTACAGACATCCTTCTACCCCCAAACACACAAAATGGAAGCTTTAAGAAAGGCAAATCTGAGAGATGACAACTCTATTCTCATGCTTTTAGCCAGAGGCAGTTATTGGCCGAACACTGTTGTGTTTTACTTTTCTCTTTATTCCCCTCCCCAAGCTCCCCCAAAGTGTTCCTCATGTGTTCGCCTTCCACCATGCACTTGGAATATCCCTGCTGCCTCAGCCTCAGAAAAATTCAGATAGCAATCTCGAGAACAGCAAACATTTCTCTGCGTTACTTCCTTCCTTCCTCAGAAGGTCTGGTGATTCTGTCACATCGAGGGCTTCAGTTCTCAATACAGAGAATACAAAAAAAACTAAGATCTTGCAGGTGCAAAATTGAACTTGTCTTTTTTTGTTTAAAAAAAGACTCTCAAAAGAAGTGTGCGGCTCTTCCTTTAGAAGGGTACAGTCCCTTGCCTTTCCTCAGATGACATTTACTGCTCCTTGTTGTCCTTCTTTGCATCGTCGCAGATTTCTTCCTCCTCTTCCTCCTCCTGCACAAGGAACTCTTCAGGCGGCCATCTCAGCTCCCCACTCTCCACATCGCCCTCCGTCGGCTCCACCACAATTGAGGGCAGACGGTCCTTCAGCTTACAGTAACAGTCAAAGTCCGAGGGATCGGGGAAAATCTGAAAGAGCCAAGAAATAGTTCATGAGAGGAGGTGCTTCAAGCAGCCTTACATTCAGCAAAACCCAATTTAAAGAGTTTTGTGTCTCCAGGAAACAGAGTAAACCACTGGGTGATGGGAAGACTCCTAATACTTGTAAATAAGTACCTCTAATCTCCAATCTATGTATATGAAATAAGCACTGCCTTAGAGGTTTCCAAATCATATACTTGCCTGGACAGCGCTCACATACACATCTGCTCTTTATCTAGAAGTCAAACCTCCCACCACCCCCACTTTTGCATTAATGCTCATAAGCTTGCAAACTAAGCTAAGCTATCTCAATCTCAGAATCTAGCATCTCATTTCCTGCTTCTGGTCAAGCTACACATGAAAACAGACTTGTGCTCCAGGCTCTGCTGCTAGAAGAGAAAGGAGGTAGGTGCCAACAAGAGTTAGAGCTACAGAGTCTTGTGCCAAGGCCCAGCACTGCTATCAACCTAGGGTAACAGTGAAAAAAACAGCTGCATTTTAAAGATATTCTTGGCAGCCTTTTATGGGCTACAATTTCTGGATATTAGCAGTGAGAGTCAACAGGAGGACACTCATTTTGTGGAGATGTTGGAGACAGTACCTACTGTCTGCATTTCTCAGGGCTGCAGCATAGCCAGGGAGCATTCCCAGGTGAAGGCAATAGGAGGATCTGCTTATCTCTGGCCCCTTGAAGCACATCCTTTCCATCTCCCACTTGCCAGAAGGGTGCACATGCACCACAGCAGACCAGCGCCAGCACTCACTGGCAGTGCCGCTGGGCTGCTCTTTGGTGCCAGTAGCTACTGGAGCAAAGGCAGGGGCCAAGGAAGAACTGCTGCTGCACTACAGCGTTAACAGCAGGCATGCATGAGTCAATCTGAACAGAGAACCTTCTTATTGCTTGCAAAAAATTCCTTAGAGAGGAATTTCAAATCTCAATTCACCCCACACAGAACTGCTGGTTGACAAGAACCAGTTGCCACATTGGAGCACACCACTGATAACCATATTATTAATCTCTTACCATCTGTTTATTTCAAACATTATCATCTGTTAGAAAGCCAATTTCACATCATGGCTCTGTTAAAACACCCTAAAAGGCAAATGACAAACAAAGCAGTTCTGCCTCAAGACTGCAGGTGAATCCAGGAGCTAGGTAGCTTTTAGGTAATTTGTACTTTTCTCTGAAAAGTAGCATTTTTAGATAAGCCCCAGTAGTGCCCCTGCAGGAAAACAGCACTGGCAGCCGCAGGTGGGCACAACACTCTTGGATTCCTCAGCTTGGGAGCAAATCAGATCTATTTTGCTCTTTGAGGTGCCATTTGCAAAAGCAAGATGCTGTCCAGGAGCCGTGAGCATTAATCCCAAAGCTTCCCACTCCTCGTGCCAGTCACATAGGTGCCCACCACCTAGGGAACAGCTGGCCCAAACCCCAAAGCAGAGTGCAGTTCAGCCAACTTGTCCTGCAGCAGAGCATCTACAAGCCACACCGTGAGCAACTTTTCTTCAGACTTCTAGTACTTCGCTACATTCCTTCCTGGAGTTCAAAGCCTGAGGGAGACTAAGCCCTAGCCAGCTGCTAGGAAAGTAACTTGAGAAAGCCACCAGGCTGCTAGGTAAGGCAAAGCCAGGAAAAGTAACTCCAGCAAGAGATGCTCAGAAAAGTGACTCAACATGCAGGCAGTGTACAACACGCCACGTTTTCGCAGCCTCATCTGGCACCCTGGGGACACAAGCCCAGTTCCCACAGCAGTACACCCTGCACATTGAGGTGCCCAAGTGCAAGCAAGGCCTTTGGCAGGGCCACATTAACATGAGCATTGCATAGGAACCACTTGCTACTGGTCACTCCCAGCACGAGCAAGACAGTAACTGTTTTAGAGCTTTGTGGCTTCTGCTTCACCAAACCAAAGCAGTTTCAGACACCTCAGCATTACTGGAAGTACAGTTGATGGCTCTTAAGCATCAACTCATTATCTAAACTCAGAATAGGAAAAAAATACCCTTGACATTACATTGTTTAGAAGGTTGCAATGGAAAAAAGTGCAGTTCAGGAGGTTATATAAGCTGATAATGTCATGAAAATAGCCTCCTGTGCAAGAAAAATAGCAGTATAATAATTAAACTAACCTTTGGCTGCTATCATTTTAAGCACATTAGGTCAAATTGGAGCAATTTCTTTGAAAATAGCCTGCCAGAGTTTTTTCCAGAAACTAAGTAGCAGTCATTTCCTTACAAACAAGTATCCCCAAAATGCGGAGTGCAGCTTTTTTAACAAAAAAGCTAGCACAATCTTATCTCAAACAGCTGCAGGACAGGCCGAACCCAAGAAGGTCAAGATTTTTTCCACTAAGTCATGCTTTTTAATCGTAGAGGCAGCATGAAGTGAGATGTTGCAACTGCACTTTCAAGGGGTGTGGACAGTCAATGGAAAAAATACACAAAGGCAGATTTCCTAGCATGTGACAAGCAGGGCAACACGGCACGCCAAGTACAAGGACTGAAAGGAAAAGGGTTTTAAATTAAGACTTCATTTGCACATCCAGCAAAAGGGTAGAAATTTCCCCAAGCAGCCTGCCTAGTGACTCCCAAATAAGCCAGGCTTAAGGTGCCAGGCTCTAACACAGATGAGCAAGCACCAGCAGTGCACGATCCCACACAGCTAGTGTCGGGCTGCATGCAGTGGCACCCAATGTCTAACCCAGGCCTCTTCCAGATGGGACAATGGGAAGACAAGACTTGTAAGGAACACAAAACAAGCTCCCCCTGGGAACACACAGGCTCACATCTGACCCGAGCTGTTCACCCCTTTACACAGCAGCAGCAGCAATAGTTTATCTAACAAAGCCACCAACAAGCTTCCCTTGTGTTACCCAGCCCCTGTGCCCGGTGAAGACTCTGCATCACCTGAGGACACCACAGCGAGGGACTAGCTGCTCCCCATCTATCAGAGCAAGTCACCATGCACACAGCTGAGAGATGCTGACTTCTGCCTCATCTGGTCACCTGATGGGGAAGAACAAACCCCACCAACAGGCTGGTGGAGGTGGTTAGCTAAGATCTATTTCAGAAACCTGAGAAATTCCCCCTACCCACACCCAGCCAACGCAAGGGGAGAGACTGTGCTTGCTTCTGCAGAGCTGTAAATCTCTAGCTGAGCCCCCATTTCCAGCGTACAGTGGCATCTTTAAAGCCCACAGAGGAAGTGTTATATTGTTTCTTAAACCGTAACACAGCAGCCTCACACTTGCTGTGAAAGTATTTTCCAGAGGCCTCTCCAGACTGTCTTTTGAGACCTGCTATCTCCACTGCCTGTTTCAGATGAGACACAAGTTGCCCCCCTTTCTACTGTTCTTGCTTTCCAATGCCCTTTCCAGCTGAAAGGCAATACTTGAGCTGAAAGCCTTAGACTTTAAGATCATGTCTGCCTCTGTTTTGGATGATCCCTACTCTCCTTGAATGAAGTCTTGGCAACAAGAATGGAAAGTTTTCATTGCCTTGGGGAGGCTGAGTATTCATAGGAAGAGAGAAACACCAAAAGCAGGGGATGGCAGACAATTAAAAGGATTCACTGCAGAGCTACCATAATCCAAGTGACACTTGTAAATTCAAAACAACTTCCACATGTGCATCCCCCCACCCACCAGGGGCCTGAAAACTGTTTTTCAGAACAAAAAGGGTCTTTCTAAATTAAGTTATTACTTTGGAGAAAACTTCACTTCACTGTGGCAATACTAACTTAAGGCTAAAGGTCTGCATTGAAGGGCTTATCAATTCAGGTACAATGTAAAGCCATATTGTAAGCACAATGTAAGTGCTCACCCTCCTATACAAAAAAAAAATCAAGTTTTGTGACTCTTCAGCAGTATCAAGTTAATATTTCAAACCAAATCTGAATTTAAGTTCTCAATATAAAACTTCACTGCCATAGAGAAACAAGGCAAGATAATTCCAGGAAATACTTAAATCTCCTAAGTCACTTCTTTGTAGAAGCTTTCCAGCTACAAGAAACAGCCCTACAAAGTTTTGCTCTTATAGTAGTCATGACTTGCAACTGAGCTCAAATTTATGAGCTGTGAAAACTTCACAATGACTTTGCCCCATCTTGGGCACGGTGGCAACTAAACTTCATACACGATCACAATTTTCCAGAGTAACAAGGCATTGAGTAAGCAGGGAAAAACATGATGAGCTGTTCTCTTCAGCCTGAATTACAGTGGAGCACTTTTTTTTTGCATAGCACTGAACAAGATTTGCTTTGGCTCTGTTTACTCCTTTGCTCAGTTCTGACTTCATTTTAAGGCCTAAGACTCTGAGATACTCAAACTCAGGCTAAAAAAACCTAAGACTACTTATGGCACATCTTTTTAGTAACCAGGCACTGGCTGCGCAATGCACTGTGGAAGACAAACAAGTGAAATTACCCTAAACTCACTCAGCATCATGAGCCATAATTGCAGCCCAGTGCCAAGACGTTCAGACAGCCCAAGACAGGTCTGCACCAACAAGAAGCACCTTACAGATGTACAGCTACAGAGAGAAACCTCACTTTTCCATCTTCCCCTACCAGACCCCAGTGTCACATTCACAGCACCCAATTTCCCCAACAAGGTGGAAAACCCAAGCTTTTGCCACAGACAATGCCTTGAGCATTAAAGCTATTACCTAGATTGGGTCTGACGTGATTCACAGCGAGCTGCAGCTGTGATTAACCCAGACAGAACCCAACATGATGCAATTGTGACTTAAGAGCTCAAACTCTCCATGACAACCAAGCCCAGCCGATGGCATGAGACAGGCTCCGACTCTGCACCCCAAGCTCTTCTCTTAAAGCAGAGCCCGAGGTCCGTACGACGAGCGAGCCAGCCCGGCAGCCGAGGAGCAAGTTTGCAGGCACGCGCACACCCGGCTCCGCTCGGGATACGCAGTTTGTGCAAAAGCAAACACTTTGGGCATCAAAGTCTTTTCAGTTATGCTCAGACTCAGCTCCACTTCCAAGAAGCAAGGCGAGATTCAGGTCAAGACTCTGTTTTGACAACAGCTCGGTGAAATGATTAATTCAGTCACAAACAAGGCTAATTTCAGGAGCGCCAACTCGTGCTGCTGTGAAACAGCCTTAGAGGACAAACAGGCAGAGGTCTGATTAGGCCTTTCAGAGGCTGGGTCTGTCTAGGGGCTGGAGGAAAGCAAGCCATGTCCTCGCTCCAACTGGCAGCAAAAAGGCCCAGCTGGCAGAGAGCTGCCAGACAGGAAGCGAGCAGAGGCCTCCACGGGCACATCTGCTTGTAGCAGGGGCATCGCGAGCCATCAGCTGCATTTCAACGCGTTTTTGTTTAGTGGTCCCATGGGAATTATGGGACATCTATTAAAGAGCCAGAAATAGCTCTTCACTGCAGGCACAAGACCCAGCATGACATCATCTTTTCAGCCGCATCTTCTGTTTTGTCTGTGCCTCCCTGTTCGGAGAGGCTCGTGCCCCCATTTTGCCATTCACTTCTGCCCAGGCCCTTTAAATCCATTGGCTGAACCATCTTCAAGGGGCTGCGAGCGCAGCTTTACATGGCAAACACAGCAGTAAAAACAGAGGAAGGTTCTGAAGCTGGCACTGCATTAGCTTGCAAGCCTGGTACACATCAGCTGGACACAGATTTCTCCAGACACAGCAGCACACACGCTGCCTTTTCATAAAGGAAACTGCCTATAAAACTAGGCCTACCCAGACAACCCAGCTGGCCCTTGAGTTTTCACATCACAGCTTTGCAAGCAGTGATGATCAGCCACAGAAGGCCAGGCAGCTTCACTAGCGGGTGCAGTTAGTGCCAGACAGCTCGGTCCATGTCCAGCCAGACATTAGTGCAAGAGAGCAGGCAAGGGAGTGCAGGGTAAGGCAGTGGATGAGGCAGAAGGACAAACCTGCAAGTGACTTTCTGTGGGAACTCAACAAGACAGACAGGAACAACCCTGAAGTTCAGTGAACTCCACAGAGCAGGGGGAAGCAAAGCAAAGTTTACACTCAGTACAATTTATTTGTATCTGCAGTTTACCTCCTGGTAAAAGCCAAAACATTCGAAAGCAGTACTGCTGGTACGATAGGCCTGCCCACAGCAGAGGCTGATTTTCTTCACAGCTCAGCAGAGCTGCTCAACCATCCTCTGACCCAGGCCACTTCACATCTGAATGTGGTGGCAGACACCAACCCTCATCTCACTGCCAGCACCTGGGGGACCAACTCCCAGGCAGGTCCTCCTCTGCACAACCCAAAAGACAACATTTTCAACACCAGTTTCTGGTCGTCTCTAAAGTGAGAGAAAATCCAAGTTCTTCTGCTGGAAGAGAAACATTTGAAAAGCCTGCCTCTCCCCATCTTGGCCCTCTGCTCTTGCCTCGCACAGCCAACTTATTACACTTGCTCCTTGGAAGCCCAGCTCTGCAGATCCATGGAGGAAGATGCAGCTTAGAGTGAGTCTCAGCATAGAGGCAGTCATGCTCCATTAGCTCTGTCTGGATTTAAATTATTGCACTACAGCACTCAAGACTAGCATACAATTTTCCATGTACCAAACAGTCTCTCCATCAGCAGGATGGAGCAAGAAGTGCCAAAGTCTGAGGCAGAACAAGGTGTTCACAGTACTGCTTGCATTTGATTTGTCCTTGCCATTTTAACTTGAATTTTCAACTGTCTAAGGATGTTTTCAACTTACCTTGATTTATGCTGCAACATTTTCAGCCTAAGTGCTAGAGGAAGGCTACAGCCTGCTCTCCAATCCTCTTTGCACTAACCTGATTTAGCAGCAGACCTCATACACAGCCCACACATGGCTCGTATCCTATCAGGATCTTCTATTTCTAGCCCTCAATCCAGACAGCAACTTCTCTGCACAATCACCAAAAGCAGCCTTTTGCCATCAATTTGGCTTGCACCACAGCAGACTACTTACTGGTAGGTACACTGTTAACAGATCTTGCAGATCTTCTTTGAAAAAAGCAATCCACGACTAGAGTGCTACAGAAAGGGGAACCAAGATGCATAAGCCTTGCATAGATGTGAGCTGTCAGAGTTTATGACTCACACCCTCCAGGTTCAGACAATCCACTAGCAACTGAACAGGTCCATTCCCCAGTTCATCCAAATAGATTTATCAGGGTCATTAGCACTGTGGGGAAAAGCCTTGCTGAGGCAATGGCTAGAGCAAGCAGAGCACCCAGATTCTGACACGCCAGGCAGAACTGAAGAATTTGGAGAAGTAAACAGAAGCATCTGACCTGCCTGGGTTAAGCTTCTTCGTATGGTGACCCATTAACACAAATGCTTGAACACCCAGCATGTCCGGGGTTGATCTGATCATTTCAGGATTAATGACCATTCCCACTGTGGCATGCTCCCTCCACAGGAGGGAAAAAGAGCAAGGCCATATGCTTTCCTTTAACTAGAGCACTAAAACAGCACAGCTATTCCTACATACAGGCAATAAACCAAGCTTGCATGGTCCAGATGCAGACCTAAGAGCAGCTACGCATCCCCTTTCCTTCCCTGCAGCACTGGCTTACACTGGAGGCCCAAGCTACAACCCAAAGTTCACTTGATTTCATGCTTCAGCTCACTGTTATAGACTCACAGCTCATTTTCCAGACTTAAATACAACAGCACACCTAATTTGAATGCACACTTACAGCAAGGGCCTCCGTGAAGGTTGTGTAACATCTGCAAGGGAAAAACTCCGCATCAGGACCTACCGTTAAGAGCTACTCTGTGCTGAGACCAGATGCAAGTCATCTGCATGCACTCAACTCCTCTGCTAAATCTCATCAACACATTTCCTGGAAGGGCCAGGAAAACCAGTCTGATGCACATACTTGTCCTACAATTAACTATAAGCCAGGAAATATGAGACAGAAACTAAAGCAGTAAGACTAAAAGTGGTTTCTAAGACCATCTGCTAACCCCAGCCACTGATATAGAGGTTAACAGTTAAAAGCATCATCCACAACTTTCACCATGAAAGCAGCTCCCACCTTCAGGTACCCACCATCTCCTTTAACATCTCAAGGCTGTCTCTGGCCTTACCTTGTGCTATGGAAGACCATCAGCCTCCTCAGAAAGGCCCACAGCAGTCAGGAAAAGAGAGAAATAACTCAAAAGATTTCCACATCATATTAACAGCTCCCATCTGCTCCAGGCAAAACATGTGTACACCCAAGAGCCTTCTCCCCTTCGTGACAGGGGCAAATCCCACTTTAGCAGATGTCCCACTGAGCCATCAAGAATACTAAATGAGTGGGAGCCTCATCACTCCCAAAGCAATTAAGTCCTTTGCAGGTCCAGCTCGATAGCAAGCAGAATTTCTGACAAATTGCTCCTGCCAAACAAGCATTCCAGTCTGTTGACTAGTTCTCACTGCAGCGAGACAGGCTTTTAGGCCAGGCTACAGAAATGTGCATCACACCAAGCTTGCCCCCAGCCCTGGAGAGCCCACGGGGATCCGCCGCAGAAGCACCTACCTGGTACGAGAGGCCGTCCTTGCGGGGGCTTAGCCCGATCTCATCCATAGCTGGAGTGTTCATCATCACTTCAGTCATCTCAGCTGATCTCAGATAATCAGAGCTGCAACCAAAGACAGCACTGAAATTATCCAAGGGCTCCAAAAGGGCTGAACAAAACCTGAGGTGCATCAAGACATTACAGCAAGGGTGGTCGCCACACTTCCCAGCTCCTTCCTTACTGTCCCCGCAAGGGAGAGCGGCACTTCGGTACCGACCAACTCCAGCACCGCACCCAGGGCACAGCAGTCCCGTTTCTCTCCAAGCCCGTGGCTCAAGAGACCCTCGGGAGGTTTTAACGGCAGTTTCCACTCCACTCCTACAGTCCTGCCCCCGAAGCGGCAGAGAAGGGCCCCTCGCGGGACGTAGGCGCAGCCGCCGCAGTTTCTCGGTCGCCGTTTCTCAGAGCTCCAGCTCCCGCCGACGCGTTTTACAACCGCGGGAACCCGCGCACCGGCGGAGCGGGTTACGCCAGCGCTCGCGGCCACTGAGCAATTCCCACCCCAAAAATGCCTCGAGAAAGCGAAGCAGATCCCCAAAGTTCCTCTCCTGGGGGTTCGTTCACGCTGCCCCACGCAGCGCTCACAAAAACGTCCCCGCGGCAACCACAAGGGGCACCCACGGGAGCCCCGCGCAGCGCGGCCGCCCCACGGGCTCTCCCTCCCGGCCTCCCCGTCGTGGGGCGCCCACTCACCAGGGCAGGGGGCAGAGCACAGACATGAAGTCCCGGCGGAGCGGGGGCAGGCACCGACCCACAGCGGCACCCACGGAAAGCGCCGCGGCCACGAGCGCGTCGCAACCGTCGCTCCCGCCGCCGCCTCCCGTGCG
>VZSV01000149.1:331125-364676 GCA_013398735.1 Nothocercus julius | reverse complement strand
CCCCGCAGCGCGCGGCCTGGCCCGCGGCCCCTCGGCCAGCAGGGCACGGCGAAGGCGCAAAACGCTCGGAGGAGGCGACGAGCAGCCTGTGCGCAGGGAGCCCTTGCCACCGTTTTTCCTGACACCAGAGGGGGTCCTTGGGCTTTTTTCCTCAGCCAGCTGTGTCGAGTTCCGGCCACTCGGAGCCCGGCGCCTACGGGGACCCTCCGAGGGCCACCAGGACCTGATGCTGGTGGGGAAGCAGCTGGCTCTGAGTCCCACAGAGCTGCTGGGGGTCACAGCCGAAGGCCGCGCACGGCAGGGCGGTTGGAAGGGAAATTCGGGGAGGGGATTGACGCTAGGTGCAAAAGGCCAAACACCATCACCCTCAAAACACCTCTTGCCTGCAGGGTGTCCCCCAAAGGGCAGCAGGATGCAAGATGCAAATTCACTGCTGTCACGGGCTGGCAGTTCCCAGCTCTGTGGGGCTACCAAACAGGGGGTGACCCAGCCCTTCGGCACCCAAACTGGCTCCCTCTGAGCAGGTACCCGAGCACAATGAGGACTGCGGTGTCCCTGGGCCAGGTGTGTCTCTGTACCCTGCCCCAGTCTCACCTTGTAACTAAGAAGACCTGCTAAAGACATGGGAGGTAACGGCAAAAGGAGACAGCGTGGGGTAGCAGTGCAGCTTTTATAGACTGCGCTAGAGCCTGGGGAGGACAGGGGGAGCTGAAATATTAAAACTACCCTGGATTATTCATTAAACATCAATTATCATCATTACATTTACTGTCAGATGTTTCAGTGTTGCTATTCGCCCCTAGGAGAGGACATATTTTTAGGTGAGTTTCCGAAGGAAGGGAGCGCTTGGGGTCACGCAGTCTGGTGGTCTGTCTGTCCTCACCGAAAAGGGACCCGGCTGCTTCCTCACAGCCTGAGTTCACAGGGGGCTGGGAGCAGCCCTGGGGCAGCAGAGGACACGGGATGAGTCCTTGGTACCAGGGAATTCTGTAGCAAGACGCAAACCCACAGGAAACAGGTTTTCCTTCATGCTGCTACATGTTGGGTTTGTTTTCATACGTATCTGCCAGCCATTAATTGACTATCTATTAGACATTATTTTATTAGCTCGGCCATCCATTATCTGTCCTTTGACAGTGTTATAAAGTTTGCATAACAAGTTGTGTTATAAGAATGAAATTAGCCTCATTTGCTAAGCAGAATGTTCCAAGGTCCTAATTCCAAAATAAGATCTAATTCCTCCTCACAAGAACCTAAGGCAAAGGTAAATTGATATTAACTGTAAAGGCAAACACGGACAAGAGCTTATTATTTATCATTAAAACATCTTAAAAAGGCTCTTGAGCCCTAAAAGCAAAAGCTGGGTGCTATATAAAAGAATTATGTTTCTGAGATGTATCAGTTCAATAATTAAACCAGCATCTATGAAATATAGATGGAAGATATTAATAAATTAAATTAAATTAAAGGCACCGAAAGCCAATTATCTTGTAAAAGATCTCTGATAGCTAAACCAATGAGATGTAGAAAGATTAATTTAGATCCCCATTTTAGGAGGTGATTATAAATTGCTATAATGCCACATCCAGTTACTTGTTATTGAAACTTGGGAAATATATTTGGAAGGGCTTTTAAATATTCAGAACGAGGTAGAAATTAGAAATGAGTTGGAAATAATTAAAAATTAGGTGTCTTGTCAAATTTCAGCTTTAATCCTGTTACATGTTCTAGTTTACAAAGCTTCAGATGTCTCTCTGTGTTGATCTGCAGGGACCATGGGGCTTATAAGCAGGGACTTGTATGTTTTAACAGTTGCACCCAGGGGAACTTTGAGTACTTCTTCTTATTGCAGGTATCTGGGGACTTGTTTCTCTGCAGGGAGGCTCTGGCAGAGGCCAGAGTGTGTCCCGAGGAAGGACCCTAAGAGCTTCCCTCCTGACGCATCAGTCCAGGAAGCCCCAGGAGAGTGAAGCCAGCAGGAAAGTGAAGAGCATTGCTCAGCTTCAGCAGGCTACCAAGCTGAAATCAAGGGCAAAGCACCAGGCTGCTGGTGGGACAACACTGGTTCGTGCAGTTTACCCTTGCCATTGCCCATACCTGGCCACAGGGTTTGTAATCATTCCGCAAGGCCTCAGCACTGAGGCTGGCCAGCCTTGCTTTGCCTGGTCTCGGCTTGCCAGGAGCTTTGCATGGGCTTGTGTGGCTGCAACAACAATCGTCCAACAACTCGGTGGTCCTCACCTCCCTGCATTGGGGGCTGGCACTGCTTTGTACATGGGGGGCTGAAAGGCCTCCCTTGGGCCCCCCCAGGCTGCATTCCCGCAGCACAGAGCAGGCAGCAGCGCACCCTTCCTCCCGGCACCATGAACTATCCCTGACCCGCCAGTAAAAATGCAGCGTAGGGGAGTACGCGCCAGGGATGATAGCAGAGACCTTGAATCCACAGGCACGGGGTGATACCGGCGGTCCCAGGACTATAAACAACTCACCAACAGGCCCTTGCTGGTGTTGCTGGAGGAATGCGACCTTGGGGGCTGGGAACCGCTGTGCCGAGGGGCAGCACGGCCAGCAAGGAAGGAGTCTCCGGGGAGCATAAAGCTCTGCAAAGACAGCCAGCGCGGGGCACGGGACACCGGGAACCAGCCACAAAGGAGCCAGGCGAGGAGAGCCTTAGAAAAAGCTCGGAAACAGCCCCAGGAGGACCCTAGAGAAGGAGGAGGAAGAACCCCCCATCATCCTGGCAAGGTGGACGGCGAGGCTGCACCATCAGTGAGGCCCTCACCGGGACAGCGGACGGGTGAGCACAACGCGGGGAAGCCGTAGAGGCGCGGGCTGTGTGCGCGGGGGACAGTTTTGACACTGATACTGTTAAGGGTTTTCTCCTTCTATCTCCTTTCTAACGCTGCAGATTATGTAGCCTATAATTGCTAGTATCCTAGTAAGTGGATTAATGAGAAATCTTTGATTGGACTGTCAAAACTTATAGTCAGAGAAACAACAGATTCTCTCACCCAAAGTGCTTTCCGCGGGCACCGGCCGCGGGGCATCGAGCCGGTGGAGACGGCACACGACCACCCGCGAGCCCTTACGGCCTTGGCAGCTCTCAGGGGGCAGCAAGGAGCGAGGCTGACCCACGCTCCTGTAGTCCTGGCAAGGGTCTTGAGTAAAGTGTGTTGCCCGATTTGGCAACTGGAGCAAGCCTTTAAGACTTACTGAAAATCTTGAAGGTAGAAGTCCTGAGAGAGAGAAAGCCCACTGCCTTCTCCGTAGGAGAAATACTCCCGGGATCCGTCTAAGCATCTCTGGACACAGGAAAAAATTCCACCCACTTCAGCTGTGGGAAGAGTGGCCTTAGAAAGCCCTGTATGTGTCCTTAAATGAGAAAACTCTCTGGAGAGAAGTGGAACACTAGAATAAAAGCCTCTGCCGTCTTCTCTCAGCCTGACTGAGCTCTAGTTTAGAGCTGGCTTTTCTTAAAGGAAGGCTCTTTACATCTAGATCAATCACAATTAAAAGTGGAAGTGTAGTCAATCCACTCCTAAAGCAGGCACTTCTCCCCACACTTTCAGGAAAAATGACAGAGCTGGGCAACTGGGTTATTCAGTGGGGTCCGAATCCCTGGGGACCAAACTCCTGCAAGAGTATCCAGCAGGCAGAGCAGGAGTTCGCAAAATTAAAAGAAACTACCAAGTCAAAACTCTTCTCCCGAAAATTCTTAAAATGTGCCGGAGCGTGGGCCGTGTGGTTGGTGGCCAAGAGCTTAGCGGAAGAAAAGCAGACAGCCCAAGCAGAGATTCAGAACCTGAAGGAGGAGAACGACAAACTGAAAGCCGAGGTAAAAGCGCAACGAGTTAAACTCGAAGAGGGCAAAACCCGCGAAGGCGTCGCAGCTGTGGAACAAGTTAGAAGTGTCTTGCAATATCAGGAAGTATGTGAACAGAAAAAGGCAATCATGAGTGAAAATCAGCAGTTAAAGGAAAGACTCGCAATCAGTACAAAAGCTGTAGAGGAGGTTCAAGGAGCGATCCGAGTGTTAGTGCAAAACATACAGACCCTGAAAGAGAAGGGCACAGACCACCGAGCGTGTGAGGCCAGGGTGGAAAAGTTAAAAGCAGCACTGGGGGCCAAACACGGTGTCGCTGCGGCCCTTCCTAAAGCTCCCTACGGAGGCGAGGATGCGCTGTGGGAGAGGGAAACGTGGGCTGAGCCGGGGGACAGCCCCTCTTTAGAGCAGCACAAGGCTCCCAGCGCCTACAGCGGGGCGTTCGAAGCGCGGGAAAGGTTCAAAGGCAGCGCGGGTCCCCCAAGCACAGCCCAGGGCGCTGGGACGAGGGAGGGGGCGGGCATGGAAGAAGGTGTGCGGAGGGGGACCGCACCGCCGCAGGGGGAGCGCGCCGCGAGGCGAGAAGCCCCCGGCTCCGACCTGGCGCCGTACCAGCTCAAGCACAGCAAGGAGAGGGGCGAGCAGCCAGCCAGGGCCGCCTGGGCCAGGGAGGCCGGGGTGGCCTGCGGCAGGGTGAGCGGTGGCAGCAAGGGGAGGAGACAGCCCAGGGAGAGAAATGACCTGGAGGTGCTGCCGAGCGTCGCCTCCTCCGGCGCGGCTCCCCAGTACTCCCCCGGGAAGGTGGCGAGGGGCAAGTGGCAGGGGAAGAAGCAGTGGCAGAACAGCAACCCCCCGCAAGCAGCAGCAAGAAACAACGTGGCGAGGAAAGAGTTAAATACGATGCGAGTGGACATATGGAGGCAGCTGCGGAAGCTGGGGGAGGATATGTCCCGCTGGGACAACGCTCCCACGGGCGTCTTGCTGGACCGCTTGCTGGAGATCAGCGGGAGGAGGGAGGAAAGCGGGCCCGGGGCCCCAGCCCTCCCGGTCATAGTCTAGGCAGGCCCGGCCCCCGCCTTCCCCGGGCTCGTGGTCACGTCACAGCTGGACCATTGGGGAAGGCCCACGGCACTGGTGGGACTGGGGGACCCGAACAAGAGCCCGGTGGCTGCTGAGTGCTGCCACATCACCCACGCGACACGGACTGTGCCTGAGGCAGGTAAGAGCACAGCAAGCAAGGGCTAGCTCACGCCAGCCAAAATTTGGCTGCCATGCAAAAATGACTACGAGTTAGCCATCTTGCCCCATAAATCCGGGCACTGCCCCAGGGTCTGTTGAGCTCTCCTTACAAGGCAGCGGGCTACACGCCAGGATCTCCACTGGGGCTGGGACGCCTGTCAAGGTTATCGCTCAAGGTTGAGAGATCCCTTAGCAGCAACAGATCCATGGTGAGTGAAAATAGCACGCTAAAACTTTGTAAACTTCACTGAATTTCACCCAGGATTGATTGTGCACATAATCCCTTAGCAATAAACCACTGACCAAGTCTGGGACTAGGATCGGATCCTGTCGCACCCAGACAGACTCTGAGGAGGAGTTTGTAAAGCAAGGGAGTCCAGTCTGAACTTCATGCCTCAGCTGGAGGGTCTCCGTGGCAATTTTGCATAATGCTGTCCTCCATGCAGTAAACAACAGTGTGCCTTGCCCTCGCATCTTGTTAAAACCTCTGTCCCGTACCAATAAAACATATTACTACTTCTCTCACCTGAGCAAAGTGCATCACTCACCCTCTCTGCGCTCACTTGGCTACAGATACTTACCAACCACGGTGGTCTATCAGCAGCCTGGGCTGCAATACTTGTAGCAGCAATGTGTCGCAGCGAGATGGAGAAAGAGCTCAAGGTACAAAGCACCATGTAAGAAGGTTAATAGGAGTCCTGGGAATGGTGTGAACCCAGTAGGCGGAGAAGCGAGGAGGAGAGAGAATCACATCTGCTCTGTGGCACCTTTAACGTGCTTGCCAGGCAGGTTTGGAAGTAATGAGAAAAGCCACATACCAAGGAATACCTGTCCGTTATCAGAGATAAAGCAGCCAGATCAAGAGGTTCAAGCAGAGCAAATGCAAAAGATGCCAGCATAGAAGAAGCCATTCACACTTAGCATTGGTATCGTTAAGTTCAGTAGTGTGTTCTCAAGTAAGTGTAGGGGAGTATGTGTCTGAAGGAAATCTAGGAGGGGTTTCAAGAAGAACAGAAAAGAAAAAGGGTTGAAAAAGAGGAATGCTAACCAAGTGCTGCCAACAAGGAAAAAGTTGAAAAATGGTGGATTAAGCATGTGTATATGAAGATTAGGGTAGGTGATAATAAATGCTAAAAATATTCTAATTGCCTTGACATATAGTTCACTTCAAAAACTAAGGTTAGCCCTGGGATGCATAGCTTTAATTGATGTGCTAACACCAGCATTTTTTTTACAGTGAAGAGAAGGTAAAACAAAAAATGATAAGAGGGAAATAATGGTTAAACCTATGCATTATGTAAAGAGTGCTCATTTAAATTAAAAAATCAAGTTCATCTGTTACAGAGAAGAGAAGAAATCAGTGAAAAAATGCAGATGGAGTATTGGTAAGCAGTTGTTTAAGAATATTAGCTAATGAATTAAGGTTTGGAAGCAAATATGCAATTTATTAGATGCTTAACATCATAAAAACACCACCATAGCTATAAATGTTCTAGCTGAGATAATTAACCCAATCTGGGGTAATTAATAACAATCTTTACTATTTTTGTCTTCTATAGGTAGCACAGAAGAAAAGTAATCCCTTACAAACCTGTGAATATTACTAGTTGCATGTTGCTTAGCTTTTCCTTAGCTACTTTTATTATGTTTTATTATCACATATTTACACATGAAGGGAAAAGTATAATCTCTTTTTTATTAGATTAGTTGCTGTGGCTGAAGTTCCAATGAGACAAGTTCGAGTAAACTGAGGTAACAAAGAAAAAGTGGATACAATTCAAAGGGGTCTTCATCTCCAAACAAGAGAAACCCCCTTTCTCTTGGTGAGGATGGACATGCACCCTATTCTGAATAGTAAACATTATTAATAGATCACCATATGATTCAATTCCTGCATATGTAACATTGAAAACATGTAGCTGTGACTGTGTATCTGCAAAAACATAATATTTTAAGTACTATGCAAATCAAAGATGAATCAGTTAAGTATAGAAATTTCTACTATGATTAATTATTCTTAATTTTTATCCCTTTAGTGTAGCTTTACAATGCTGGGACTGGGAAGACTGTACCCTCACACTATGTGGTTTTGAGTGTATTTTAAAACACCTATGTATAAGTTGATGGACTTTGGATGGATAGAAAATGAAAGGTTCCTCAGTTATGGCAATATTAGAAACACTACATATGTGTATGATATGTAATCATGTATTGGTCCAATGAAAAATTTCTTTTGGTTATGAAGGAGACAATTAGGTGATTTTTGAAACACGCAGCAGGAGTATTTCTGCACCTAGAGCCCTGCAGCAGTGACAATGGGCAGCACGGCTTGGGGAATGTCCCTGGTTGCCTCTTTGGAAGGATACCAGCAAGAGGGGAATCACGTATTTAATTCACATATGAACCAGTTTTCAATCATTGGACCATTGTTTAGATCAAAAATTAAGCAGATGCGAATATGGAATTCATCCTTTGGTTTCTAATGGGTCTGTAAATGTTTAGGTGGGATCCAGCTGTGTTTGCATGCATACCCAACATCCAGAAATGACTGAAAACACCTCAGTATGTATAAGCTGCCTGGTAATATATATGTAATGTAACTTTAATGGAAAGGTATGATTTGAATTATGCAATGCTTTTAGAAGTTGCTAGAAACTTTTATTGTTTACTAAGTGAAGCCTAGTAGCATTTGGTTTAGGTTTTAAGCAGCTGTTCAGATATCAGAGCATCTACATGTAACCTTTGAAGTCCAACAGGTTTTACTAAACAAGCTATCAAAGCAAGGTTTGCAGTACATGTCAAGAACGAGCAAGTTACTTTTATTACTTATTACTATTATTACTCTTACCACTGCAGCAGATCATTATGGGCAAAAATTCCTCCATCAGTTAATGGACTTTTGAACTGGGCTCTACACCCTAAAATTGGCTGCATAAATTATTCTGGCTGCAAAATCAAATGTTAAACAAAATGAATAGTGGCTAAACTCCAAAGCCTACAACACAGGTCACCCTCAGACGTACACGAGGCAAGACCAGATAGGAAAGAGCAAATGCCTCCAAGAAGATTGATTGCTCGGTCCTGCTGGGGAGCCTTGAGCCACAGGAGGGTTTGCAACATCCTTGCTGGACTCGTGAGCGATAGTTCATTTTCATGGACTATTGGAAGTGGGACCGTAGGCCTATAGCCCACAAAACATGATCTTGTGTTGCCAGTAGCAGGCCACAGGCTTTGCAATAACTCTGCAAGGCCTCAGTACCAAGGCTGGCCAGCCCCGCTTTGCCTGGGCTTGGGTTGCCAGGAGCTTTGTGTGGGCTTGTGTAGCTGTAAGAGCAATCGTCCAACAACCCGGTGGCCCTCACCTGACCACGCTCCAGGAGCTGCAATGCAAAGGGCTCCCAGGATGGTGAAGAGGCTGGAGCATCTCCCTTATGAGGAAAGGCTGAGAGCGCTGGGCCTGTTTATCCTGGAGAAGAGAAGGCTGAGAGGGGAATGTTATCGATGTATTTAAGTATCTGAAGGGAAGGTGTAAAAAGAATTGGGCCAAACTGTTCTCAGTGGTGCCCAGTGACAGGACAAGAGGCAATGGGCACAAACTGAAACACAGGAAGTTCCGTCTGAACATAAGAAAAAACTTGTTGACTGTGAAGGTAGTTGAACACTGGAACAGGTTGCCCAGAGGGGCTGTGGAGTCTCCATCCTTGGAGATATTCAAAAGCTGTTTGGAGAGGGCTGCCAGTCTAGGTGACCTTATTTGAGCAGGGGGGTTGGACTAGATGATCTCTAAAGGTCCTTTCCCACCTCAACCATTCTGTGATTCTGTGAGTTTTTGCTTTGCATTGCCTGTGGGGGGGCTGAAAGGCCTCTTGTGAGCACCACAAAATAAGCTGTGCTCAAAAGGGGCTCCGGAGCACGTTTTCCTCCAGGCATAATGCACTCTCAAGCAAAAATATAGGGTAGGGGAGCACGCGCCAGGGATGACTGAGGCCTTGAATCCACAGGCACGGGGTGATACCGGCAGCCCCAGGACTATAAACAACTCACCAACAGGCCCTTGCTGGTGTTGCTAGAGGAATGTGACCTGGGGGGCTGGGAACTGCCGCGCTGAGGGGCAGCACGGCCAGCAAGGAAGGAGTCTCCGGGGAGCATAAAGCTCTGCAAAGACAGCCAGCGCGGGGCACGGGACACCGGGAACCAGCCACAAAGGAGCCAGGCGAGGAGAGCCTTAGAAAAAGCTCGGAAACAGCCCCAGGAGGACCCTAGAGAAGGAGGAGGAGGAAGAGGAACCCCCACCGTCATCCTGGCAAGGTGGACAACGTGGCCACACCAAAGTCTCGGGTGCTGCGACACCTGCAGCCCTGCTTCTTGCTGCGGGAGCAAGGCAGCCCCGCCGAGCCTGCGCAGCCGCCGGACAGCGGACGGGCCAGCGCATCGTGGCGGAGGTGGTAGCAGCCGGTTTGTGTGGCAGTTTTGACACCGATATTGTTAAGGGTTTTTTTCTTCTAGTCCCTTTCTGACGCTGCAGATTACGTAGTCTATACTTGTTAATATGACAATAAGTGAATTAATGAGAAATCTTCAATAGTACTGTTAAAACCTTTAATTAGGCTAACAATAAATTGTATTATTCCTCATATGAGGTGCGTTTCTCTGGCCTGCATAAACAGCACAAGTTTTGCTCCAACAATCCAGGTTTCTGTGAGAGCAGTATTTGCCGAGCTGAACTCATCGTGGAGAGAAGGGCCGGCAGCCATGGAAAACTGGGCCCACAAGATCTCCACATGTCACTGTTTGTGAGCAGACCCAGTAACTTCTACTGGGGCCGCCAACCCTTAAGAAAGTCACAGCAGAGTCCAGAGCATGGTGCAACTAACACAGCACCTTGAACCACGCTGCAGCAGTGACCATCACAGACTGACTGTTCCCATTTTGCCAGTCAAAAGGGGTTTAAAATGAGTTGTTTTACCTCAGTGACTGACCTTGACATGTGTTGTCCTTCAGTATCTCACAGTATAGCTTTCATCAGCTCATGGTCAGTGGCGATTCACCAAGGGCCAGTGTCCCTGGAGCAAGCAGAGACAAGCGACCAGTCAAGACAGGAGACTCTGGTTTGGGGGCGATGGGTGGAGGGAAGCCAGAAGAGGGAGGAAGCAGGGGAGGAAGCAGCTTTCAATATAAAACAAACAACAATAAAAAACACACACAAAAAAAGATCTTTTTCACAAGCAGATCTCCAAAAACTCGTCTTGCAGGGCAAAGTCCAAAGCTGAGAAGGTCAGCATTTACAAAAAGGGTTATTTGGGTTATTGTGGGTGAGTACCCACATCTCCCACTTGTTCCTGTGAGCAGGAAAGGTGCTCGCTGCAGCTCTGCGTAGCCGGCCCTTGATCTCCTGTGTCCTGCGCTGAAACCAGAGGCACCTACAGTGCCTGGCTGCAGGGCACCAGCCTGCACCAGCCTAGTGAGTTGGGCAGAGCCAGTGCATCAGACCCAATAGGGCTCACTACTGTCCTTCGAGGCTGCAGCTAAACCTGTGGCTCATCACCAGCTAGCTCTGCTTGTTTGCTCATTCCTCACACAAAGATCTCCCCACAGGATTGCTGTTTTAAACTTACTTGCAGAGCCTTTTTTTTCCCTTAAACTCTCCTTAACGCCTAGCTTAACATTTGTCTCAGTGAGGCATGTCAATTTGTGCTGAATATTCCCTTTTATCACACAAATTCCTCTGCTTGACGAGTTGCCTTCTTGACTCAAAATACTGGTCTTTCTCGCATACCCTGAAAGCACCAAACATTATCACATGCCACTGCACCCCCTGATCCATAACTCATTAACATGCCTCCTTTCCTCTTTCTTATTATTTCAGATGCTTTGACTAGAAAACCTGAAGCTATAATTCACAAACTTTTAAATCCTGGCTTTAGATCTACCTAATATAAGGTACAAACCATGACATGAATAACTAGTTCTGAAATTCTCTGTAACAAACATGTGTCTGGAATGAAGGGTTTGATTCAAAGTTTTCAGAAGTTTAATTATCTATGGTAAATGGTAAAATGGTACTCTGTTAGATCTGACACATAAATCAATTCAGTATCTTCTACTTAATTACAATGAACCTATGAAAATACCTTTTGAAAGAAGGGGAAAAAAAAAAAAAGATTATTTACATGCAATGGTGTTTGTTTCCTTTCTTCTTTTCTTTGGCAAAGATGACAGAGAAAAACTTCTGTTTGTGAGCGCTCCGGTCTTTGCCTTCCTCTTTTTGTTCTTCTTTTCCTTTTGATGTCTGGATAAAAGGAAGTAAGAAAAGATGACTTCCATAGAAACTCATGCTGAAAATGTTACAGCACAGCTCCTGTGTTTATTGTTCCACAGCACCTTCCATACCTATTAAAGTCACTCAGAGATAATCAAATGGAAGGTGCTGTAGCAATGCTGTTCTTTAATAAGCCTCCTTCATTCAGTTTACAGACCCAAGCAAGCGCAGTGTCTGACAGGACAAGGACAAACTGCTTTCATATAGACAGACCCGGACTAGCCATTTTTTCTGGTCACATCATGAAGCCACATACAAATTGTTGTCTACTACATCTCATCTCTTTTAGGTTTCCCAAATCATCTCTCGCATTGAAAACTTTGAGACATCGAAAAACCCACCCTTTGAGGTGCATACATTTGATTTTTTTCAGGTTGAATTTAATTTGGTGATTTTTCCCCATGTTTCTAACCTTTAGGTGTATTCCTAGAAGGGGTAAGAACAAAGGGAAGACAGAAGTTAGCATAATGTTGGATAAAGGGAAAACAGGAGCTGGCTCAGGCTCTGCATAAAGCCCTCGGGTTTTTTTCAATTTTTTCCAGTCGTTGCAGGAGCAAGCAGCGATATAAACCCCTGGCTGCAGGTAACTCCCTGCAGGAATACTGTCACTATCAAGAATCTTAGTATCAAGAGCCTAATCACTCTATCATGATTGAATGGATTCAGTAAACTAATCAATTTGTCTGGTAAAAAGAATAGCAACAACAACAGCAGGGAAATTTCTAAGACATTTCCACAACTTTGTTTTTCTCCACCCTTTCCCCCCCCACCTTGTCTCTGATATTCCCCCTTTCCTCCTCCTGTTTTGAGATTTTTTTTTTTTTGCAATTTCTTCAATTTACTTCAAATCTGGTAGAAAAATCTACTTTTAGTGCACACCACAGATGTTTCAAAGGCAGTAACTGACTCAAGCTAGTCTTGTGATGGAAACTGGGTTTAGATTTATGTTGCTGTGGCTTCTTAGCCAACAGAATAACACTTTGAACATAAAACTTCTAAGTCTGACCATAGCCCTCTTATTCCACAGAGAGTGAAAGCAATCTGAGGCCAGGAAAGTGAAGTGATTTCTCAGAGGTTGTAGAGGTTGTAGAAGGTTGTGGCACAGCTGGGCATGGCGGCACCAAGGCCTCTTCATTTCCATCAGCCTGTACTAGCACCCTTCTTCCAACTCCACTTGATGCAAGCAGGGTTTTCAACACCAAAATTTAGCTTGGTGCTGGGAAATGCTGATTTACTGCTACAGTCAGTGAGGACCTGCTGGGTACAGTAAAGTTTGGCCAGGATGTGTCCCTGAGGGCCCTTGCAGAAATTTCCCATCAGGATGATGCTCTCTCGTTCCACAAGCACAGACTCATGGTTTGTAGGTGGGACTTGGCTTTATAACAGAACCTAGCTAAACATTTTAGGGCAAGAATATTGATAAAGTGCTTCTAGGTGTAAGGTGACTGTGCTGACAGCAAGCTATTCCAATCTTATGCTTGTTTCTCACCTCTTTTGAGGAAAAAGAGGAGATAAAAGCAGTCAAGTCAACGTGCAATATTGCAGTGCAAGCCTCTGCAGAGAGGGAGATGATTTTTAAATTGGTCCCTGTCAGATGCAGGCAGTAAGCCACATCCATCCTCTGTGCAGGCTGTGCACCTTAACCTTTCCAGCCACAAACTGGCCCCTGATCTTTCCGCATTCTTCCCCATGTTATTTTAATAAGGCGCTAGGAAAAAAGAATCAGTCAAAACATACTTGCTGCTGCTGCTTCTCTCCTCATTTGTATCTCAGCCTCATTATGTCATCTGAACAAGGGGAATTCTCTTGGGCTGTTTTAAGACGGCAGCTGCTTTGAAAAGCCCCGAGTTTGACATCCGTGGCATGGAACCCTGGAAAAACAAAACAAAGCTGCATTATATTTCCTATAAATACCTTTTTAAGCAACGACCAGCTGATGGGACCAACAGCATCTGTTCTCAAGCATGACATTGCAATAAACTGTGCCTAAGCACAACTTTAGGTGGAACCTGACCTGAGTTTTATTTTAGAAGGAAAAGGCAGATCGTGAACTTGGGATCTGCCCTGAGAAACTGATGTGACACTAGTGTAGTTATCCCAAATATTATAGTCTGCAATCCAATTCCGAAGGATTATACTTCAAGTCAGTCACAATTGCTCATCCTCCCTGAATCCCACTAGCATCTAGTTCAGTCTCGGGAAGGTTACCTGGAGTTATTCTGTAAGGACAAACCAGATCATGTTCGTTAGCAGCTTTCACCAAAAAGGATAATAAAATGCAGGTTGTCATGGAAAAAGTAGAAGAGTCTCCATATAGATACTAAGAAATAAGATGATTTTTATCCCTGAGAGGAGCAGTAGGGTTACCAGACTGGAGCAAGAAATCATAAACAGGAAATAAAGAAAATAATTTGTTTTTCAATCTTTGATTTCTTCTTCATTATTATTATTATTACTATTAAATACAGGAAATTTGTTTCTTGTCTACTTGATGGCTTTTCAGCAGTCATGTGATCACCTGGAGAACAAGCAGATAAGAGGGAATAAAAATACAAGTAAAGATTGCTGTAGGGAGAAAACAAAAACCAACCAATCAAACAAAAAACTTTTTTTCTAAACTTCTGAGATTTTTTTTCTAAACTTCTGTTTGTCTTGAGGCACTGCTGCTCTTCTCAGGCAAAGGTTCTCTACTGTAAGGGCAGGGTGCCCTCTCCTTTCAACTAAAGGTTCGAAGGGGGGACAAGGCAAAGGGCAAGCAGAGCAGGCAGGAGCCCATCTCTCGGCTGCAGAGTGGCCTGCAGTGATTCAGCGAAAGCCAAGCCTGCTCCTTTTTGGCTTCCAGCAGTTTGTAGGCTGCCCAATTTTGCTTTACGATTTACTCCCCAAAATTTCTAGAGCTCAAAATTTTCACTGAATTCCTTGTCCTGTCACAAGAGACATCAAAACATAGGGTTGATAATGCACGACATGTGGCACGCACGCAGCTGTTAACATTTTCCAAGCACAAGCACTATCACAAGAGGTACATCCCTCTGCACAGCTAACGAAGGGAAGGGGAGCAGGGAACATTGCAGATGCTCCCAGGAGGCAAACTGGCACCGAGCTGGGTTTAGACCATCCTCTAAGGGTCAGCTCAAGGATAATGCTGGAAACAAGTGCAACAGCATTTCCTAGGCAACAGAAATCTTCAAAATAGAGCCACTGTGGGGAACACCAGTGTTTAGCAAACGAGCTGGACTCAGCCCACATGGACATGCAAACGAATCCTTGCATGCAGCAAATACTGGACTGTGGCTGGCATTCCTCTCTGGGATCCAGCCACATTGGATATCAGAGAAGCACAAAATATTCCTTATAAAACACATAGGGAAGGGAGTATGCAAGGTGATCCACCCTCTGTGGACACACACTGCAGTGTCCAGCTGCCGCATTCGCTCTTTTCATTATTTCCTTAATTAAGAGAGGAAACTAATTGTATTTCTGTGTGCGATATTCCGTGGCACTGTTTGCTTCTCCTGTAAATTACTTCTGTCACCTCCATCACACCTCACCATCTGCAGCCAGGTTAACCTGGGATTTTGTTAAGGGTAAGTCAGTGATGATAAACCACAGAGGCAAAAAAAAAAACAGTCGGAACTATTCCATTTTTGGAGGGAGCAATGGAAATGATCCTATATTAATCTGCAAGACCTCCAGACTCATTATCAAAAAAAAAGAGGAGGATCTGCAAAGGATACCTGGTTAGATCTCTGCAGCAATCTGATCTGTAACACAGGGAAAAAAAAAAAAAAAAAAAAAAGTGAAAAAGAGCTCTACTTGGTGTAGCAAGAAAGTAAGAAACCAATGTAGATCTGACGAAGCAGAAGAAAGATGCAGAAATTGGTCAAGGCAAAGCAAAAAAGGAAAAAAAAATAAAGTATATGGTGGGATTCAGAGAAGGGTTGAGCCTGGTAAGGTCAGAGCAGACGGGGAAAAAGGGAGTTTTCAAGAAAGAGGATGGTGGTTTGCAGGTGGTCATGATGAAAGGGGTTCAGTGAGGAGACTAAAGACAAGAGAAAAGACAGGAAGAAAAGAATATTTCAGAACACTGAATTAGTTAATCTAAGAGGATTTACAAGCAATTACTCTGCAAGTTAGTTGAAAAAATTACACAGTTTCTTTGCTTGCTGACATTTTAACTCAGCACCGGTCTGAGTTTTGTCTAAAGGCACAATTCTATCAAAATTATAAACCACATCACCTTTGGAATAATATAACCCTACAGACCCCTGCCAGGGCACACCTGGGTGCAGTGAGGCCACTTGCTTTCCAGGGCTCTTCTGACAGTCTCCCATCCTGGCTATCAAACAAATAATTCAGGACTAGAAAAAGTTGTCCCTGATCCTGGGTCTGGTGGATGAAATTGCCCTAGCCCACTCCCACAGATCCTCCTCCCAGGAACTTCTGCATACTCACCGTAAAACTCCTTTGCAGAAGCAATATCATATTGTTGCACAGTCTAAACTGATGAAGAAGGGGTAAGTTCAAATTATTTTTCTTCTCCGTCAAAATTTCCTTCCAGAGCTAAAAGTTGTCTTTTTGATCATTAAGGTGAATGAGGCAGCAAGTGTTGCTGGACAGTTGAATGGAAAGATCAATAGTTTCTATGAAAACATCTTCATGCAGCAATTTTGTAAAGAAACCTGAAGGACCACACAGCATCTTTAGGTTACGCATCCTCTGTGTGCCTTCACCAAACAGCAGCTCCCTGCAGCCCCAGGCCAGCAATTTAAGCAAGATTTTTAAGATTTCAGAGCAGGGTCAATGCAATTTCAGAGCTACAAACTATAGGATCTCGGAACCATAGCAGCAATTCCAAGGGAATCACGTGAAGTCTCTGAGCATTTTTTCCTAATATACAAAACTATACTCATACTCATAATTTTTTTTTCTTCTAAAAGGCTTTGAAATCTTTGGGTGAAAGCCTTGGATAGAATACTAGCTAGTATGATTCTCACCTGTCAAACCTGAACATGCACAGCCTATGACATGCCATGAGGAAAACTGTGATTATTTGCTACAGTCCTTTCAAAACTGATCACATCCGTTACGATGGTCAGTAACAGAGCTGGATGCTGCTTTCACGTTATGTTGGAGTGCAAAGCCAAAGCTGCAAGCAATCAGAGCACGGGCTTCACCCGAGCTGCCTGCTCTTAGACCTCAAACCAGTATGAGGTCTTGTACTGCCTACAAAAAGAAAACAAAATGTTCAGTGTTCTTAAAACAAACATTTCAGTCCTATCCTCTAATTGTTAGAGGCGTGAAAATCTACAGCTAACAGAGCCAAGCTTTGCAAAGCTCTCTAAAGAAGACCTGAAGAGATGTTCAAGAAATGTATGTGTGTATATTTTACTCTGACCAAGGCTGCTGGGAATGAAGATTAGTGAAGTCTGCTGATAACAAAAATAAAAACAGTGTAAAGAAAAGAAGAATCAGGTCCAGAGTGTTTCAAGCACTGATTATTTGGCAGCTAGTTCAGTGCTGGGAAAGGTCGCTGAACAAACCCATTTCCAGAAGAGTACTGTAAACCCTTGGTTTGACAACGTTAACAAATGGACAAAAACATGGGCCTCTGCTAGATTTTATAAAGCTACACACTTAAGACAAGGAAAATCAGATGTATATAAGTATCCTGAGAAGAGGTACATGCATGAACATATAGCACAATATATAAAGGCAAAAATGTATTTTCCACCTCTAAACTGATGCACAAACTGAAGTAGCTGGACTCTCTTTTCTGGCAGACTTAAATGTCTGTGCAAGAAGTGACTCTTACATTAAGGTTGCTTGACACTTTCCAGTATACAACTCTATTTTCAGCTGGTAATAATTTTCACTAAGCATTAAACACTTGGGCGAAGTTTTCCATGCTGGAGGTCTGCTTCAGGATGGGTTATTAACATCCAAAAATGCCTAACCATTTCTAGATGAACTATTTTAGAAAACAAGGCTCAGGAGCTGTATATAAATTTGCACATTTAAAACAAGTCCATTTACATTCTTAAAGACTTTCTTGCTACAAAACCTTGGGGTTGAGACTTGAGGCCTGGCAGCGCTATCACCTCAGGGCCATGGCCCTTGATGCTCCTGCAAGGTGCCGTTGTTGTCTGGGCGTCTCCCAAGGAAGATGTTAGTGCTCAGATTCGGTTCCTTGTGCACACTGGCTTCTCGTCCACACAGGGGACCTCGTGACACAGAATAGATGAGCAGGGCCTCCTCCACCCCCGTCCCTCCTGTGTGCTTGGGGCGTCTTGGCAACACTGGAACAGAGAGCACAGCAAGATCATTTCGCTCCTGTTCTTCGGGCTTCCCCAGCTGCCGAAGCAGCACAGAGGTGACAGAGGTAACAACCTGATTTTAGAGGTGACACTGGTGTAAGGAGGCCTCCGCGGCCCTTTCCGTTGCCTCCGGCAGCCTGGCAGTGCAGCTGCTTGCGCGACCGCCCTGAGAATCACAGGAGCAAAATCCCGGCTATCTCCCTGGCGGGGCCAGCACAAGGCCGCGCTGCCGGCAGCGCCGTCCCACTAGCGAAGAGCGGAGCCCGGCATGGCTGAACTGCAGCCTCTGCCACCTTGCCGGGAGCCACCAGGTCACCTGCTGAAAATGTGGCAGGGATGCGAGGAGCAGGGCAGCGAGGGGAGAGCGCCATGAGCAGAGGGCTGGGGAGAAGAGGGAGAGGTGCCGACTGCAGCAGGGAGGAGTAAAGCACAACAGGACTGTAGGGAGCGAGGAGAAACGTGGTAGAAAAAGCAGAGAAGCAAGTATGGAGAGCAAGTATCACTTTACTCAAAATACCTGGAGCACAGATCAGAATCTGAGCTTCAGACCCCAGAAAATAACTGCAAAACCTCTGACAGAGTGTCCTTTTCCATGCACCCCCTCCACACAACCCCAGAGCAGACTACCACCAGCTTCTCCTTCAGCCTTCTGACACAGAAATATTTTATTTGGGTTTCTCTTCTACAGCCTGCCTTCCCTCATATATAGCCTGGCCACTTCTTAGAGAGGTGTCAGAGTTTATTTTTGCAGTTACAAGTGCAATCTCTGGGCCCTACCAAACTGGACACAGCCATCCCTCAGAGCTGAGCAGAACACAAGGCAGACAGCAAACTGCATAACCTGAGGCAAGCTGTGAGTATTTCTGAGAAAAAAATCCAGATTTAAGAGGCACAGACTGCTGTCCCACAGTCACCTCTTTCTAAAGCACAGAGCTGCAGTGCAAGTCTCAGCAGATGGCCTCCACAATAACATCAGATGCAGACAGCATCTACAGGATATAACAGTACCCCGTAAACTGGAGTATGAGCTCTTCCTCCACATCACCTCAACCCAAGCAAGAGTGTTCAGTTCCCAAATAACCTCCACTTAGAGTTGAAGATGAGAGATGGTTAGGCCACTAACAACCATGCAAAATGGCCTTTATGAGTGAGAGGCTGAAATTGGACTGCTGGCAGTTTCACCAGCATATCAGAAATCCACTCAAATAAGAACAGCCTTAATAGCAAACGGCAGAAGGCCGGAAGGCAAAGGTCAGGTTTCTCCTCCTCTGATCTCCCACACCTACCAGGTAACAATGAGACCTGGAACAGCCTCACACTGAAAATCAGGCACATCAGCAGCTGTTGAATTTCTCTGCCAAGTAATAGTCGTGCATCAGAGCTGGAAAAAAAAAAAAAAAAAAAAGGTTCAAGTGTTTCACAATTTAAGCATCAGGGAATCCACAAAAGCCTCTGAAGATCCATAGGAAACCAAGCTTCATTGCCTCTGCTGTTGGATCTTTTGTAAAAGTGAGGCAGGAAATGCAACACAGTATTTCTTAGTTTTGTAGAACACTATTGTAAAGTTGCTGCTGAGATTTCTTTTAAAGTAGGTTAATTAATCAGCTGGCCTTTCCCAGGTCAATTCTTTAATTTTCCCACTCACCCTCTTCCTTATATCCAGCAACTGTGTCCTGAGCCACAGTGTCATCAGCTCTTCCTATTTATTCCTCCAATCTGCTGGCTTTATTTCCCACAGCTCTAGTAGAAAGCTGAAGAGACAAGTTTGCCCTGTAGAACAAGTCTGTGACAGCTGACCATAACTGTTGGAACGAGACCATGGGAATTCTGTAAAGAGGTAATCAGAATCAAGGACAGAAAGGGGGATTGTCAAGAAAAAATATTGTAAATCAGTAAAGCCGAGAATAACGAGTTCTAGGGGAATGATAAGGAAACCACAACCCTCCAAAGAATTTGATGAGTCGACACTACAAAGACGACATTCAACTGAAGATGACCTACAGCTCATTAAAGCTTATTAACATATAAACTTCCTCTCCTCTAACTGAATGAGATGACAATAATATGATAATAAGGTTACCACCACCCCTCCTTCGCTCTCTGTGATAATTATACACTATAGCGCAAGCACAAAACTGATATGTTACACAACCAGAACGTAACAAACAAAGAGATGTGTGCGAAATATTCCGAGAAACTGTGGAAATAAATACAGAATAGGAGGTAAGAGAAGGGGTGCTAACTTGGTGGTGTTACCATCTAGCACCCATCTCTGCAAAGAAATAAGTACCTTGACTCCGTGCGTCTTTCAGCTCTCTGCACACCAGGTTAAGAACCCAGTTCGGGACAATAACCACCTCCCAAAAGCTCAGCGTGATGCAGTCTTTTCAAACAGGCACAGGCCAGGCCATTTCAAAAGTTCTCTTGAACATCCACAGAAAACATAATCAAAGTGTGTTCTTTTTTCAACACCTGCAGTGTATGATCCTCCCAAAGCTGTATTTTGCTAACATGGAAGTCAGCACCTTTAATGAAGTATCACACTTCATACACCTACACAGTAACTTCAGTAGGAGATCTCAGCATGGGATAATCTTTTCTTTAAACAGATGCTAGGGGCAAAATCTAGTCCAAACTGAAGTTTAACAGGATAAACTCTGAAGTCTTCATCTAATTCCATATGCTGCCATTTCACTGCTCCCTCCTCGGCCCCAGAGGGCCCAGACAGACTATCACATACTGCACCCAGGTTCATTCTGCTGGCATGTTTTGCTGTGCCAGCCAGCCCTTGTTTGGGAATCCAAGGCTGTTGCTCTACTAGACAATAATATCCAAAGGCAAATAGCAATTTCTGCTCTGTTCACTAGCTGTACTGTAACTAATCGTCTTGTCTCTACAGATAAGTTATCTGTACTCACCCACAAAGTGTCTCAGGGAGGAGCAGTCAAAATTTAAGAGGCTGAACTCTCCCACAGAGCCATCAAGGTAACAGGGAGGGGAGGAGCACGTAACCTAAAAAAGCAACCCAAAATCTACTCAATTGCATTTTAAAGCTGCTGTGGACTTCCCCCAGGCTGATGGGTGTTAATGAATTCACATTAGAAGGGTTCTTTATATCATAAGCTTCGAAAAAGCTCATCTCCAACATCTTACAGCCTGAAGTTCTACCGAAATGAAGAGGTCAATATAAATCTGAATAAGCCCCTCAGTGGTGTATTACGAATCAGAATTACAGCAATATAGCACTACAGCAATATACTGATACTTCAACCTCTATTTTTCAGCTGGTTTATGAGGCTGATAAGCTGCCAGTGCAGAAGGCTTCTCCCTAAGAGACTTCTCCCTGTGTGCGTACACACAAAGAACCATCACAGAGTTCTAGAAATACTAGTTCCTAGCCCCCAAGCCATTTGAGAAGCCAAAATTTTACATTTCTTGCACAAGCTGAACTTTTGTTTGCTGTTTTTGCAAAGATAGAGGAAGATGTTTGGCACTCAGCATTCCATTAAATGAGCATTTCCCTCTTTTTATTGTCCTATTTAAGAGTGGCAAAGTGTCCTAGTGCTATGCATGAAGTTGTACTTAGCATCTTCCAAAAACAACAATACACTTAGACCCTTTAGCCTCCTATTCAAAGAGAATATCCACAGCTTACCAGTGTACTGTAGAAACTCAATTATTCAATCAATTGAGAGAATGGGACAGGTTATACCAGGCAGCTGGCAGGCTCCATGCGAATAAAATAACTGAAAAAGAATAGCAGATACCAATCCAGGACAAAACATACTTTATTGTATTGTAATGTCAGAAGTACAAGAAGAGTACTGCAGAGGACCATGCTAATGGGACTTCTGGCGTTTGGGAAGGACAGAAGTACAAGAAAATGGGGTTCTACTGTACCCAGTGCAAGAACTGATTCATTTGAGGCACAAGTACACTACTGTTTAAGCAGCTTGATTCAAGCACAGCTCTGGTATGTGATCTACTTTGTTTCATTTCTATGTGGCAATTCAATAGTAAAACTACTTTTACATTAAACATACAGTAGATTCAAGTCAGGGGTGTCCAAATTGCTACTAGGCAGCCAAAAATAATTAAGAAACAAACAAACAAAAAACACCTCTGCGTAGTCACCCTCCACATTTTAAATTTTGGTTATGGAGCTGTGGCTAATGAGGAAAAGTCATTCTGAAAGGTCAGAGCCCAGATCATTTTGTTTCTCTCTTATGTGTCTCTGAATAACTTATTTCACGTTAACCATAATTTGTCTAAAGAGGAAAAAAATGCATATCTTTAATGCAGACTCGTACATAGCTAACATTCAAATTAATTGAAGCCCTTGAGATCTTAACCTATGGCTTAAGACACAATGAAAGTAAGTGTTTGGGCACCCTTGAGTTAAGTTAATGAAAAACATTTCTGCTAAAAGGCAAGCAAGATCACTATTTTAAACAGAGCTGACCTCTACAAGAAGGAAGCAGGAATCCAAGTCACTGGTTACAACTAGGTTTACATGTGCTGCTGCCCAGAAAAATAAAATTGTAATATCACAATGAAAAGGTTCAACAAGGTTGAAAGAGATAAGTTTCAACACCAGAAGCAGCACTTGAAAACAAGCTGTTTAAGTTAATCTTTTCAAGAGATGCAGATTGCATACTGGATGCATGAGCAAACATGCTGGCAATCTTCTCCTTTTACACAGCAGCTGTGTTTAGCATAGGAAGTTCTGGGTTTAAAGAAAGCTCCTTGAAGAAGAATTAAGATTTGCATTTGCCTTGTCTACTTAATGAGATTAGTAGAGATGAAAAAAGAAAAAAAAAATACTACTAAAACAGTAGTTTCTCAGTGGATCCCTATTATTACAAACACAGCTTCTGATTCGTAAACAACCCAAGACTAAACAGACAACTATTATTTTATATTATTACTATGCTTATAAGTTACATCAGTTAAAAGAAAAAATAGCCAAGCAGTTTTGCCCTATTTCAAAAATAGTTTCCAATCAACACCAGTTCACATGGTGAATGGGACTTCACAAATAAATGAGGAATGGTGACATCTTTGGGTCAAGAACAACAAGAAGTAATGGGCTCTGTGCTACCAATCAACCTCAACAAGAATATGGCACAAGGGCCAGCCCAAGCTGTACCAACACTGAACCTTTAGCTCTCGGCACAAATTCGGATCTCTTCACTTAAACTAGCAAATCAGGTGAAAAGATTGGGTAAAAGAAAAAAAAAATTAAGCCAAAAATTGGAAGGTACTTTTAAAAAAACATCTGTAGTTTTAAAATAACTTTTATACTGACATCAGTTTGTGCAAACTAAAAAAAAACACCATTGATTTCTCTCTAACAAAAGAAACCTCCCCAATATTTTCCTTTTAGCCCATCATACCTGCAGACACAATCTCAGATCTAACAGATGCAAATGCAAGAGAAAAAATTACAGCATCTGCACAACATTCTTTCTACAAACAGCTGCTGGAAGAAAATTAAAATAAAAAAGGAATAAAGAAAGGAAGGTTCCATCTGATATTCTCTCACAATCTTTCCCACTCTGTAGTCCATGAATCCGACTCTGATGCTAAGGTGACAGTGTATGTAAGTAGATTTTTTTGTTGATTTTTATTATTTTTGAGTTTCAAATGAAGAAAACCTGCAAAGAGACTCGAGTCCCTTCAGGAATTGTCGGACGGAACATGCTCCTCGAAGCCTTCACTCTCTCGGACCAAAGCTCTTTCCAGGATAACACGTCCTTCCTTGTAGCGCTGGCTGTCTTCGGTGGCAAACTCATAGATCCACCCCAGTTTGCTGTTGCAGTTCTTGCAGCTCACATCTCGAACCATGTGGCGGCCAGTGAGCATGACCCGATCCTGAACTTCACTGTACTGCAGATTTACCACCTGATAAAGACACACAGAGAAACAGAAAATTGAAAGGATTAGTTTGCCTAGAACAAAGCTTGAGAACAGTGGCCATGACTATCGATATTTTAAAAGAAATGTCCAAATAAAGAGCCTGAGGCACTGCATATGAACTGAGTACTGAGGTATAATAATCTGCAGACGTTGAAGATCTCCTGCTAGGAAGGTAACACTCTAAAGATGCTCTTTACGGGGATGTACAGCCCTTACTGTCTAGTAAGGGACCTGAGATACTACCACAAAAGCTGTGAGAATACTGCATTCAACACTGGATCAGAAATTACTTGTGTAATAACCTATAAATTTCTCAGTATAGAATCACTTTCAATTTATCTCATCCATTCCTAGCAAGTGATGTGATCGCTTATTTCCAGATATCAGAATTGAAAAAGGGAACTGCAGGAAATTCTTGTAGCACTTTCAAAATTATCATCTACAAAAAGGTAAGGTTGAGTGGCTGAGAATGTAGGTACTACACATGCACATTTACCTTTTTGCTATCTTGGCAATTTAAAATATACTTTAACTTGGTTAGCAGCAAACCCACAGAACCGGGATGCATAACTGGCTGAGAAGTGGATGTTCAAACTAGACCTAAACTGTCAAACACATTAGGTTTCTGAAAGATGGAGTTATACTGCTTCAAGTTTTCCATCTGACTGCACCTACTCTCCCCGCCTCGGAATATGTTCCTGTGCAGATATATGCATAGAAGTATCAAACTTCTGTGATTAAAATCCACTAACACACAAAAAAATGAACCCTAGCTTGCAGTGCTTATTGAACAAGAGGTCTGATTTATGGCTCTCTTTTTATAGCTATGCATTCTGTCACTTACATATACATACTATCAACAAGCTTCCACAAAGTCCACGGCAAACCATGGTTAACTGATGATACTACTGATGTCTACATCACCTGCCAACATAGGCTTTCAAGGAGAGGGAAGAGAAAAAAAAAAAAAAAAAAAAAGATCACTGTCTTTCAATGAGTCTAACCAACAAGTCTACATTGAAGGTTTAGTAAACAATGCCACAATTCACTAAGAGTAAGAGTCAAAACTTTAGTATTTTCAATAATCAGTTGAATTCAGTCAAATCTGATCAATAAAGAATATGAAATTATGTGCTCATATAAAAATATGAATCCAGGCATTATTGCCTGACTGTGTTCACCTACAGTGGGCAAAATGCTTTTAACTTAATCATGTTTTAGAAATGCAACAAAATATAATCTAGAGCTTCATTCATGAAAGGAGCACAAACCCTTTGAAATTCTTAGATAAATGAAAGCTATTCTTACACTGAGTTTGAGGTTCCTATGTCAGAACTTCAGTCTCCAAAGTTAAAAATGCCTGCATTTTGGCGTGATATTTACTTTCCCCTTTGTAGGCTTTCAATACTACAGATAAGCTTGGATTGCTCACCATTCATAGTCAAACTTGACTATAAAGACAGTGTAATAAAAAAAAAAAAAAAAAAAAAAAAAAAAAAAAAAAAAACCTTCAAAATAATCATAATTGCCCTACATTTAAGCCAAAAAGAATCTGATGACAGACTCATATCCCACAAACTTATTTTTCAAAACCAAACAGTAGATCCCTTTCAGCTCTTGATTTCTTACTAACCTTGTTAAAAAGGAAGGCTCTTCCTGTGGCCCCTGTAAAACGAGTAGAGATGAGCTCGGAACGATTGGTCAGAATCGTGTCGCAGTTTGCACAGGAGAACAGGCGAGTGCCACCAATATGATCCAGGAAAATTCTGCCCATTTTCACAATTTTTGTAAGTTTATACTCAAGACCTGGAAGCAAAGAAAAAAAAAAAATCATATACATGTAAAAGAAAAGCACTCCAGGAAAAAGAATATCTTCACAGAATATTCTACAAAATAGTTCAGTTAATGATTGCAGAGATATTTTCACATATGAGTTACTGAACTTACAGGCTGCGTTCATCCCCTATGTCATCAAGGTTAAGGAACACAGAACTTGAACAAGATTTTTTTTTCTAAACCTGTCCCGTTTTTGCCAGTAAGATGACACAACTAGATATAAACTAATTGCATTAAATGAGGGAAACACGAATTCAAACCCATAAAGCATATTTCAGACATTCAGAGCCCTGTCTCCTATGGAACCTATGGTTCTTATTTTTGAAAGCCTCTATTTTCTTCTCCTCCAACAATGAAATTCCATTTCAGTATATTCCCCAAAGACTCACCCATCTCAGCACTGGGAAATTAAGCACTGAGTCAGCAAGGCAATTACTAAATTTTCCCAAGTCATCCCCTTCCTCTGCTTTTTAATATATATTTATCTTGTCACTTCCCCTCAGCACAGCTCCATTTATCACATGCAACCACTCAGCAACCCATCCAAGATTTAGTCTCCTAGCACAGCACACTAGGCTGAGGTATTTAACTGCTTAACTGCTGATTAAGAATTGGACCTCATTGGTTTCATACACATACTGACACAGATAAGGTCTGGATACTATTTCACATAAGAAACAGCCCACCAGCATCTTTACTTCCAGAGAGCTTTACATACAAACATCTAAAGCTGTCTACCCTACATGTAAAATATTGGTGTTATTTACTCAAGCAATTTCCAAAGCCACATTATTACCATATCTCAGCAATCCTTCTGACCAGAAAAAAAAGACATCTTGTGAAGTTTATAGCACCAGAACTGAAGCATCTGACAAAGAAGCCTCTTCGCTGGTCAGGAAAATTAAAGCACCTCAGCAGCTTTAAGCCAGCTAACATAAATTACTGAAGTTAGGAACTGAGTAGGAACAGAACTTTTCAGCTGAAAATTTAAATCACAAAGGATGAAGTAACATGTCAAAGGAATTAAATGATACCATTTCCATATTAACCTCAGAAAAGTTTTATGACTAAACATCTATAGTTCTACAAGTTAAATATACCTCCATTTATGTTTCAAATGTGGAAGCAGAGAATGTATTCTTTTTTCTTTTTCTCCATGAACTGCAAAGCAAAGTAAACCTGACACATTGCAACACAAAAATTGTGTGGGTTTACTTTTCAAAGGAGGAGACAATGTGCTGTTCCTAGGGAAATTCATCCAGTCCTGTACCCATCAAGTTGAGTACTGTGTCAAGTGTCATGAGAAAGGCAGATACTTAACTAAACACAATTCAAGTCCTAAACGATCCACTTTACTCCGACATGCACAAATCATGAAGGCATGCAACCACAAGTACAATCTTTAAAATAGCATCCTTATATTTGAAAAAAAATATATAAATTAGTAACATAAATGATATCCAAAATGGTATTTCCATCATTTTGTTTTCTTACCATTTGGAAATGAAAAGTGTTCCTAATATTGACTAGCACAATTTTAACACAGGTTCCTTGCATTCAGAATTTTCCAATCACTTTCTAAGTCTCCTGTTTGAAGAACACACAAACCCATTGCTCTTCTCGAAGCAGACGCATGAAACAAGTCTCGAGTTTGATAAGCTATTTCAAACATTTTGCAGTGCATGGGGTACAATGTTTCCTTGTGACTCCACTCAGAACAGAGGAAGTATTCTTCAATTTCTTTTTACCTAATAACTTTCTAAAAAGGCTTTATTTTTCCAAGGTAGCAAGTGTGGGCAAAAGAATAAAATAAAATAAAGCAATAGTAGTGACAGCAAGGAAGAAAAATTAACCGACATTAAGTGTGAATAACTAAGTATCAGTAAAAATCTGCATCAAGAAGAAAACCACATATGCAAGCAATAAAAGCAATTGTGTGGAGAGATATGCCCATAAGGCACTTGGCGTAACACCATGTGCCATTCTTACTAGCTTGGGATAATGCTATTTTTATGTTGATTGTATTGTGGATAAAAAAAATAATAATTAATTTTAAAATATTTTAAATGTGGAATCAACATATAAAGGGATATTTCTTTTAAGGCCAACCCAATGCTAACAGTCTCAATATTTTCAGAAGCTAACTTAAAGCAAGTACGAAAACATTCCTACCTTTTTTAAAAGAGTAAACCACAAACACTAAGCCTGGTAAATCATGAAAACAGATCTAACAAATAGACTAATCTAGCAAAGTATTCAAATTTTAGATATACATCTGAAAACATTTACATTTAAAGACATCTCATATATAACAATATAATTCATGTTACTGCACCATGAAAATCAGTAGCCAACCCAAGGACACCTGGAAATAAACAAACATACAAAAAAAACAAACAAACAAACAAACAAACAAAACCCAAAAGAGTGAAAAGTAAACTAATCAAGTATCTAAACAAGAAAAAAAAATTAAGTAAGATTTTTTTAGGTTCTAACAGAACCTAAATGGCAACAGAACCTTTAGGGTAATATAAAGTTGGGCGAGTTGAGACTAAGGTTATGGCAGAATCTAAGACACTAACTGGCACTGAAAGTTTTCTGCAAAATACAGTGCATGAGGGGGAGAAAAAAAAAAAAAAAAAACAGGTTACACATTTAAAAGTTTAGAAAAGTTCCACAAATTGCATTAGTAAATTTTAATTTGCAATAGCAAAGAGTCAAAGTAGTTTTTAGAAGTCTCTTAAAATACAAAGTTTAGTTTATTCCCACTAGAACTTCTAACATTTAAAATAACCTCTATGCTTATCTTCCCAAGCACAGATTTTAGCTAAAACAGATAATGACCTAGAATTCCTGTCATAAGCTCCAGGTTCTGACTGTTGCAGGGGTACAGTATTTCAGCAAAGGATTCTCTAAGAATCACAACTTTCACATTAATCTTTATACTGCTGTTCACAGATGTTAAAAGCAGAAAAACAGTTACAGAGTGAGAAAAACTTACAGAACGAGTGCTAATAAGACAACCTCAAAACCATGCATTTGACTGTGCCTTTTGCAGATGAACAAACTTAGATGAGGGAACTTAGGTTTTTTCCTCTCGTACAAACAAGAAAACAAGTGAATTTGGATATGGCATTCCTCTTCCTCCTTCCCACCACCCTTCCCCTCCTTTTTTTTTTTTTTTTTAATTCTTAAGCCAAAACCATATAATTCGCAATTCACTTGTAAGACCTTCTCATAAGGTATTTTGCTGTGAACAAAAGCTGTTGTCCTCATACACAACAATCCCAATTTCCATGAGGTTTACTTAGCAAACACTGAAACACCACAGTAGAAGCAGAGCAGAATAAGAGAAAGCCATTCTCCATTGCTCCCAAGATCATATCCCTTATATACCGAACTAGTGTGGAAAAAGTCACCCAAGATAACCGAGTAATTTCTTTCCTCCAGTTTCAACTTCCCATGCAAAACATGTGGGTGTCTATTTATATTCACACATATATAAATGATCTGAAAAAGCCATTTATAGGCAGCTTCTCTAGGCAGTGGGAAGGTTATCTCAAATGAAGAAAAAAAAAAAAAAAGGGATTTGTGAGGGAAAAAAAAAAAGCACTTAAGATCTTCCAATTAGGGGGAGGAAAATACAAGAATCACATGCACCAAATCCAGCTACTCTTTATACCTAAAAAGAGCACAATTGGCTGAGATCTTTTGCACAGGCTGACAGCACCAAATTCCCTATTACTATTCACAGTCCCAGAAAATGGCACTGCACCAATTCCCTCGCACTGCTAGGAGAACTTCCAAAAGCAGGAACCTCACAAAACCAAAAGCCAAGGAAGGGACTGAATTTTCTGGCCCATGATTTCTTCTTCCAAGTCAACAAAACATTCTTTGCCGGATACATGGCAGTGATGAAGTCCTAGTGATCCTGCCCCCAAGCAGATACCTAAGCACAAGACTGAATACTAAATTAATGGATCCCATGTAAAAAGGCAGACTTATTTACCTTCACTAACGGAATATAAAGCATCTACCACTTTCCATATCCACACAGTTGGAGGAAACAGGCGTGCAGGTGTCACACAAGCAGATGTCACTCTGTCATTAGTCAGCATCCGAACAGCATGATCAACTTCCCTCCTTGATAGTATTCAAGTTAGAGGATCAACAATAGCTCCTATTACCTGATTACTAAGGCTTGCTCACAGTGTGTTATTTTCACATTACACCTTGATATCCCTTCTCAATCCCATCGTACATGTCCCCTGCCCACACGCTTCGTGCAGTAAGCACGCACAAGAAAACACGAGCCCGATGGCTGTGTGCTCATAACACCCATTTCCAGCACAGTGCTCCCAAACTGCTACCCATCTTTCAGTGCTTATTTTTACAACACTGAGCAACAGCTGTCAAATAGCTGACATTTAGCAACTTAATTTCACCACTATCTGCACAGAGAACTCAAGCACTCGAAGCCATTGGTTTTGCATTTGTGCTACCTAATCTGCCTACCTTCAAAAGCAACAAAAAACAAAACATGCAACAAAGGAAAAAAATATATATTTATTTATTAACGTTTTTTAAACTAACAGTCAGTGTTTTCTTGTCTCAGAGTACATATCCTGAAGACAGAGAACTGGGAAAGCTGGCACCTTTATGTGGATATCCTGGTTTGAGGCTCAGAAGCCTCAGTGTTGCTTCAGCACCATCTACTGCATCTCAAATCTACAACAGAAAACAGCTGCTAGTTAAGAGATACAAAGATATGAGAGACTTTGTTTCTCCATCTCTCTAACTAAAAGTGTTTACCTTTGCATGGCAAGCCAGCAATCACTATATCCTCCTTAAAAAATGATGCTGCGCTTCCCTAGGTGGAACCAGGCTTAAACCTCACTTCTGGAACAAGGCTCGAGCTTGCCCTTTTCATCTCAGAGACAAACAAAAGAGGGAAAAGATTAGCCCAGCTACACAGGACTGCACGTTAGAGAATCAGTGGATGAGCCAAATCATCAAGCTTGCTCTTTCCCTGCTCAGGCGCCTGCTGCTCACAAGAGGTGCTGGTGCCGGGTACAGCAGCCTCCGGCCTCTGCCCGCACACAGGGTGCCTAAGCAGAAACTGCATGTAGCCAAAAGCCAAGAAAGCAGCAAACTGCTACCAAACACCACATGTTCAGTACAGCCATCCAGCTACTATATGAAACTGTGCAAGGAATTAAGTACAGGAAAATTACTGCAGAGTCTTTGGCAGGGTAATGACTGCTACGCCTGGCTGCAGTGCCACATGCCTACCCAGGACACGATGCCCTACGATGACAAAACTGCATCATAAAGTTACAATAATACAGTTTTCGAGTGCAAATTAGCTTTTTTTCATGTACAGTGAGAGACTGGCATGGGGATAATGGCATTTAAATATGATAACATATACTGTATAGTATTTCCATAGACCAATATAATTAATTTGTTTCTAAAGTTTCCAGAGTAACTCAGACAGGTGCTCCTTTAATGAATACAGCCCCATATCTGAGGTTCTCGCACACTCCAGCTACATCAGATACATAAGTATCTCTTCACAGATGACTCAGATTAAGTTCCTTTCTCAACACTATGCAAGAGTTCAAAGCTAGAGTTTATATTTCTGTCTCCTTGATTCCACATCACTTTTTACACCCCTAATTCCTCAACTGTTTCTAAAAAACGTGTATTTCCTGGTTTTACAATAAAGTTATTTTCATACTAATTAAGCCAACAAGACAACTTTAGTCCATTAATCTAGTCAGCAACTTTCACAAAGTTGAACTAAATCAGATTTTCTGTTTTCCTTAATTTTACTGTCCAAAGTTGAACTAAATCAGATTTTCTGTTTTCCTTAATTTTACTGTCCAAAGTATACAACTCTTCATCTGAAGACACAGATCCTGGAATAGTTGAGGTTGGAAGGGACCTCTAGAGATCATCTAGTCCAAGCCCCCTGCTCCAGCAGGGACACCTACAGCACGGGGCACAGGGTGGCAGCCAGGCAGGTTTGGAAGATCTCCAGAGAAGGAGACTCCACAACCTCTCTGGGCAGCCTGTTCCAGGGCTCTGTCATCCTCACAGTAAAGAAGTTCTTCCTCACATGGAGGTGGAACTTCACGTGTTTCAACTTGCACCCCTTACTCCTTATCCTATCACTGGCTACCACTGAAAAGAGTTTGGCCCCATTCTCCCTACATTCTCCCCTCAGGTACTTGTACATGTTGACCAGATCTCCTCTCAGTCTTCTCTTCTCTAAGCTAAACAGGCCCAGCTCGCTTAGCCTTTCCTCATACGATAGATGCTTCAGCCCCTTAATCATCTTCATGGCCCTACGCTGGATCCACTGAGTCATGTAACATACAAACAAATAGGAAAAAAAAACACAATAAGTCAGCTTTAAATAAAAGGACAAAATTACAATGACCATCCACATTTCTACATAATACTACACTCACTGGCAGAAGGATTGCAAATGCACCTAATGTGTCTAAGCAAGAAATTCTTACACCAAATAGAAAATTCCCAAATGCTCCAAAATTAAAGAGGCCTTGCTACCAACCATCACAATGTACAGGTAATTCATCTGTATTAAAAAAAAAAAAAAAAAAAAAAAAAAAAAAAAAAACCACCACACAAGTACAGCTCTCAGCTAGTCTGTCAGATGACAAGTAACAAATCTCATCTGGTTGTTGTCATCTTTGCTGGGCTGTAGGTGCAATCGTGCAATTTCTTTTATTCTTACACACTTGGCAGTCATTCCCAAAACCTATCCATCACTATTATTAAAATTTTAAAGTTATATATAAACAATTCAACTTGTATTTTAAAAGTTAAATACTTTGAACGCTAGGGAAGTGAAAGTAACAAATGAAACGCCACCAAATACTATTTTAAACACTAGTATAAGAGAGAGAACAAGTGACAAAACAACATTTGAATTCAGCTATACAGAATGAGCATAGACACATCAGGTTTATAATGACTATGGTTATAAAACTGAAGCAGCAACATGAGGGAGTCTTTAGAAACATAAAGCAAATTCTTTCTCTTTATAATTATCATTAAAGACATTCCCTCTATCCATGGTTTATGTATTGACATTAGCTATCAACATGAAAAGTTGCTCTATGACATCTATCACTGAGCCAAGTCATGCTGTGTTTCTCTCTCATGAGATTTGTATACTTAATTTCTTTACCCTAACTATAACATTGGTTATTGTTTAAAGAAGACAGAGAAATATTTGCTAAGTTCCTTCACTATATTATTCCAAAATAAAGTAGTTTTCTTAAATAAGCATCCTGTATTAATAAAAACTGTAACGACTCCTTATGCCAGGCGAGGTCTGTATACAGAATAACACAGAAGCACAGACGAGTCTTTACTTTCTTTTTTGCTCTAAATAAAACCTTTTTCAAAGTGAAAAGTGTTTGCCAATTACATCAGCTTCCTGGGAATCCACATTTCCATAGGAAAATTCCATCCCAAGAGGTGACAAAGCTGGGTAATCACTGAAAGAGCAGCAGGTACCTTCATAAGTAAATAACTATCGCTTGAGTTTGGAAAACGGGCTTCCTGCAAGGGACCCGCCGCTGGGGCTGGGACTTCCCGAGGGCAGCTTCCCAGACAGGTCTTCCCGAAGGAGCAAACGAAAGACATATTTCAACTGGCAAGAGAGCAGAGCCGGGTGCACGAGGCAACGTGGCTCCGTGCCTGGCGCCCGCACCGCAAGCGCCTCCAGCCAGGCCTGCCCCGACAGCGCGGGGCGAGACACGGCCACGCAAGTCACCCCCGTTCGGCGAGGGTGATCAATCACAGAGGGGATGCACTGGCCTTCGGGCTGTTTTGTTTGGCTTGTTTTTCTAATAAAGCGATGGGGTTCTGCCATGGCATGAAATCAGGGCAGCTACTCTGAAAACCACCACCCGGCGCGGGCTCAGAGCACCGTGGTAGCGGCGGGTGCCGCGGGGCGGCCGGCGGGACGCGTTTGACGGGGGGAGGCAGAGACGCAGCGGCCGGGTGTTGCCGCTGCTGCTGCTGTTGTCGTTGAAGGGATCCCGCAGCGCGACCGTCAACG
>VZSV01000149.1:303317-330025 GCA_013398735.1 Nothocercus julius | reverse complement strand
GAGGCGGCGCCCGCCCGCTGAGTGTGAGGCGGCGGGGGCGGCCGCGGCTGCGACCGCCCGGCCCCTGGAATCCCGCCCCGGCCGCTGGTGGCTCTGGCGCCTCTCGTCGCAACCCTTGGCCGTCACTGCCCTTTCCTTTCCTCGGCGACGAGGCAGACTGGATATGGCATCGACGGAAATCGGCACTTGACAGAATGCCATGGGGAAAAACATCCTTTGGGGTCGTTGTTTGTAAAGAAATATATGAATATAGCACCTTTCCCAGCTCCTCCTAGGTGGGCAAGCAAAGCATGGCACACATTTAGTCCCTGTGATGGACATCACGTGCCCCTTGCTGGGTTTATCCCAGTAGTATCACCAGGTGGCTGTGGTCATGGGAAGGGGAATGACTCAGCAGGACACAAGGAACAGTGAACCCAAGGCCAAGGGGCATCCCTGGGAATACAGAGCAGGCAGCTTCACAGGACCATGTCCAGCTCCTCTTCATCTCATCTGCTTTGGCAAGCGCTCGTCCTTTCACTCTGAAAAGGAGCTAGACAGGAGGCCGTCTGTGCAAGGGTGGACTCTCAGTGAGGAGCTGACATGAAGAGTTAAGAGCTGGTGTTTGCTTTGAGGCTGTCTCCAAAAAAAAGAATCGGATTTCTTCAGTACAGTTAGTTCTGGTCCAATCCTGAATAAAAGCTGAGCATTTGTGTTCCTCATTGAACTCCCTTGGAGCTCACCAACCTCTCCTGAGGTGATGTAAGGGCAGTGAGAGGTATTGGAGCTATCTGTCAAAACAGCCATTGCCTCTTAGTGGCACGAAACAAAAAAAAGTACTGAGAATGTTAGAAGATGCCCGACAGAACATGCCTGGGGCCCCATTTACCACCAGTAACTGGAGGCAATAACTGATCTAAGTTGTCCACTTGATTAACAGATTGATCTGATCTTCTGCTCTTTTACCTGATACTCAAGCTTTGTGCTTAATGGTTTTGTTCAGTCTTGTCACAGGAGTTATGTGAAAGCCCGTGTCTTAATCAGCTGTGGAAAGCTGTTGCAGAGATCACTGTAAAGAAAGATAAAACAAGATGAAAAAGAGGCAAAGTGACAGTGCTTTATTCAGAGACAACAACTAGGTTTTATTTAGGACCTGCAAGCTCTGCTACGGAGGTATTTGTACATTCCTTGACCAGCCACTTCTTTAGTCTCATTTTCTCCTCTAAGATGGGGCAGTTGTGCCCCATCTGTCTGCTTTACCAGACAGTTGCGCATTTACTTAAGTAGCATTCACATTCTCTGAAGTGTGGGCCTATGGAACAGATATACACCTGAATGCTGCAAGGGTTGTAAGAATATTATCATGAAGATAAAGCAAAGCACAAACCTATGAGTAGTATTAAATTCTCAGCAATAGGAAGGGTAGCTGTACCAATCAGAAAGAAACCAAATTCACCATGAGACAAGCAGAGAATGGATTAGCCTTTGCTTGACAGATGGTGCCAGGGACTGATGTTTTTATTTCCCTTGCAAAGGAGCTTAGGGGGGGGACGAGGAGGGTGAGGTAGGGTGCAGTTAGTAGAATGAAGCAGCAGGCCGTCACAGATCTGCTGAAAAATCCTGAAAATATCAAAAGCAATTTCCCATTAGTTAGTAAGGGATATGCAACATATCATCTACGTGGTGAAAAAGAAGAATAGCAATACTGTACCACAGGGCACTTGTAATTTTCAAAGCAGCTTGAAAACATTCATTATTCCTCCTCTGACATAGGGAAACACAGCACAGTCTGCAACTTGTACCTTCCCTTTGTACATCAGGTTTCAGGAAGACCTGGGCCCATTTCATAGCTGATTCATATCTGAATAGCTCAAATGACTCTGGAGGAGCCAACCTCCTATGCAGAGTGACTAAGCAGAAAAGGCTGTTCTAGGTCTGGAACTTAATGAACCAGACAGACAGAGGATCTGTTTGTGCCCTACAGCCTTAGTAGGGCCTGCCTTTCATTTCTGTTGAATCTAAATCCAGTCGCTGCAGCAGTGTGTGTGACACTGAAAGAAGTATTTGTTTACTGGAAGAATTAGGTGACCGAGAAATTAATCACAAACTCAGAGAACTGCACAATAAAACCCAAACATCAAGTATTGATTTAATTAGAACCTTTGACAAAGTCTCACCAGAATTCAGAGGGACCAAGTTTATCCCACTGATTTAGTATCACGACTCAGGGACTCTTTGAAGGATGAGTGTTACTGCTTACTGGTTTGATTTCTACTCTGTTTCCAGAACCACAAATAGTTTTTCAGTGCATATATGAATTCCTCCATGGCAAAATTGAGTCTACCAAAGCAGGGATAGCTGGGATAGGACAGTGATTTTTTTCCATGGCTAGTGTTCCCATGCACAGAATTTCTAAAGGCAGATAGGAGGCAGCTGAAGTGCAGAGGACTCTGAGGCTATGACCTGAGGGCCACCTTGACTCCTAGCTCCCCTGACTCCTAGCTTCCCTGAACAGTTTCTTGATATTGCTTCATCAAGGGCTGATTCATTCACTAGCTGCTCATTATTTGAAAAGGTCTGCTGATACTCCATATTTTTTCCAGCAGATATGTCAGCTTGTAGCTTTATTCTATAAAAAGTAAACCTAGTGACATGAAATATTTTTAATTTTATTTTTCTCTCAGCTGACTGTTAGCACCCTGCAGATCATAGGCTGAAAGCCTTTGGCTTAGCTGAAAGCTGGCATGCACACAGGTGTCATTTACAGACACTTTTGCAGATGGCTCTGTCTTCTAGGATGAATTAATTCTACAGTTAATCTCAAGGTCAGAACATTAAGACTGGTGACAAAAAGGTCTTTCCATGCCCTCTGCATTATGGCAGTTTGTCTTTTTGCCTTGCCACTATGCCTCATAGCTGTGATCTAAGTTTTAAGAGGTGTTTTAAAATGTACAGTTCCAAAGCATCCAGTAGCCAGCTCCAAGAAAGGACTCGATGTCCAAAAAGGGACTTGGAATTTCTGTGCCCTTATTAAGGTGCCCAGAATGGAGACAGCACCCGGGCTCAATGCCAGGGAATGCATAAAGCTCTCCTGAAGAACTGAAGCGTCACTACTGTTAGCACTACCATTCGCGGAGACCAGAGCCATGGAAATGGCTCTGAAGCCCTTCACTATTGCAAGGAATGTGATCCACTGCCTTTCTCTAACAAGGGCAGCATAGCTGCAGAATAGTGTCAATACAGGTGCTCTGTAGGAACAGGGTAGGGAACAATATGGCTATCAACTCCCATGTATTCTACAGTAGGAAATTTCAAGTGAGCTTCCACATTGGACTGAGGAGACTCGCAGCTGGAATCATTCCTCTAGCACAATAAAATAAGATAAAACCCACCATCGCAACAGTCATCTACCAGGGATGGAGAGAAACACTCTGGGGGAGATTAGCTACCCTAACGCACGTGGACTTCAGCAGTCTGGGCTGCCCCTATTGTTTGTGAGCACTGGATGGAGACAAAGACAGATCGGGCTAGAAAGAGCCCAACACACACAGAGTCAAAGCACATACAGAATAGGACACATTTTAATGGCCAGACCGGATCCCTGGTTTCTAGTATAGTCAGAGGAAACTGCTATCTTAGGAATACATACACATAAAGCCCAGATGAATTCTTCTGATAACTGTTTTCTGACTACACTTATCAAGAAATTAGACTAGTCTGTTACCTTTTTCACTTCACAGACACGAGAAGGAGGAAAGATCTTCTCAGTTCCGTCCATCTTTGTCATTTGCTGTTCTTGGAGCTCTGGGTGTCATTTCCCACATACATTCAATGCAGACTTTCCTTGTAGGTCGTGAAACTGATTCAATATTGCTGTTAGTCTAACAATATCATGCCTTCTCAGGGGGTACACCTGTAGGTGTGAAAATGAGGGAGTTTCTCTTTTTGAGAGAACGCTTCTACTCTAGACTTAATACTTTCCTTTTGGCCATAATAAATAACAATCATAAGTTATTCAAAAGGATGCTAAATTTGAAAGGAGCAGAAAGCAAGCAGAGTCTGGAGAGAAAACAACTGGCCTCCATGAAAATTTGAGGAGGAGGGGGGATAGGACTTACTTCCTCCATACCACTGAAATATAAGTAGCTTTTCCCATACCAATGAAATGAAGCAGGAGAGTCTTATTTGTGATCTTAAGGACAATCTAGCAACACTTGTTTGTAGGCAAACATTACTGTGAGAGCAGATAATGCTGGGGAGAGAGCTTAGTGCATGCCGGTCCATGCTTGAAACTCCAAAATGCTCCAGGATGGAGACTCTGCTGAAAACAAACTCCACTCTCTTTCCATCCAGCTGGGTGGCACCATCTCCTTTACAAGGCTGCTTTAGCAAGTGGAGCTTGCTGTAGAACTAGGAAATGCTTATTCTCCAGAGCTGTGGCAGACTGGCTCCGTGAAGGAGACAGTCAGCTGAGAAGCCAGCTGAATGAACTCTTAACAATATTTTTGGGTCCTTGGAATGAAGCAGGCAGGGTGACATGTCGCTTGCTGCAGGACATTGCTGAGATTGCACAGAAGTGAGGAAGGCATCTCTTTCCTTCCCAGGCAACAGTAATAACAAAAAGTTGGAAACAATGAGCACAGCAAAGGCAAAGTGAGTGAACAGAAGCCCCTGCTTTGCCAGCATGGGAATGGCAGGGCTGGACAAGGTGGGAACGTGAAGTGAGGAGTTCTCCACTCGTGGTGCTCGGCAGGCCTCAGTCTGGCAGGAGGCCCAGAGGAAGCGTTCTTGGTGGCTTCCCTTTGGTCACCTGCTTATAATCACAAAGCTCGCAATGTGGCAACGTCACTGCACGCAACCAGCCTTACACAGGGCCCGCTCGGAGTTAGGCCAGTGGTGAGGCTGTAAAGCGAGTCTGAGTCACTCGTAAGCCAGTGAAATAGGTCAGCACCAGAAGAATGGGGAGTATTACGGGCCTGAACTTAGATGTGCTCATGAAGCCACAGAACTGCATGTGTGTTCCAAACCCACACTATTCCTGACTCAGTTTGGTTACTTCACTAGCACTGTGTGTGAAGGCTGATCACATTCAGTAGAGGTAAACACACTCTTCTCCAAGTTTTGCTAAAGTGTGACATGTGACAGAGATACCAGGCTTTGCAGATGATGATGCAGGTGGGAATTGACAGTATCCCAGCAAGGAGTTGAGCTCAGCAGTGCCACTTGGATGTGGGACCAGTGCTCTCACTGCATGGTGTGGGGGGCACAGCCCAGGACATCCTGCAAGAGGAAGCTGTTAGGGAAGAGTTAGGCATGCCACTGTTCCAAGGGGGCACAAAGAAGGAAGAGAGCAGCAATTTGTCAATAAGGCCTGAAAGACTATTCCATCGCTACTGTTATTGCATCATTATTAGTCAAGCTTGTAGGCATCTGCTAACATGACAGCTAATTATTATTATATTAAGACAGATTTTTCTTTTTAAGGCATCATGTAAGTGCCTCGCTCCCATTCGTTTCAGAGACTTTAGCAACAGCAACATAGCTCATAGTCCAGCTCTGGGCTGGAGTGTGGGAGGCTAGAAGAGGCGATCATCCCTGCAGAAATCTAACTAGCAAAAGGCAAATGTACTTTCACAGATGCTTTGTTGAAACCTAGATTGGTTTCAAGAGGCTTATGAGACTGAACTAAGTAACCAGTATAATGTTAGAGCTTAGCCTTTGAAAAGTGTGAAGAATGAGCTCTGCTCATGCTAAACTCTGAGCAGGAAGCATTCAGATATACAAATCACATAGCAATTTAAAAAAAAAATGCTACCAAGAGCTAAATATCTTGAAAAGGACATTAGACTAAAGTATTTTTTTCATTAATTTAAATAAGGGCAGAATTCCAACGTATTTGTCAGGAAACAGCAAGGGCCAGCTGCTCCCCAAAGGAAGGCCAGCCAGGAGCCAAGGGCATCCCAGCACAGGCAGCAGCCTCACTCGCAGGGCACAGCCCCAGAAGACCTGGGCACAGCAGGCAGAGCCAGCAGCAGGGCCCATCAAGAGATGGGCCCAGTGCAATTCAGGGGGTCTGGACAAAAAACACACAAGACCAGAGACAAACTACAGCTCTTACCTTACAGGAGAAGAGCCACCTGCAGCAAAGAGCTAAGGTCTAACCTAGCAGCCAGGCTGCAGTCAAGTAACCCTACAGCAACACTCAAGCAGACCCTAAGCAAGTAAGTGTCCTGCATGAGCTTAAATTGAGTCCCTGGGTGTGGGGAGGCCCCAGGTGTGGCTGATCAGGGCAAGTAGGGCCAGTCAGTGCCCCTGAAAGTTAAAATAGCATCCTTAAAATAGGAAGCAGGTGATAGGAGCAGGCTGATTTGAACTCCTCACATTCAAGCCTTCACATTGGTATTCCCTGGTACCTTCCACTCCTCCCATTTTTAATTCAACTATTATAATTTAATATGATGCTGCAGGGAAGTGTATTGACCTTGTACTGGTGGAATCTTACGTTCAAATCCAGTGAGTTAACAAGAGAAATGCATCTGATCTTTTTCCAATTCCTTGCATTTTTTGCCCTCCAAAATCATTCATACTATGGATAATTCCTCATTCACTTTGGGGAGATTCCACTTCAGACTGTTCAGAACAAAGCCATCAGGGAGGAGAAACATCAGCAGAACAGTATGGAAAAGCCAAGATTGGGACCTTTTTAAACTTGACCACCAATTGACTTATGTTTTATTGTTTTCATTTGACCCCCACACCAATCCACCAGTAACTTCACTGAGCCTTTCTGTACTTTTCCTTCCTTGCCAGCTTAAATCTGCGGATCACACCTACTGGGGCTCCTACCTGTTTTGTTTTGTTTTTCCTGCCCCAAAATGAGAAGCAAACTTAGATCCTTACAATGTACAGGCAGAGTAACTGCTTGCATCCAAAAGGATGTGTCTTCTCATGGGTTATACCAGCTCTGAGCAAAGGTACTTCCCAAAGGCGCACAGTAGTGCAATACATTTTCACTAAAACTAGTAAATAAACCAGGTGAATCCAATGACGCTTGCAAAAAAAAAAAAAAAAAAAAAAAAAAAAAAAAAAAAAAAAAAAAAAGGGAGCTGGCAAAACAAGTGGAATAGCTCAAGACTGGGGGCAAAAAAGCAGAATGACAGAGCTGAGAGATGGGTTAGAAATAAATGCATCAAAATTTGCCTGAAGCATTGTGAAAAGCCTTTCCTAGCAATTTATTTCAGTACTTGCTAAGTCACAGAAAGCAGCTGGGTGAGTTTTCTAGTCTTCAACTACCCCACAGCTGCTGAAGGCCCCATTAGGGGCTATCGGTAGCTGGGGAAGGCTGCCTACATGCCAGCTCTGGGACAGTGCTGCAGGCATGAGCCACGTTAAACCGCCATACAGCCATCCGCGGGCAGCCTGCGTACTTGCATCTGTGCTAGCTCTCTGCTGCTAATAGCTGTCCAAATAGCTGAAAAATGAACGTCGTGGGGCTGGGCTGACGGGAAGTTGCTGTGCAATGACTCACCCCAGGTGCCCGTGAGCGAAATGCCAGCAAAATGGCACTGCACAAGACGTGGCTGCTAAATGATCAAGTTAGGTTAATCAAGACTTCATTACTACTGCTTTTTTTTCTGGGTAACCTGGGAGGTTTCCTTCTGTGGGATATATCTTTCTCAGTGTTGACTCTTGGCGCTCGAGGGCTCATCATCCCTAGCTTTCCCTTGCAGCTATGAAGGTGCTGCTGCATCACTTGTTCGCTTGCGTGTTCCTCAGCTCCTTGGCCTACACCCACAATTTGATCCTTTATTTGCATGTAGGGAGCTTTAAATTCCAATTCGGAGTTAGTTGCTGAGTGCAGAAAGTCTCAGCAATGCTGGGATAAGGCCTAGAAACATAAATGGAGTTCAAACCCAGAGAAATTTGTCTGTTGCCACTGCTTTAAATGGAGCAAACAATGAGCTGAATTAGCCTTGTGTCTAATTCACTTGAACATACCTCAAGACACTATCAAAGGTTGGAGACCACCTTATAAAAGGAGCTTTGGGAGTTTCTATAAAAGGAGCTTTGGGAGTTTCTTGAAGATGGCTCTTCTTCACCATGCACCATGTGCTTGATTCTCTACTGCTTTGCTATCTGTGAAGCCTTTTAAGCCTTGGCTAAACCATGCTCCAGTGGGGTGTTGTAGGATTATAAACACACAATATCAGACAGGCAGATTAGATAACAGTTCTCAAATTGAGACCCACAGCATCAAGAATCAGCAGAATTCCTCTCTACCAGCTGAGCAGAATTCAGCTTTCCAAATAATGCTTCTCTTTTTCCTTGTTCCTAGAAACTACCATACATGAAATGGAAATGCAAGTAACTTCCTGATATTTCCTGTAAAACTATCCCTTTAGTTTTACATATGGCTAATTGTGGTAGCTGCAGCAAAAGTGATATGGGGCCAGGAAGGGAAGCGGCGGCTATTACTGTGGTGATGAACAGGAGGCAAGTCTGTGCTGGGATGAGCCTACACGAAGAAACCACTCGCAGAATGCCAGGACTTTGCAGTTGCTCCTACAAGCGGATCACCCACAGGGCTCTGTTTGATGGCAGAAACCCATTGGACCTTTACTATTTTTCCTATACCAACCCATCTGGTAAAACAGAGGGAGGTAAAGGAATGGGCTATATCTAGGCAAAATGGTTAGGAATAAACATCCTTTCACGGTGCAAAAGGACTCTGCACGGAGATGTGGTCAGCAGGTAGAGTTAATTTCTCCTGCCTCCTAAGCTGGCTGAGAGCGCTTGGTCCCACTGGCTTGGTCCCAGGACCTGCACTGCGCTTAGAAGTGCATTTTGGTGAACGTGAAGGAAATCAATGCCAAGCTTCATTCACAGAAATTTTCCAAATCTGTCCCGTTTGAACCTTGACTGTGCACCTGAAATACTTGATGGGATTTGGGAACTAAAGGCTAAATGTTGCCAGTTACGTTAGTGAAGATTCTGAAACAGAGATGTTAGGCCAGTCCCAGTGCTAGTAAGGAAGGGGTTAATCAATTCCCACTCCCTCATGCACAGCCTGCAGTGGGCTGCAATCTGCACACAGGGATTTGCAAAGCACAAGGGGCTGCCTCAGCTGTGGGGAACCGATTAACTCGTTGCATGCCCTGTGCGCCACAGGAGGAGCTTTGTGTGATTGCTACCTTGTTTTGCAGTGAGCCTTTTTTTTTTTTTTAAAAAAAAAGAATGGGAGCTATAATTAAGAGTTTAAATTAAATCCACCCTGACTGGGGAGAGAGAAGGGGAGGAAACAGTTGGGATTGTCTGGTGCTTGAGGGGTCCATGCTTCATCCCTTCCCGAAGCCGAGGGAAGAAAACCTTAAGAAAACCAGACCTTTATAATGTAGTTATCCTGGTTTTGTTGAAGGCAAACAGAAGCTTTTCCTGCCATGGTACAACTTGAATTCTTTTAAGTGCTGCTTTTAAACAAGGAATGACTCATAGATACTTATTTTTATTTAAAGATGAACTGTTTTCTGGGGGATTTAAATTTTCCTTGAGAGTGTTTATAACTTAAAATGCCACCAAGCTGGTCTGTCACGTAACAACTGGAGGATAACACTGCCTAGAACAGAAAGAGAAGCTGGCTCTTCTTGTTGCTGTCTGGATGGGAAGGTGCTGCAGCCGGCAAGCAAGCAGAGCCGTGTGAAACGCTGCTAGAAGCAACCTGGAGAGGTCACCTCTGTTGCTAGGCAGGATCTGCGAGCGCAAGCAGGGAGTGAAATTAGCCTTGGAAAATTATTTCAGCTTTAATAACTGAACATGGTACTGACACAGAGGCACAGGTCTTTGGACACGGATTTTTACTGTATTGGTGACTGTGTGGCTGCAACCTTCCTTCCTTCCTTTTAGTCCTGGCACAATTCGTGCTGAAATGTGACTGTCTCTTCAGTGCTAGTTCATCATTTGCAATCAGCCTTCCTGCCCATGGCTCCCTTAGTGTTTCCACCAGCACAACTAAATCCCCTGGAAAATTTGGGCCAAAAACCTCATGCAGACAGCTGTCCAGGAAGACACTGCTTTTTAATTAACTGGCAGGTAGTGCTCACATAGACCAGTTGCCTCCTCCATCTGAGGAGACTGATCCCACCTGCATGCTGTGATATTTACTACGTGTATATTGGAAAAAACTTTGTTGATATTAGCCCTTTTCCCCACCACAGCCTTTTTTTGTTGTTTGTTTTGTTTTGTTTTATTTCTGTCAGCAGAGCTAAAAATATGCTCTTTGAAAAACTCAAAGTGATACCAGTTTGGATCTGGAAAGGGAAGAAACAAAGAAGTCTGGGGCCTACACAGAGGACAGCCTGACATATCTACAAAGTGCTTTCATTCACAGTGGTTCGCAGGGAGTATCACGTTATGAAAGTCACCATCATTTGTGCCATGAGTAATTATTCGAGTGGATTAGTCACCATCTGACTTTGGCAGGACTTGCTTTGCATTTTATTTCCAACAGGAGACTGCGGTCTCTGATCCTGGCAAAGCTGCTTGTGGCACTCCGGCCAAAGCAAGTCTGCAAGGATGACATGGGGCAGTCCCCTGGCTTGCCTTGTAGGCAGGGGGGCAGCGGGATATTGAGCAGCATTTGTGGGGTCTAGATGCAGCGCTGTCAGTTCACATTAGCCTTGCACTGTCTCTGCTTTTCCCTGCAGTGAGGATTCCCACTCCTGGGATTATGTTGAAACATGAAAAAAGAAAAAAGAAAAAAGAAAAAAGAAAAAAATATTTGCAGCTTGGAAGGTTATAGGGTTCTGAATTCAAGGAAAGGTTTCTTACATTGGGCAGGTGATGTGGATCCTACACTGCCAGGAAAAAGTGTGGCGCTTCAGAGCAGCATGGGAACGCGGCACGCGGGGCTCCAGCCGAGAGCGCGTGAGGGGCTGCTGGTCAGCAGGGCGGCCTCGGCAGCAAAGCTTGGCAACCTTCCCTGCCAGCCCAAGGTTCGAGGGTCCAGCGAGAAAATAAAAATATATGGGGAAAAAAAAAGAAAAAAAAAAAAGAACAGAGAATGTCAAATTTACTTAGTGATTTAGTTCTTTCTGGACATTTCAGGTGGCTGAAATAGCAATGTCTTCAAAAGCCTTCTCTTGGGTTGCACTGGGCACATGGCTCCACTGCCCAGCTCCCACTCCAGACTCCCGGCTCAGGCACCAGGCATTCCCACAGTTGTCTGGAGCTTCCCACAGCGCTGATTTTCCAAATGGGTTGAAGAAACATGATCAGGAGTAATGGCTTATGGAGATGTCTTAGAGTTTGAACATGTTGGATTGTAAATCTTTGGGCACCCTGATGAAGCCTTGCACTAAGGTAGGCAGGTGTTAGTAGGCTTCTGTGGCTGAAAGCTGATGGAAGTTCATCAATCTGACAGTGGTAATGCCAGGTACAGCTTTACTCAATGGGCAGTTTTAGCCTCCTGAAAGATGCCTGTTCCTCTTCCAGGCCAGAAGAACATCCTGCCACTACTGGGCCTGCTGTGGACACAGTGAACATGTGGAGGGACATTCCCTTACATATGGATACTTAGAGGCTCCTGGCAAATTTGCAATTCTGTGGTCCTGACTGTGAAAAGCCAGGAGTAATTCCATGATGTTCTAGCTCTCTTACCTTTGAATAGCTCATGGGATTTGGACAGTGAAAACTTCTGACCTGTAGGACATTCTTCTGTATTTCTGCAGCCCTGGGATGGTGTGTGGGGCTGTGGTTGAACAAGGAACTGAAGCAGTGCCCTTCTGTTAGACCATATGATTCTCCTTCACTCTCCGCAGAGGTTGAACTGTCACATAACCACCAACAACTGCTGTTCACAAAGGAGTTAACCGGCACAGTAGTCACTGAGGAATCTCTTTCTTAGCTCAGTGTTTTAACCATTTCTAAGTGATCACAGCTTGCACCATACAGCAAACTGCTCTTGGTTACTGGGTCACTTTTTCATGCTTCCCCTTTCCTGAAGGATAATCTGCAGATCCTCCCAGTGCAGGGAAATAGACTGGCATGTTTAATCAGCTCTGATCCCCTGGAGAAGCACTGAGAAACAGAATCTAAAGACAAGAGCTGAGCGTGCTGCATTTGCTGACCATATGCTAGGATATTTTCTTTCAGATGGGGCTCCAGCAGTAGCTTGTATTTGCAGGCACAGAAATGGAAACAACGCAGATTGGAAATAAACAGCACTGAAAAAACATGTTGAGGTCTAGCATTCCTTATTTCAGCATGGAAGCAAAAGGAAAGAAAGAGATAAGGATAGACAGCATCAGACAGCATGTCAATAGGCTCATTTGTCATTTGCATTCCTGCAAAGAAGAATTTTAAGGAGGGATTCAAAGGAAGATAATTTGCAGAGGTTTATAGATAAAATGATGGTGGCTTTAAGGAAACACTTTGAGGAACTAACTGGTTGCCAAATCCCTCAGTCAAGTGACTTCTGTTGAGTAACATGGTCTAGGGCTATGCCAGAGGTTACATTACTTCCACAGGAGAAAAATATCAAATAATGTTACCTTCTCCCTTCAGCTGGTCACAGGGCTGCTCCCTGTCTGTTTCGATGAGGATGAACACACGTCCTCACACGCATGTGCACACACACAGGTGCTCAGCTTTCTCCCTCTCCAATAGCCCACTGAAGCTCACTTGCCTAAGGCTGCCAGGCAGCTGCGCTGGGGAAAGGTAGAGCTACAGCTCTACAAGCAGATCTGTTAGTTGCTCCAGAGGCCAAGCAGGAAAATGGGAGCAATCAGGCTACTGCCTACAGGGAGCCAGGAAGGCAGCTGTTTCTAAGGTCCTTCTGAAAACCTAGATACCTCAGCACAACACAAGTTGTGCGTAAATTCTTAAATCTTGAGTCTGAGCCTATTTCTTTGGCAAGAGAAGCCCACCAGCCTCCTCAGAAATGCGTTCCCTATTTATCTTCTAGCCTCTCTCACCCTCAGACAGGCCTCTGGTCCTCTTCCTCTTTCTCTGCCTTGGGGCCCCTGTCTCAATGACCAGCCTGCCCTGCTTTGCTGCAAAGGCAGATGCTGTTGGTGACTCTGCACGGTCTAGGTGCTGCTGGGAGTTAAAAACCCAGAGGCAAGCACCTTGCTACTTTGGGTGAATGAGACATTCATTTAGATTCTTCTGTCTTCTTGATATTTTGCAAGGATATTGTGATTAATGTTCATTGCATAACTAATAATTACATTCATTACCAATGTTTAGTATTGAAAATAATTGAGCTGCTACGCTACAACATAACTCACAGTTGTATTTGAGCTCCTGTTGAGTACCCTTCTCTCAGATGCCTTCCCTCTATGTGACAGAGAAGCAGAGTAGCAGCAGCTCTTCCAGGCTGGAATCAGACCTGGTGAGGATGATGAGGAAGGAGGAAAGGAGTTGGAGAGGGAACTGCACAGCTTGCCTGCCACATGGCAAAGAGTGCCCTGTGGCAGAGCTTTGGGAAATACAATCTGAATCTCTGGAGGAGAGTGCTCAGCTATCGTGGCCAGGAGTGGCTGAGTGCAGTTATTGCAATGTGTCACTTGGCCTTTGTGGCTTTGGAGCCAAAAGAGACATGAGGCTGGAGCAAGCAATTGCTATTTACATGCAAGGTGATATTTGCTATTCCAAAGCAGTAAGGGCTATTCAGCCTAGTTGTCTAAGGAAATAGGACTTGTGCAGTCGTGCTGTTTGTCCATCTGTTACCCCTTCAGTCACTCCCTACTAAATTTGGATCCCACTGGCCAAGGTCAGGTGAGTTTGGCAGGGGGGCAGCGGGCACTTCCCTCTGTGGAGAGGTGGGTGGGCAGAGGCGGCTTGTGCCCAGCCCCAGCGGCTGGGTGAGACCCCTGCCAGCAGCACCTACTAGCTGTGTCTGGTGGGGAGAGCGTCCTTCCTGTTACACAAGTCAGCTTAAACCCTGCAAGATGACATCTGATTAGCCTGATCTCCTGAAGGAAATATCTCACAGCTATTTTGTGTCTGGGTGATTAAAAGCATCCTGATAGGGAATTATATGGTATTAAAACCCTTATTTTCTCGAGAATCTGCATTTTGGCCTGAGATTATTTTAAATAACTCCCTGAGACATGTCTTTTTGCATAGTAATCACGATTGTTACTATAAACAAATGCCCCTATCACTCCATGGGTCTGACCTCACATTATCAGATAAGCAGGCTTAGCGTTCAGATGTCAATACAGATTACTTTATGTCTGTCCATAGTGGTGACTGGGATAAAGCAATCTTTTCTGCAAATACAGTTTAGCCTTTAGGAAGTTGCTGCTAACTCATATGTAACATCAGAGATGGGCAGCATGCAGCTTGCCTGTGCTAGTGAGCTATAAATAAAGCAGAAGCCTGCAGCTGCAAATGCCTGGGTGCTGCTGCAGGTCAATATTTGTCCGCACAAGTTTACTGAGTTTACATTCAAATGGCTGACCAACAAACTGCCACAACGGACTGCAATAAAAATGCTTTGATGGCATCAGCTGTAACAAACTGTCAAGACAGCCAGAAAAAAAAGTCCAGTTCATTGTCTCAATGGCATGTTTTTGATGCAGAAAGTTACTATTTGATGACAGACTCAGAGAAGGAAGAGTCAGAAGACAGCTCAGGATCTCAAGGTCAGTTAACTGGGCTGAGGCAGAAGTGAGTACTTCTAGATCATCCTTAACATTTTTAGACCACTCCAGTGGCAAAGATCCCACAGTCTTCCTAGGGAAAGCTAGTCTTTGTGATATTTCTCTTTTGAAAGAGTATCCGGTTCTCATCCTCTGATCTATATCCTCCCTGAAGTACATCCAACTTCTGACTTTAATTAGAAACAGACAGTTTTTTCAGAATTGCTCTCGTTATGTCCTTGTGACTTTCCTGAGTTGTGAATCTGACTGCCTCAATAGTTCTGAATATGCCACTCACATTCTGGATAGTGTGTCTCCTCTGATTCCAGACTTCTACAGATTTCTGATGTACCCATGAAAAGCTATGGAGCACAGGGGCTATGGTACAGGGCAGGTGCTTGAGGCAGCACCGGTTCCAAATTCCTTGCAACACTCTTGGATTTTCGCGTAAGCATGGGAGGCTGCCTGAATTTCCCTCTTCACCGTGTGTATCTCTGGTCCTTTCTCTTTCTATAACTAGGAGTAACAACTATTGCAGAGAGATGTGCATATAATAGCAGCTGGATGTCCATTAACATCCCCCAAAAAGCTCTTCAAGCATTTGACTTTTTGACACTGCTAGGGGTAAACTGTTAGGGACTGAGTAGAGCATTGAAATGTTCATTTGTTTGACCTAGAATAAGACAAAGTCTTCATGATTTGAATAGGAACCTTAGAGTCCATCCAAGAGGCTACTCAAAAGAAGAACAAGTTGAAGTATATTGGAGAGGAAGAGCATGAATCATTTAGGTGGAAAGCTGTGCAAACACAGAGAAGTTTAGAGAGCAGAGCCCTGGGAACACCAAGAGGTGACCATCCCACTGCCTCATTATCACAATTCCCTGCCATGACTTTGCAGCCTTCTCTGTCAGCAGCACCAAAAATAAATTTCTCATCTTTTCTTTAAAGAAAGATCTCGCTTCATGTAATCCAGCCTCTCTTTTGCAAAAGACACAACAGTCATTGAACAGTTGCTCTTCTTTTCCACACACAGCACTCCACAAATTCCACTCTGCCCCTGCAGCAAAGGAACACAGCATGGCACCTTAACACCATGACATCACCTCAAAACTGTCCTGTAAATCCCTCCCTAAAATTCTTCTGCCATACACTCCATGGAAAACTCACTGAGGATTAGACTGATGCTATGCTAAATCAGCCGCCTAGCACATTACCCAGCTCTGACTTCTGAGTGTGGCTGACCTGCAGCTAACATCTCTCTGTTGTCTTATATCTCATATGGGGCTGATTTGCTGGCAGATGGACCCCCTCTCTCTTCTATCTTTGTGCAATGTGTACCTTAGTACAAAACTGAGGCTCTGAGCAACAGCTGAGATGCAGGTAATAAGCAATGGCCAGCCAAGTCGTTAGAGCAAAATGGAGAAAGAAGAGGAATCATTTTTATGTCTAAAAGCTCTGGAAGCTTTGTTAATACAATTTCAGTATTATTTTTTTATGGAACAATCCTGCTTAACCAAGATGACCCACCAGACATTGCCCATCTCTAATTTTAATGTGATTTTCTGAAATGGATATGTTTGGCATGTCATCTGGAAACATTAACCAAGGAGGTTAAAGAGGTCAGTCTCTTGGTTTTAAAGCATCCATTTAGTGAATAGATAAATGAATTGACTAAGTGCTGGCACATTTGTCATAGGGCTATTATACCTGAATTTTCTTCTGAGCTGGTTATAAGCTGTTGGTTAATGGGATAGAATTAGATTTTTACAGAACTCTGTGCAGATAATTTTCTTGGAAAACATTTTGAAGAGCCTGGCTGTCCAGAATATGAGATGTGATGTTCCACTGCTCTCTGACTGATCGCATCTCAAACAGCAGAACTGCAGCTTCAAATCATAGCCTGTGGCTCCTCTGCTAAAGTTTGAGTGCTAGCACAAGAGAGCTATAATAAAGCGAAATTAAACATTAATATAGAACCAGCCTCCAAACCCTTGGCTCTTAAAGTGGCTGGACATTAAGGAAATGTAACTTTTGATCTAGATCAGGGCTACCTGGCCTGGAGATTCTCAGGTCCAGATTCACCACATATTCCAGTCCTAGGCACAGCCTTTTTAATTATTTGAGCTCATCCGTCATAATATGACAAATACAAATACAGAAGAACACCAACGATAGGATCTCAGAGCAATCTGCAGTCATCTCAAACCATATGAATATTAAGTAATATATAACCTGTTTGGACAAATACGGCTATCAAGTATGGCTATCAAATATGTCAAAAGCTATATTTTACTAGTAGGAGTAGAAATGGGGAGAGATCATTAGACTTGAATATTTTCCACCATTTTTCCCATATTTTTCCATAAATGTTTTCTTCTGAAAGGTTCCCTTTCTTTCCCATATTCTAACATTTCCTTCAGCCAGGCCAAGGAAGATGCTCAAGGAAAACTCTGGGTATTTCTAGGATTATGGAGCGTTTAATCTGCAGAACACCAAACTGCAAACTGTGGCCATCCCCGCTTGCTGTATCACCTTCTGGTGCTGTCTGCTACTACAGAGAAGGATTGGGCTCTGCCATCCTTGCACTTCTCCATCGGGAGGTCATAGGCTGCTCCCCTCCATCACCTCTTCCCAACCTCAGCAAGCCCAGCCCCTGGACCCTCCTCAGGGCTGATGTACTCGAGATCCTTCACCATCCTGGCAGCTCCCCCCAGGCTCTGCCAGTTTCTCCACATCCCTCTTGAGATCCAGAGGAGGAAGAGGAGCTGAGGCTGGTACAGCAACCCAGGCGTGGCCTCACCACCACCAAGTTGGCAGGCATAGCTATTTCCCTTGCTGCTAGCCATGGCCACGGGCCTCCGAACACTGCCCAATGTGCTGCCTACCTTACCTGGGATGCCTTGGTGCCCTCTCCAATGCTTGGGCCCTTTCCAGCAGGACCACTCAAGCTGCTGCTTCCCAGCACTGCTGCAGGAGGGGCCATCCCAGGTGCCGAGTGCCTCACTGCTCCGTGGAGGTTCCCATTAGCCCAGGCCTCAAGTTTGCCACGCTCCCTCAGCCCCCACCGCCAGTCATTTAACTGGAAGGCCATCAGGCTGGCATTTGTCCTTGATAAAACCATATGGAGTGCTCTAAATAATTGTCCTTTATTGCTCCATGTTCCTCCCAGGGATTGATGTGAGGCAGACCAGCCTATAGTTCCCTGCAGCCTGCAGGTTGCCTTTGTTAAAAAAGAGTGTAAAGTTAGCCTAGTCACTGGTAGTATACCCCAGCTCTCATGATTTTTGTAGATAGATATTTTTGTAGATTCCTTCTTAGGCTGCTTTCTTAGCCTCGGCAATTTGCAGCTTACAGGATTTCTGAGTGAGAAGTTGCCGTCAAAAGCTGTCCATGTTTTTTGTTTCTTCTAAGAATTTGTCTGGTTGCTTGTCTATGTGACATGAAGAGCCATTCCTTCTGTCTGTAACAAACTTGCTGAGTGCTAGTTTCATTTCCTCTTCTTGTACCTCAAAATACAACAAACGATCATTTACTATTGATCCTCCCCCACCCCATCCCATTCTTGATGATTTTATAGATCTCTATCCAAGTGATAACAAAAGAGGTAACAAAAATATGCAAGTAAGAAGACAAGTGCTAAATTCTACCTTTCTGACCCATTTCTCCATGCAGCATGTGGCTCCTCACACCTCATTTGAGCGTCATCTTAGGAGACTCTGTCCCTTTTTCTTCCTCTTCCTGGCACTCAGCCAGTAAGTGACTAGGAGTAACCACTTTCCTGCTCGTTTACCTGTGTTGCTCTAGCAATGCTTAATGGTAAACATATGCTTTACTGACATATGTGAGACAGCACTGCTCACAAGTGTAACATATTGCCTTTGAAGGATATGCTAACACAATTTTCCTCTGCATTCCTCCAGGCCATAGAGTCAAGAACTGCCACAGGCAGAGGTGCTATCAAGAGCTTCAGCTGAATTACTATCTGAATTTCATTAGAATTATGAATAGTGGCACAGATGAAGTTGTCTGGAGGAGAAAAAAATGGAAAAAAAATAGAAAAAAGAAAAGCTTTATCTGTTAAAGAGCTTTAATTTTCTGTGAAAGATTGCTTTGACTCCTTGCTCTGCTAATCTGGTGCTTGTGTTTATGAGGACAGTATACATCCTCCAGCAACAGTTCTAATGTCTGCTTAACATATGCTGTTTTCATGATCTAGGAGTCATTGATCTCGTGACTTCTTGTGAGTTTGGCACTCAGAAAAGAACAGACCTGAAGGGAATGAGATAACCTTCAGGTTAGTAACAGAACCATCTGAAGCCAAATTTGTCCCAGCAAGCAGGCGAGGATGAGGCAGAAAGGCAAAGCAACTTCTCTAATGAAAGTGGAATACTTGCAGGGATGAGGTTTGCCAGGCACTTTTTCTGTGCTATGAGCTAGCCTGTTCCCAAGCAAACAAAACTGTATGTTTGGGGGTCATAAAGTTAATAGTAATTTCTAGTAAAATCAATACAGAGGCATCCTGTTAGGGAGACTGTCTTCACTCTGAGATTTATTATGCTGCAAAGTCATCTTATATGGAGGAAAGCTCAGGAGACACGAGACGGCAGTGCAGGCTCCTTGATAAAATCCTGTGAACTGTTTGAGCACAAGGTGCTCTTGGAGTGATGCTTGGGCTAGGATTTAGAAAAATGAGTTGCTTGTGCATCAGACAGTTCAAAAAGGGAGCTCTATCTTAGTTCATCTTCCTCAATGCCCTGGCAGTTGCTCATTGTAAAATTATTGAATGGCACCATCTTGTGGGCATTGGAAAGCACTGAGACTTCGAATCTTTTTCTCCGTGTGATAGAAAGAAGTATTGCATTTGAATAGTGATGTCACTTTCTAAAAAATGGATAAGGTTGATTCATTCTTGCACTGTTAGTCAAAGACTAACTAGGCAGTCATCAGAAACTTTTTTTTCCTGCTTGTTTTCTGCCAGCTGGCAGAAACAAGTCTTAGGACCTTAGTGGTAGATTTTCATGCCTTAACTGATTTTGCCTTTGTTAGTAGTGTTATTGGAAAACTGTAAACACAGATGCAATAATCAAAATTTTGCAAATATAGAGGAAACACATAGTAAAAGCCCTGAAATATGTATTGAAGAAAAGGTCCGCTGTCATTTGTGCAATGTTTTCTCTTCTTTTAAGATGATATTCATCACAGATATGGCAGCCAGTCTATGCTTCACAAAACTCACTTACCTCATGGAACTCAGGTGCAACTGGAAAATATGCTATTTGTAGTGTTGCATTTGTCCTTAGGATTATCCTGGCAACCACAGGGCGTGCCCATTATTGTAATGTTTCTATGAAGCATTAGGCATTTGGTCATGAATAGTCCATGCACCACCAGTCCAAGACTTCCCCAAAGCAATTGCTGCCTCGTGCGTGTTTCATGCAAAGTAGCTTCCAATGAGATAGTCAGTGTGACTACTATGGAGTACCAAGTCTTTTGTCAAGAGTATGGTTACCATTTACTTGTAAATCCCAGACACTCCTAGCTGCTCCTTGAAATCTGCCTGGGTAAGGTTTTGACTAAGAGATATTTCAGTATCTCTCTGGAGAAGAGAAAAAGAGATTATGTTCTCCCAAAAGGTATGTTTTGGCCTAGGCCACATCAGGAAAACTGAACAATATACTAAGAGCATCCCAGGCAGTTGACCAAACAAATTCATTGTTTTATTGCCTATGATGAGAAACACAATTAAAATATTAAATAAATACCAAATTTCCCATTCAGTTTTGAACTTTTGCTCACCCAATCGTGTTCAGAAATTTTCTAAGCATATTTATGAAGGCAGGTCATGCTGGAGTCCATATTGTGCTGGAGACATCCTCAGAATCTGTGAGCAAAGTCAAGAAGACCAAGAAGTGAGGAGGGAGCCAGGGAAAGAGAGTAGAAAAGCTTGGTGCAGGAGTTAGGTGTCAGAGAGCAAGGTAGGAGTGAGAAGGAGTAAGATGAATCAAAGGAAGGCTCTGGGCTCTGGTCATTCTAGAGTGCCTTGGGGATCTCTGTGCCAATGTCAAGCTGGTTCTTGATAGTTCTTCTCCTGGAGCCTGTGGGAAGATCTGCTTCCAGAGGTTGTGCCATGCAGGTAGGGAGCAGCTTGTTGCATTTACAAATAGCCTTGATGATGAGCCAGGATCACACCATCTTAGGCATTGTATGGGCCAAGAAAAAAAAAAAAAAAAAAAGAGTCATTTAATTCCTCAGAAAGTCTGTAACAAAAGTGTAGACCAAGATGCACAGGGAAGACTGAGGATGAGAAACCAGTTGGATGGCATGACAGGCAGTGATCTCAGCACAACAGCAGTTTAACTATCCATCAGTTACTTTTTCTAGCCACAAAAGGAAAAGAGAGTTCAAACTAAGGACCTAAAGGAGGAAAATTCTGAGGACTGTTATGAGGATTTCCTCTTGCGTGTCCTGGACGTGCCTATGTGGGAGAAAAGATGAAGCCACTCATTTGAAAATTCAGGAAGCCCATGACAGCAGTGAGATTCCAGGTCAATCAAAGATGGATATCAATATTCACATGTGGAAGAATGTGTCTTTGAAGGCTGAAGAGAGTCTTTACAACAGCTACAAACACTTGAAACCTGAATGAAAGGAATCAGGGAACCCTCTAGTGGGAGAATCTGAGTAAGGCAATCATGGATATCAGCTGGGAAAATGATCTCTGCTGCAGCTTTCAGGATGCTCAAACAGGGCAAGGTGGGTTTGTCACAGCTAAAGGATGCTTGAGGCTGGTCCTGAGCCTGGACTGCTGCGGTCCCATGCAATTAATGTTAAGTCCCAATGGACCTCAGAATTTATATTGTGTAGTGTAGTTCACTTTCCCTTTTAGCCAGGACTCCAGAACGCTTTGTTTTGCATCCATCACTCATGAGGTGCTATGGGAAAGTCACAGACACACTGAAACAGTCATATTAAAACATAGCATAACGGGCAGTGACTAAACACAGCAGCCTTGCACTGGCTCATCTTCAGCTTACGCTGCTATAATCAGAACAGAAATTCCATATAGCAAGCAAAGGAAAATAAAACCCAGCAGGTACACTGATGCAGTTGCTTCCTCTGGGAGAAATTTTCCCTCTACGCAGGTGGGCAGATGGGCTCACGTGTCCCTAAAGTCATGCTCAGACCTCTGGCTGCAGCTCCACTGGTCACTCCACTCACCAGCTGCACTGAATGTATCTCAGGTCTGTTGTGGGACCAGCAGAAAGGTCGTCCTGTGCTTCAGGCACTGCCTGTCACGCTAGATGCTGAGGATCTTCTGCCAGCAGTGCTGCAGATGTGCCATGTGGCCACTAACTAATTACAGAGTATCCTGCTTTCAAGAACCAATTTTTATCTGGAGTACGGCAGTTTTGGAGCAGCACCCTGAGCCTTGCCAGCATGCTTGGAAATGCTGGAATCAGGCCCACTTCCTCTGTGAACCTGAGATAGCTGGAAGGACTCACAGCATGCTTAAAACATCTTGTAGAAATGAAGGCAACATTGACTGCCTCTGTTACTGGAGAAAACTCTGTTTCTGACTCAGTTTCCAATCTGTAAAGTGAGGGCCGACAGTAATTATTCACTCTTACAAAGTGCTGTACAAAAAAATCCATGAAGGCTCTGAAGTGCCAACCTACTGAAGATTGATAACCAGATCAGTTTCATGGTAGAATTTGCCCCCCAATATCTAGTTGCATCAATTCTTCACAGTTTGCATATTCTCTTTTCTCACTGAGCTGCTACACTGGACTGACTACCAGCAGAGGACGGTTGGCTGGCGACAGCAGAGGATGGCTCTGGGTGCAGAACGAGCTGGCAAAGGACAGTCCCTTTCTCCTGGCGGGAGCCATGGCTCAGGACGGAGCCTCGCCCCGATGAAGGGAAGTCTTCACAGTCACAGGTGATGAAGATAATGCATATTGGCCGTCTGCGATCGTTTAACGCCTTCGATTTTATGATGCAGTAGCACATTCAATATTTCTACCTATTTATGCAGTGTTTTTAGGGTTGTATTTGACAGGCTTTAATGTAAACATGGCTTTGCTGGCACACAGACAGGATTTTTCTGGCATTGCTTTTACAGTGCCTTTCCATAGAATAAGTTGATGTGTGCCTCATGTAAATTCAGATTTCTACTTCTAGCAGATGCAGCTCCTCAGTATAAACCTCAGAACAGTTGGAGGGCTGCTGGAATTTCAGTTACAAATCTTAAAGCCAATGGTTTCAAATCTGAGCGTCTAAAATTTGTTGCCTGCATCCATGATAGCAGGCCTCATTTTCACAAGGAACAAGTGCAGCCATTCCAACTGAACTGGCCAGGAGTATGAATTTCTGATTCACAGAGAAGGTTCCTATTTTAAGGGTATTTTCATATCCCAGATCAAGATCTAAACCCCCAAGTATCAACAATGAGAAATAAACAGTGTTTCATCCTGCCAGCATGAAGTCTCTTTGACATCCCCAGCTGCTGCCAGCATTTGCACTGGACAGAAAGTGAACCAGGACTTGGGAAAAATCAGGAGTCCCAGCTCTGGCGTTGCCCACCTGCCTGAGGTGTCAAGGACCAGGGGGTCTAGGAGTGAAGGCACATTGAGAATCCTGCTGCAGAGACTGCCTGGTTCCTAAATGCTCAAGTGCTAGGGAGCTAGCTAACCTGACAGACCACAGCCTGGGGTCTGTCTCTGGGTCTCTGCAAGGCAGGGTTGTCTGAGGGGATCTCTGGGCTCTACAGCAGCCTGAAGACCAGAGAAAGGCCACACTCTGATTGCTCTTCAGCCCTGCTAAGGTCAGACCTCATCAGAAGCTTCTCAGAAACTCATCAGAGCAGGACTGTTTCCGTAAACATATCCCAGTTTTGGTGAACCCTACAGCAGATCCCAGTATCTTTGAACAAGCCACCGGTCTTCAGCCCGCCCTCAGCTGAGCAGACCTTCAGAGAGTGAGGTGTGTGCAGCCTGGCACAGTGCCGTCTAATCTGGCACAACAGCCCAGAGACGAGCGATGTCCCCACTCGTTTCACAGGACTGCTTACCAAAGCCTGAGAAGCCACGCAGGTGTCTAGATATACAAGCCAAGTTGGAAGCTCTAGGGTTATTTGCCCTGGCCTACAGCTACAAAAGTGAGGGTCTGTGGTAGGTCCTTCTAGAAGCTCTGTGGAGTTGTCTCAGATCCATAGGGCATCTCAGATGTCACTAGACGCTTACAATTTGGGGATGGCTGCCCCTGGTGAGCTCCTGTTCTTTGCCAACAAAGTGAGTGATGTCAGTCAGACGATGCCAAGGGAGAGGTACCCCCAGCATCTGTCACACTTTTGCACTATCCATGGTGCCAGGGAGAGAAAAAAAGTGAATATAGGTCATGGACCTTCATTAGCCTGCACTATTATTAAGGTGGTACCCACAGGAATTTCACTGGCACTGCTGTATCTCTCCTACTGCAAATCACCTAATACCCCATTAAGAAGTCCACACTGATGTTTTGATTTAATTTCAGTAACTTGCAGTTGAGAGCTTGAAGGTGTGCTGGTAAAGGCAGTCTGACAAGAGTTACCCAGAAAGATGATTTTAAAAATGAGATTGGGCAGGCTGCATTTTGCAAGGGGATAAGGGTTTCCACCTCCTAGGTTTTCACCTAAAAACAAAACAAAAAAGAAAAAACAGCCTGAGCTTGCAACTGAATTATGCATCCTGGAAATTTAAGTTACCTCTCCAACAAAGATCAGAAAGGAGATGATTTTTTTTTTCTGCTTCACCTTTCTTAGCTTGTGGTAACAGCACTTTCATTATCACCGGTATCAACTTTATCGAAAGGAGACCATTTTGTTCATTTGGTGCAGAAGGCTTTTTATACAGTTTATAGAATCCATTAACTGAGATCCTCCAGTATGTTGAAGCAATTCGATATCCTTTGGGGCATTACTGCAGAATATTTCAGATTATTTAATAAGGCACATTCAGGTTTCATTTTTCTGTCCTGAATCAACTAGCTGTACTAAGCAGAAGAAAAACAGGCTTCAGGCAGTGAAAGGGTGGCTCAGACTACATACAGGACCAAATCTGCAGATTCTCCCTCAGTTTTCCGTTCAACAGATCTTAGCTGAGATCTCACTAAAGCCTGTTAAACACTAATATCAGTTCCAAGGTTTCTGATATTTGTAATATTTGTATTACCAGACTGCCCAGAGGTGCTCAGAATTACCCTCATGAGTGCTGGTGAATGAGCTCCAAGGCAGCCCTTCCTAGAGAAATTTCCCCTTCTAAGCACACTCAGATGCAACCTCCAGTGACCACAATGCCAATGCAAGCAAGAGCTTGGGCAAGGGGACCCCAAAGTCTTCAGTGCTCCATACAGCTCTTTCACAAACACCCAAACACACTTTGGCACTGTATGTCAATGGAATTAATGGAGAACCATCATACCCAGAGCATTTTTGAAGCATCAAAACACTTCTTTCAGCAGTCCTATGGGATTTCCTACTTTTACACAATTTAATTTTGTTGCTAATCCATCAGCGGTTAGGTGAATTCTCACTGGTCAGCTTTATATACACATTAAGTCATAAAGAAGAAAGAAGCAGAGATGACCAGCTGCAGGTTAGCAGGATCTGAACTCATTAAATCTGCCAGTCGAAACAATTCATCTTTGTCACTATGTCACTACAAGTGTCCTGTACAGGAAATCCATAATACTAATAGAATTCTTTCAACCAAGCTTTAAAGGAAATAAAGTCCAGAAAGATTCCACTTGAGCTAATATAGTTTCCAGGTATTTCTGAGGTGCGTTTTGATGGTTGGACTTACCCTAGATAAAAAGCCCATTGCAGAAACAACAGCTGGAAATGGCAGAGAAGCCAGTGGCAAGTGATTATATCTGATTTTTCTTTTTCATGAAATACAGTGTTTATGAGACACAGAGACGCAAGGCCTAGGAACTGACAGTCTTGATGGTCAACTTAACTTGGACAGTAACCAGTCTCCGAGGCATCAGAGGGCTCTGCAAAGACTCCCTTACAAATACTTTTGCAGTTATAGTACATCTGAAGATTATTCTTAATAGCCTCTAGCAGTTAACTTTGGGGTTATAACGTATTGTAGAGATTAAGAGAGCTGCTTGCAATTTGGATTTCTCTTTTGTAACAAATTCAATAATACTATATTAAAACTCCTATTCCTATCTAAGGATATATCGGAACCCCCAAGTGGTGGAGAGTTTGCCAACTTCTACAGATCTTGCTCCAGCTGACCTTGCTTTGGGCATTTGTGTTCCTAGTCCCAGAATGGCAAATCCAACTGCAAGGACCTCAGCTCTGCAAAACCTCAGCAGCTGTCAAGGGAAGACTTTCCTTCCTTTTTGGTCTGTGTCTTCTGTCAAAAAATTAAATGAAGCTGATATGTTCTGTGAAGTGGTTCAGTTTCTTAGCGCTGGCATTTCTCACGCACAAAATACACAGACAAGTTCTTGACTGTAATATCTATAAAGCATAAAGAAGATCCAGACAAACTGGTCGGTATTGTATCAGGAATGGTACAACCGTAATACTTTATTTATTTGCCTGATTGCAAGGTGGTAGAAGCTCAGATTCCCATTGCTGATGTCGTGTCAGCTCCTGTACAAGCAAAGAGAAGAAGGCTTAATATTAATATATTCTTATAATATAGGGAGAAAAACCTTACTTTGGAATCTGACAAACATTTAACCTTGTTGATATCCTGTAGCATTGAATTCCCCAGATTAAATATGGGTTCTGTAAAAAAGCATTCACATTCATCCATTTTGCAAACTAAATGCTTTCACAGCGGTTGTCAGCCTTGACACGTGCGTAGAGGGGTAGCAAAACAGGGAATTAACACTTGTAATCATCATGAGAAAGGAAGAGGTCCAACAATACAAGGCTGCACCACAGCCTCCTCCATTCACTGGGAAAACATCATCATGTTCAGTGGAACTGTAGGCACAGATTATCTGCTGATGCTTTTTATTCTTTAACTAGAGCTGAGCTCATAGACCCTTCCTTCCTTCCTTCCTTCCTTCCTTCCTTCCTTCCTTCCT
>VZSV01000149.1:281132-303197 GCA_013398735.1 Nothocercus julius | reverse complement strand
TTCTTTCTTTCTTTCTTTCTTTCTTTCTTTCTTTCTTTCTTTCTTTCTTTCTTTCTTTCTTTCTTTCTTTCTTTCTTTCTTTCTTTCTTTCTTGTGGAACAGGCATGGTAATGTGGCTATTTTTGTACTGTTTTTGTCAGATGTAGTCTCAAACTAGGACAGGAGTTGGGAACCAAAACAAATAGGCTACTTAGAAACAGGAGACATCAGTTTTTTGGCATGCAGGCACTGTGCATTCAGGTCTCAAAAGCATTTTCAAAGATGGAATAAAATAAGCCTTGCTGTTCTCATAGCTGATTAAACAGAGCTGACATCGGATCCTCCAGACAGAAGTGCATTACTTGATCTGCCCTATATTTGAAAGGATATATGACATTCAGTGAGAGTTAGCTACATCTTTATCCTTCCTTTGGAGTTATTCCAGGTATTTATTGAGTGCTTGCCCTTAGAAATGAGCAATCTCACCCTGGGACTAGACAGAGAAAAAGGATCTGATCCATGTCTGGAAGGATCCTGACCTGACCTGAGCTGACCCGTTACACCTGACACCCACTGGGCTCTGGTCATCCTGCCAGCCAAGCAGAAACAAGCAGATGAAAACACCTGAAAACTGTTGAAAATGCCCCCCAAAAAACACAGAGATCAATACATAGTTCAGGGCTGAGGGGCTCAGGTGGCTCTCTGGTGGCTGACTGACACCCAGCCAGTCTTTCATACACCTGCACAGTGGACTAGCGTCGTGCAGTTACGCTCGCTGCAGTGTGGCATCAGATGAGAGCAGGGTGGCTAGGAATATAAGCGTTCTGCTTTCACCTGGGGTACCCGTGGAGACCTGCCCTGTATTTTAGAGCTTATGTTCCTTAAAAGACAAAGATGAACTAAAGGAGGAAGCTGCTAACAGCTGAGGGGCCTTCTCCAAGCCTGAAACATTTCATGCTTGATTGTCTGAATCTCTCTCAGCAGCTCTTTCCCAAACATGGAGAATGTAAGAAAAATGCTAGTTAGATCTAGTTAACCATACTGTTTCAAAGGTTTTTCCCTTAAGTGTCCTGTAAGAAACCAGGAAAAAAAATGTAGTTCTACACAGAATATGAGAGACAGAGAAGATTCTGTGTCAAGACACCTCTTCCTTGTATCTCAGTTGCAGAGACGCTATTGCATGTGCAGTAGGCTCCACTCTGTCACACGTGCATGGCGGGGGGAGTCATCACCCCGTATCGCTCTCACGACGCACTTTTTGTATCGCTCTGTGCTCTCCGTGGCCTACCCCACTATCTGCTGCTTCCACAAAGCTTGCCGTATGTCCATATATGCTCAGAGAATTCCCCACCTCAAGGGCTATCTCTTCACCCCGAGGGTAGGAGCAGACACAGACTGAAATGCACCCAGCCCCCTTGATCTGTGCATTTTCTGCAGGTGTTGTTTGGGGCTTGCTCTGGTGCAGCTCAAGCTCAATTGTGCTTGGGAAATGAAGAGCGAGGTGACAGTTGGAGATCGCAGGCTAAACCCATATTCCCAGGCCTGATCCATGCAGACCACAGGAAAAATACTGTGTCTGCCCAGCCTCCCCGCTTCCGCTTGCAAGAGCTCTAGATCTTGGCCCAAGGTGCAGGTGAGTGTCTGAAGGTCACAGTATAAGTCTGGGTGAGAGCGGTGCTCAGCTGGCGGGTTATGTGAACATAAGCATTCTCCATTTGTGTATGGGTGACTTTTTATATATATATACTGCAATAGTTTTCTTTCACTTCCAGGCTTCTGCAGGTAAATAACCATGTGCGGATTGATTCATCCTGCAGGCAGCACACCAGCCAGTTCTGTTACATGTTATTCAAATGGTTTCCAAACTGATAAAGCTCTTTTATTTTCATTTCTGTTTATTTTTATTTCAACTCTCTAGTCACTTATTCAGAGCTTGTTTCTTGTGCTGTTTGAATTCTGCCAGCCTGTGTGAAATGTTCTGCAGTCCAGGACAGGGCAGCCTGTGGGTTTTTCTGATGTCTTAGAACATGCAGGGTAAGTGTATAGCAGGGTAAAAAAGAAACCGTCGGGGCTCAGTAAAACCAGTCTTCAGTATTGGCTGAACTGTTCTGCTCTCTGACACAGGTAAAATGCTTATTTTTCTTTGTAATCAAACAGTTTCTTTACTACCCAACACCTGCAGTCTTTGATGATGGTTTTATCCGGCCTTTTCAGTCATGCTCTTTTTCCCTGTGTTGCTGACTTAGGTTCAACCGTGGTTTCTAGCTGAGCCTATCACACTTTCCCCAGCCATGGCATTAAGGACATAAAGCAACCAGAGATGCACTTCTGGGTGCTGCACAGCATCATTCTGAAGAGGAACAGGGCAGTAAATGGGGAGACCAGGCTTGCTCTGTGCTCTGCTAGCAGATACCTGGCAGTCCCTTCACTGCTTTGCATGACCTGTTCAGACCACCTGGGAGCCCAAGGCTGTGCCAAGCTAATCGAGCTCACTGAAGAGAAGCAAAAAAGAAGCAAGAAACATCTCATTGTGTTTTTTCACAGGTGTAGGATCCCAGAGAAGGCATCGATATTCCTCAAAGCTTTTTGTTCTTCTGTTTCCCAAGCAGCCTCTTCCTTGAGATTTTTTACATGTGTGCTCTGAAAAGAAATGTGGCAGGAGGGAGCAGAGCTCTAGTGAAACTAGCTTCCAGACTGTGTGGGCTCCATGGCATGCCTGCTGCTCTCTGGGAGAGCATTCCCACCATTCCCACAAGTCAGTGAACCAACATATATGAAGGCACCACAGAAGCAATTTGTGCTCAGTTCCAATGACCAAAAGCTGCCATTACTTTGGTGGCTTTCCAGAAGGTTTCATCATCCCCTCCTGACCCCTCACTGCTCCTCTTTTCTCTTTGAGCTTTGATGCAGAGAGCCCGCCAGAAGAAACGGCGTGGCCGTGATGGGACCCCCATGTGGCATTCGCAGCAGTACACGCTACCCGAGGCCTCTCTGCTAAGGTTTGTTCCAGAGCTGGGACCCAAAGCTAATAACAGGCCATGGGCTTCTTACTGAATATGCAAAACCTCTGGACTGGGGCTTGTCAGCTTTGCTTCTCTGAACTACTACCAGCTTTTATTGACAGCTGCCTCCAGGTTTGTTTCAACTTGGTTTAGCCATAACAGCAATTTTGATTTTGACCAGGTGGCTATCGCCTATTTTTTTTACTTTGGCTATCATTGTATGGTATCACCATAGTTTTATACAGATAGCAGCAACAAGAAGTTATGCAGCACAGAATGAGATGTTTGTGACTCTATCATTCGATGTAGTGTGGGCTCCATATGCTAGCAGAGCTCTGGAGAAGTACAGACACAGGATGCAATAGAGAAGTAGAGGCATGGCATGATGAGAGATGGGGCACTGGCCCATCCACACTGGAGACACCCCAGCTATAAAACAGGTCACTATGTCCAATTAAAGAAATACAGACCTGGAACTGGAGAAAAATGATTTTAGGGACAACAAAGTGAAAAAAAGGAATAGTATCTGGCATATGTAAAAGGCACCACATACAGTAAATTTGTATGTTATATTGAGCTGAAGTCCAGAGAAGAAAGAACAAGGTGTAAAAGCACATTAGCAAACATAAAAATAACCTAAAGTGAGTTCTAGAGTGAGGAAGGATAAAACATCAACAACATTTTCCTCCCAGCAAAGGACTCCAGATGCTGACAATTCACAGTAACACTCCCAATACTGCTAGAATGAAGCCGCTGACTTTGGGACTGAGGAGGTCAGTGGAAGGGCGCATATAACAAAAGGAATAGGAGCAGAAACTAAAAAGTTAACAATTTAAAACTTATTGTTCTTGAAACTTTTTTTGCACAGTAGGAGTTCTTTTTCTGTAACCATTAGATATTGGACTGGTAATAATTCCTGGATTACAGCATGAAGATTTCCATTATACTATCAATAAATTCATATGTTTATCTATAAGGTTTGTTTCTTCTTTGCCTATAAATTTTGCCATTTTGAGTTTAGTACTATAAGAAGTTTCCCAAATAACTTAGAAGAGGATTGTATTTCTCAGTTTCACAGTAACTAAGTAATTTTATGACCTGAATAATTTTATGACCCCACATCATAATGTGAAAATGGCATCTACACATGAGTGCTTCAGGGAGCCTCCTGGTCTCAGATGAAATGATAAATTGTATTTCAGGTAAAATCAACTTTTTTCTTTCTTTCAATTTCATCCTTCAGTGCTGTTACTGATCCCTCGGACATTCACTCTCTGAATCAAAACCAGTTGCACTCACCTTCTGGACTGTAGCTTGGCAAAGAGAGAAGCCAAAGGAAATACCTTATGAGTTAGGAGGCATAATTTTTAGCCAACCATCAAAATGCAGAGATCTAGACAGGAATTCCCAAATTCTTAATTTTCTTCCAATTCATCAATAAAAATGTGCTACATTTCTAACGGATCTATGTCATTTTGCAAATGCACTACATCTGTAATAAAGTTCAGAAGAAAAACCTTATGACCAACCATTCCATCAGCTCCAGCTTTCCTAAACTACTGGAAAAGACAAGAACAGGGCGAAGCCAGGAGTCACCCCAGCAGGAAGTCCTGCACAGAAGAGATTTGCACCACCTAATCACACTCAGAGCTGAGAAAAATATATGAAGGCCTCCCATAGTTTCATGCTGGGCTTTCTAGGCAGAATTCAGGTACCCTGCACCTGAACTTACCTATACACCTGTAGCAGGCGTCTGTGGGAGTGAGGGTTGGTTAGTGGCTGTAGCACTAGAGCAAAATCAGCAATTCCTGGCTCTGTGGCCCCTCCATCAGCAAGCTGCTTTGCAAACCCGGCCTCTTTAAAGTGTGTGGGAGTGTATGTGTGTGTGTGTTTCCGCAACACGGGAGTAATAAGGCCTGTCTAATTCTAAGGGTACTGTCATCGTTTAGTAGCAATAGGAGAATCCCTGTGAGAACTTCAGACAGAAGGGTCTGTTCACTCTAATGCTAAATCACGTCTCTCTTGAGTGTTTACAGCACAGTTCAAGTTTCAGATGCTCTTGGGTAGGAACTGGAGAAAAAATTGTGTATGTCCTGATCCAGAGCGTGCTGAAGTCAGCGGAAATTTCTCTGGGCATTCCAGTAGGCTTTGGATCAGGCTCAGAACATGCACTTGTTTTATAATGACCATGGGTACAAAACAGGTGCAAATGACTAGTTAGAACTATTGCCATGCATAGTCAGAGGAATAGTGGGCTAAAACAGGGCATACAATCATTCATTCTAACAAGATGAAAACTGGCCCTAACATGAAATGTTTAAGGCGTAGACTTGGGCATCCAGGACTTTGTAAGACGGAAAGGTATGATAGATCTAGACCCAGATCTGCAAGTGGCCAAGTATGACTTGGAGATGTTTGGATTTGATATTTGAATATTATGTGTTAAATCTGAATATAGTGAATATATTGTTGCCTCCTTGCTAAATGAAAAGAGAAGACTTGATTTTCTGTGCTTTGTCTGTTTCAAAAACAAAGCAATGAAATATCATGTTACTGTAGTCTCTTAAATTGTATGATGCGTGGAAGTCCTCCTTCCTTAAACACAAGTTGCAACAAAAGGTGCTGAGTCCAGTTGCTTTCTAGGAATTTAATTCTGGTCAAGTCCTTGTGCTTCATGCTATAGTCAACTGCCTTGGTCCTCTGCATCTTACCAGGGCTTTACAAAAGTCTAATTGGTTAAACCTACTTCCCTGCTGTTACAGCTCCCTCTGACCCTAGTCCTGGAGCACGACATCTGAGAAATGTTTAGTTTGAGGCTCTTCATCAGCCACCGTACATTAACCTTTTGTTTATATACCTGCTGTTCAGCACAGAGGCACTTCAGCTCTTCCCTTGCTAAACAAAGGCAGGCGTTTTAACTGAGCAAAATGCTTTATGACTCTGGGCATGGTTACTCCGTGTACTGTTAGGCTCTTTCCTCTGTGGAGATTTGTGTTAGAATCTTAAACTTCTCTGATGCCTTGCAGGCAATCCGTTAAAATCAGTGTCCCCTAATTGGCTAGCCATACCATTATTTATAGAATAGGGTTCCCTTCCTAACTCCGCAGCTACCAATCCCTTCGTTTCCTAAGTATATAATCATCTGCATTATCAGCTGTGGAGTATTTTACCCTGCTATATATTTTTGACTGTATAATGAGCTCTGTGTGCGTGAATGACATACAAAAAATAGATGAATATTGATGTTGCAGTTACTGCAATGTATGAGCTGATCTGGTTACACACGAAATGCAGACAGAAAACTGCCTCACCTCTCGAGCTAATTTTAGTCTCTCCCTGTCTTCTCTCTAGCTGTGTGTGTATAAAATCACTCGCAATCTGACAGCATTCCAGTAACCTGTGCCACGCACAGAGCAGGATGTACTTACTAACCATCTGCTTGCATGGCATGGGTTAACTGAGCCTGTGGGATTGTGCTTACCTAAACAAAACCACTGCAGTGAGGGGAAAAACAATGAATGGGTGGAGATGATCAGCCCATGCATTCCAGCGAGTGCGGTCTGGGCAGCAATGACAGCCTGAAGGTTGCAGCGGCAGCGGGATCTGCATTCCAAGTGCTCACATCTCACCGTCTGGAGTGATTTGACGTGGAGCTGCTCTTCATTTGCTGAGCCATGGCCAGTAACCAGGCCAGCCTGCAGGATGATCAGAGTAGGCACTGCAAGTTCCTGTCCTATATGTTCTACCAGGCTGTGAGAGATCACAAGCCCGTATGGATGCTGGAAGACATGAGAACTATGGAATATTTTTACTGGGAGGAAAATGCCAGCCTAAGAACCTACTCACCTTCAGAAGCCCTTCTCTATGCAGTGGTGCATAATCACCTGCCTTATGCTCAATATCTGCTGTCTCATTTTCCAGAGGAGGCTCTCAAGGTGCCTGGGGAACATTTCTGCTACTGCCCATCCTCTGCCCCACACTTGGCCATGGCGGTTACATATGACAGGAGAGATATCTTGGGGCTGATCATCAAAATCGCACACAAGCTCCCCAGCTTGAACTCCTACATCAACAGGACCGGCTGCTTTCATCTGGAGGACGGGAAAACCCCCCTGCATCTTGCCTGTGAACTGCTGAGGTCAGAGACGGTCCTCATCCTCCTGGGGAACGGAGCTTCTCCCAGGATAGAGGACAGCAAAGGACTTACCCCACTGGACGTCATCCTGGAGCAGATGTGGGACTCCAAAGTCAATGTGGCGTCAAAGAAGCTCTGCCTTGACTACCTCTTGCTCTTCATGCCCAACCCACAATTTAAGATGCGTAAAGTTCTGCAGGATCATCCAGACCACTGGACAGCTTTGCTGGGGGAAGACAAATTCAACAGCCTGGTGGGGAACACACCCGCTTCTTTATACCTGCAAGCTATGCAAACTATTCTCCAGACTCTGCCCCCCTCCCATTTCCCTAAAAGCATCCAGGAACTACCTATACCTCAGGCACTAAAGCCCTTACCATCCTATGGCAAAAAGCTACCGACAAAAAATGTGGTAAATGTTTTTCCTTGACTTTATTTGCTGGGTCTTGGATTTTCAAAGGCAACCTAAGGGAGCTGGTTATTCATGACCCTTTGCATTTCAGTGTGATTTTAGTACTTATCCTGTTAGGCTATGCTGGAAAATCCAATATTTTGTGACAAGATTTTAAATGTTTTTCTAACTGATTGCAGGCACGGCACTTTTAAAGGAAAAACCTTTCTTGTTTTGTTGTTTTGTTGTGCATGTGAAGGGTTAACTGTAGTTGAGACTGTGTTATGTTTGTTTTTTAGCTGTCAACTGATATCAGTGTATCTGATTTTCCAATATGATAACTGTACCCTGTGTAAAGTACCTGGGTAAAAGGAACTACTTGCCCAGTGGAATTTTCAAAAGGTGTAACTATGGGACTGTGTTCTGCTAGGGCTAGGGTAAATACCATACTGTAGCAACAGCGCTGAAATGCCAGGTTTCCTTTCTAACAAAGAATGATCCAGTATCTTCTTGTAATAACATAAAAGCCCCTGGCTATTACTGCAGAGATGCAGAGCCAGCTCTGCAGAGTGCCTGGGTTTAAGGAGTTGCTTAACAGTGAGTCACAGTGTAGAGGGTGTAAGTGCAGAGAGGGGCAGAGAGGGGACATTCTGGTGGAGGGAGAACAAGAGGCAAAAGAGCTGCCAGAGAGCTCTCCCCCCTCACCTGGCAGTGAGGGGGTTAAAGGCGATCGTGGACCCTATGCCTCCACAGATTTGTGCAATGGGGAGGGAACCATTTGTCCTGCTGTCCAGGGGGGGGAAATGCAGTGGAAGCCCCATTTTTCATAAATGAAATGTCATTTATGTCATTTACCCTTGACTTGTGTTTTAGGGGTGAATATATCTCCTAAAGGGGCATTGATCGCAAACTTGATTTACCAGTGGATCTCAGTGCCACCTGCACCTGCTGGTTATCCCAAGCTGGGGTATGATGTTCTGCTATGAGAAGTTGTCGTTTGTTGTTTGATTTGAGTATTTTTGCATCCAGACAGAGGGTCTGATCCTGGCAAATACAAGCAATTCCCATTGCCTGCCCCGTGTGTGTTTGTGGCTTCCCAGGACGAGTTCTCCTAGGAGTGCTGGGTCTGTCTGAGCAGGGTCCTGTGTGAGCAAGGCACAGGTTCTGCTCCCCTGGCCATGCTCAACGCGGGGCAGCAGCAACAGCAGGATCACTCCCTCCTGGCTCCCTTTGGGGGACACATTTTATTTGGGATCCAGATGTAAGCGCAGCCCTCGGCTCTGCTGAGGTAGGGTAACCCGTTTCCTCATAAGCAGCAGCAAACAGATTGCTCCTCTCTTTAAATAAATTCAGAGCACAAGGCCAAGGGGCACCAGGTGCCGCCTCTCCTGTGGGCACAGCCAGGTGCCACGTCTTCACACAGACACCGGTCAGCCAAGCAGGACGGTCCCTTCCCGCACGCAGTGGGAGGCCTGTGGTGGGAGCACCACTCTGTGTGAAGATGCAGACTCACTCTCACACCTTGGGAGAGGGAGAAAATGCCGGTCCAGCCCCTGAGAGCAGCAAGTAGGTGGTGAAAGGGTTAATCTTCCTGAAATCACACCTCCCTGGTGCTGCATTGCCTTCCACCCGACCTCCCTGCCTGCCTCCTTCCCTCCCTCAGGGACTTGCGCTTCCTTGGCCATGCTGCCTCAGCCTCCTTGTGTGCCAGGGAGGGCTCAAGCAGCGGGGGGGAAGCGCAGGCTAAGCCCGGGGCGTGGGGCTGGCCGGACGGCTGGCTGCTCGCAGCCTCTGCGGCACTCAGAGGCTGTCACGGTTCTGCAAGCGAGCAGAGCCCAAGGCAGATTTACATAATCAGCAGCAGCTGTGCCGCTCCTGTGCAGCTCTGCATGGGCTCCGCAGCCGCCCCATCTCCTCGCCCCAGCGGATGGAGATGGCGGCATGGGATGAAGCCGGCGCTTGCTGCCCGTGCCTGACGAGAGGCAGGAGCGCAGGTTGGCTTGTAGGAGTGGATATCAGGTTGGTCCCCAGCGGCAATGAGGGATTTCGCAGGGCCAGAGGCGGAGGAGGCTGGCAAGGGATATTATTAGCATGGTAATTAGGGCCCAGAGCAGATATTCCAAGGAAGGAAAGAAGGAAAGAGGGCAGGGAATTCATCAGCTGTCATCATGCTGGCTCACTACCATGAGGGTTTCCATGCTAGAAGGAGCTGCAGAAAGGATGGGATGGAAGGGATTACGGAGCAGTGGAGGTGGGCAGGGGCTCCTGGCAGTTTACAGTGAGCTGGGGGCTGGAGTGACCCACTGGGAGCCACACATGGGTCTCGTGCGCTTGCTGACAGTGAGAGAGGGGATCATTGGTAAGGTCAGTGTTTAGGCTCATGAGCTATTTGGGTGGCTTTGTAGTAGGAGACCTCATGTGCTTGCATCCATCTCTGCGTGAGGCTACTCTAGCTCCTGGCCAGCACAGAGGAGAAAAGATCCACCCTCCTCAGGAAGTGCTCAAAAACCTCATGCTCTGAGATGTACCCGTGCCTGCGAACACCTCCCAGAAGAAAGCTGCTGACTGGTTGCTGGCCAACACTCCAGCACGCCGTTTGCAACAGGCAGCGAGCTACACTGGAGAAGGCCCTCCAGATGCCTCTCACTTCTCCTTTTACTGCCTGTTTTAAGAGGAGACCAAGCACTGAATGGGCCTTGGCCACCGAGCTACCATCTGACATGGACATGTGGTCCCTTTGGGCCAGAGTTGGGGGTGTCAGTGTTGTGCTGCTCCTGCTACAGAACATCCCTTCCCATCCCTGTGGTGGCACAAGTGAGGGGTGAGGTTTCCTTCTGCCAGAGCCAAGGGAATCTGTTCCCTGGACCAGGTTTACTTCCCCTGAAGTGACCTGCCCTTATTTGGGGATCCTTTCTGTCTTCCTGCCTGCTACAGTGATGTTACATCAGATGCAGCCAAATCTACCTCAGCCCCCTCTTGGTTGATTTTTTTTTTCATTCTTTTCAAGCCAAGTCATTAGCAAAAATAATTTCTAAATGTTTCCACAGTTCCTGCAATCTGACAGAGTATAATTTTGAAAAGTCCCTACACTTGCCTGACATATGTTTGCAGCTTTGTTAATTGAAAAGGGTGCTAGGTGCCGTGTGCTGATGTTTACATTTGGCATATAAACATTATGGATAAGTGTAGTTAGGATTTTTATTTCTGAACACAGGAAAAAAAAATAAGAGAGAGGAAAGGAAGGGAGTAGTTGGTGTTAATCCTTGGATTACAGGTTAGCTCTGCAGGTTACACTTTTTATTTCACTTTTGAAGAGCAGCACTGTCAAGATCTGACTTGTGTGTGTGTGTTACTTCCGTTTTGATGAGTAACATCTCAGTGAGCACTGTGAGTGACCTGTGTGTGTATGCATACGTGCACGTGTGTGCGTGCACATGTATGTCTGTGTCTGACTGCCCTCCCTCTCCTGGCAAAACTCCCTACTGATTTACAATACTCGTATGCAGTGATCAATGCCTTAAGAAGCAACCTTTCTGTGAAATGTCTGTCCCAAGTCAGTCTGTGTCCATGCTGCTAGCAGGCAAGGACATATCTTCTGTCATAAAAAGGCAGCAGCTTTGCTCTTGAGATAGGTGTTTTATCCCTGAACACCAAGCACAAGGGCTTCTGAGGGCCAAACCCACAATCAACCAGCCAAGAGTTTGTGATAGTGGCCGCATTTTATTCTTGATTTTCTAAAATAAAATCTATTAAACATATATCCTCATCTGCCTTTTTTCTTAGTGAAAGCAGACTTCTGCTTCTGGGCTCCCAGCAACATTCAGCCACTCGTGACACTTCCTAACCCTATGCTTCTGTTTCTGCAGCACCATTAGCAAGAAGGACAGGCCAGACTTGGGTCTCAGCTACACTCTTTACAATGCTCTTTAAGTTAATTGCACCACTCCAAGTCCTTACTGTACAAGAAAAAAAAACAGAAACTCACTCTATTTGTTCACTGTTTTCTTCAAGCCTCCATAACTCTGACTTCAGCATATAAATAAATGTGATGCATAATCCCTGAACACTTTTCTACATTTTAGTATTTTGAATGCATGCAGATATATACTTTCCCTCTCTCTAACATTGATGGGCATTTCTCTATTCCCAGTTTTCTTGGCTTTTGGGAGGTTCACTGTGACAGATGCTGTTGTTCACTATGATAAAGATCAAATGTTGCCACGCCCAAGTGCAAATGAATGTTCACTGTATGATATGACTTTCTTATAAAGCCATACTTTTGTAATTTAGGTTTCTCTCTCTTTTTTTTTTAGAAAAAAAAAATCTTCCATATAATTGTGTTTGTACATTACTTTCTGCATGATTAAGGGTAAAAAGATTGCAACATGTACTGGGGAAAAATATATATACATACCCTGTATAAATAAAATTAGCTGTGAAAATTATTTGCTCTGATTGTATTACTGTAATAAACTTGCAGTATAAACCTCATGTATCTTTTATTAGCCAGTTGGTCAGATACACCCACAAGTATCAATTGCTTTTGCTTGGGCTGATTTTGATGTGTGATGATTTCATTCTGACCGCTGAGCCATTACCTCCAAAAACATGATCTGAGGAATGTAACATATTTCTTCACAAACTTGAACTGGCGGGCGGTGCTCTCAGAGGATGACCCCAGCCACTGAGGTGGACCCACATTTCACAGATCTGCCACAAGATGAAGGTGAGTCAGAGGAAGGGACTCAGCAGGGGAGGGTGATAATTGTTTTCAGAGATTTTCATCTTTAGGCTTGAGTTCAGCTCAAGGCATCTTAGGACAAAATTGTTTTCAATCAATATCACAGTGCCAGCAGGTTCCTTTCATTATCTGCAGTCAATGTGCTCCTTTCCTTGCTAAGTCTTTTATTTTTTTTAAATACAGACAGACACCCCCAGGAGAGCAACCAGCAATGCTCAGACTGCTCCTTCAGGCTCAGGTGCTTCTGCAGGTCCTCAGCCAGACATGCACCGCCCACCTGCTGGGACCCCCCACAATAGCAACGCTCTGCGCACAGGCAGAGCCCGCCTGGCGCCACCCCTGCCCGCACCACCAACTCGAAACCCAACAGCATTTCACGTGAAGGTACCGGACACTTCACTCCTGCCACCAGCACCTGCAGCTGACCTCAGTGTCCACTGAGTGCAGGGGAGGTGCAACCTGAACCGTCTGCATGGCAGCCTGTCCTTCATACAGAGCTGCTGCTTTCACGGCAGAACTCAGAGACCCGAATTGTTTCACTGATCCCACTACAAAGGCCAAGACCATCTCCCTGCCTTCGTAGTGGGAGATTTATCCCCCTACAAGGTCTGTCAGCCCTATGGGGGGTTTCCCTGCCATGATATCGCTCCCCAGGCAGCAAGGGGCAAGCAGCTCTCCAGACATTACCAGAAGGGAGCTAGACCCAGACGGTGCCAGTGCACCTCTGTCCGAGGACACTTGGCTTAAGGATCCTGCCTGTTTACCTGACACAGTCCTTGGCACAATGCTTATTGCTCAGACTTATGCCATAACCTACATGGGCAAAATATCAGCAAATTCACCAAAACACTGTGGAAAAAATCTGCACGCATGCAAGGCAGACATAGCCTGGGCATTGCAGAGCATCCCCAAGGGCTGGGCTGAGAGCAGCAGGCGCCTCCTGAGCCAGTGCAGCCAGGCAGGGCAGGACCTGGCTGTCATTTCCATACCTGGCCTTTCTGTAGGTAATTTGCTTTTGCTACAAGCCCAAAGGTGACTTTTTAATCCAGAAATAAGGCTGGTGAAGGTGGAATAGGCTCCATGCCACATAGTACATAATACGGATGTGAACAAAATAGTGTGGTGGCATCTTGAACACTTGCAGAGTAGATGTAGAGGCATTGCCTGGGGCACTAGTCAAATAGTGACATGTAAAGGGTATATTCCTCTGTGCAGCAGCAACATCCTCTGTGAAAAAGCATTGCATTTTGCTGTGCACAGCTGAGGACGCGGGTGAGTGGGCACAGCCTTCCCAGGGATCCAGCTCCCAAGGCTCCCACAGTTGTCTCTACTCTCGGAAAGCTGCTCTGAAGCCAATAAGCTGGGTTTCTCTGAGGGTTGCTCCAAAAGGCTGCTTGAATTGGAAAATCAATGGTAATTTTGCAGAAGCAGTCTCAGTTTTAGCTTTAATAAAATCTGCTTATATTCTGCCATGGATCTCTTGTGAGGCAGAGGCTTTTTATTGGTGGGAAGACGTGGTTAACGTCACGACTGCTTATAGAGAAGAGGTAACGCAGTATGTTCCACATACCTGCTCTGCCACCCACACGGTGAGCCAGGCAGAGTCTCCTGCAGAGCTGAGAGGAGGAGGAACGATACCACAGAGCTATTGGACTCTCAAAAAGAAACCTGGGAGAAAAACAGCTGAGGAGGGGTATGACAAGATTGCTTTGAGGAAGCAACTCCTTCAGCTATACAGGTGACATCACTCCTTTCTGAGGCCGTTTTTAACTTGGGCAGTGGAAGAGCTTGTTCTTTGGTGTCAAGTTAACACAGGGGATTCCTAATAATACTGAGTCAGGCCTTGGCCCCCATCATGCTATACATTATGTGCACATAATAAATACAGATATAACACTGCCAGCTTCTGAGATAGGAGAGGAAGAGGTTGACAAGCACTAGAAAAGGAAGCAATTGTTAGAACTGACTGGAAATATATGTTTCTGTTCCACCAGAAATGTCAATATGGTAAAATAAACTTCAATTCTGAATCAGAATGAAAATATTAAGTTTTGTATGAATTAAATTTTACTAAGAAAACTCATACAGAAACTATCAAACTATTTCTTAAAGAACAGCATCATTTTGTTAATGGCATAATATTTTGCTTTTTAATGTTCTATTGTATATTACAGCCTCAAGGGGTTATAAATAATGAATGTTACTTGCATTTAAATATCTCAGTAGTAGTATTTTTTTAAAAGAGTCAAAGTTGAAATTTTATTTACAAAGCAAAACTTACTGATAACTGAAACTCTTTATTCAGACTTTCCTCTATCAGAAATTTTGTCGAAACAGAAACATAAAAAACCACGTTATTGGGTCCATCCAGCCCAGCTCTCCATCTCCCAACACTGGAAGTAGGAAAGTCTGGGCAAGGACAGCACGTGGGTCCAGCACTTTCTACAGCCCGTTCCCTGCCTACGCCCTCAGTATCCACCACTTTCGGATTAGGGATGCTAGAGGGTCCTAGTCCTTTGGTAGCTCTCTGTGCAACTGGTCTCCACCAATTTTGCCTAATTTCTTTTTGGAGCCATCTGGCACAGTCACATCCACAACATCCTCGGACAGCAGCATCCATTTTTCTATATTTAAGGTTATCTGACACATGTTTTTTTGCTGTCTCAGTTTAGAGAGATCCTTCTGGTGTCTTTTTCTACCTGTTTGCTGTTTCCTTACCCAAAAGAGCTACAGGTTTTATTGTTCACTGCCCCCTTTTGTTACTGCGGATGTTGAACAAAACTGCTTCCAGCACTGACTCCTGGGTGACGCCACAGCTGTTTTTCCTCTGTACTGACCACTAAATCCCCTTTGCTTGCTGTGCTGTAACCAGCTTTCAATCCATGAAAGAAATTTTCCTCCAGAGCTTAATCAAATTTATTTCTTTAATAACCTTTGGCATGGAACCTTTTGAAAATTCAAACACACTATGCCCACTGGACCTCCCCTTTGTCCTCCAGCCATTTAAGCTAGACATGTCTCCGATAAAAAATACAACTTTGATGAAAATATATTTCCCAGTAAAACCTGTCCTGACAGGGCAGGCTAGAATTAAAAAGTACTGTCCATAAGAAGGACCTAGAGACGTTTATAATTTGTGCAAAATCTCTTTATAGAAGTATCTCCTCCAGCATAGAAGTGCTATCCCATGCGAGTTGCTTAACTCAGCACAGCAGATCCATGCTGTAGTACCTCCCCAGTGCAGTTTTCCTTTTCGGTAAAGACTTTGAAGTCTAGATCCAGTCCATATCTCAGAGGTGAAACCTATACTCCATACATCTCTGGTTCCAGGACAAATGCAGGTCGATTTGCCTTTTCTGCTTTTGTCTCTCTTCACTGGTCTCATCTCAAAGCTCTCTGGAGAAAGAACAGTGTTGCATTACACATACCCAACACCCAGAATAATTAGGCCCAGTTCACGCAAGAAGTGCTTACAGGCTCTCCAGCAATGAAGTAATGCCACTGGAGCAGAAAATGAGCAGTTACAGGACAAAAAAATCAGTTATTGAGCCTGGAAGGTGTTAGGCAGTCACGCTGTGAATAGTCATTCAAACCCTCATATATGAGTTTACAGACCTTGGAGAGCTGTGATGCATATCTTTCTAAATACCAAACATTTCACCAATAAAGTTGATTGTTTGATTAAATCTTTTCCCTGGGACTCCTCTCGTGGGTAAAACTCAGTGTCCTTGAAAGCTGCTGCCTTTGGCTTGTTTCTGTACCAATAGGCAGAGCACTACATGGTGACAGACATACAAAATTACACTCTATGCAAAAATGGGGGGTTAATGAAAGGAAAGCAGAAATGACAGAAAAAAAAAAAACTCTGCTTCAATTAAGTTTCTGCTTAAAGCTGTGTTCCCTAAGCACTGAGAAATCCATATGCCTACTCAGGCTTTCTTGCTCAGATCTAATGAGCTCAGGAAGGTGAAAGATAGGGCAGGTACCACAAATTTGGGATCAGGGAGGCCAAGGCAGATTTCCCACAAAATTACCCAGCTAGTTTTTTTCTACAGAATTAACTGTACTTTTGCTGAATTATAGCAGTAGATTGGTGTTCTTTGGCAAACCCAAGCCAGATTTCAAAAGATCTCAGTTTTACTCCACTATATATCATCCCTTGGAGTATAAAACATTAATTAAGATTTAAGGTGCAAGCTAAAGCAGTCTTTGCCATTTCTTAGCCCGTATTCATGGATTTACGAAGACACTTCCATCAAGTCCTGAGCCTTTGCTCTCATTACTCTCTGTGAGAGAGGATTTGGAGGACGAATACCCAAATTTAAAGCTCCAGTAACTACTGCACAAAATACACTCAATGCTACATGAAAGCATATGCCAGCATCACAGATGAGGAGAGATGAATTCTTTTTCTCCCTCTCTCTTTTGCGTGCTGAGTTAAGAAGATGCTGCAGCGACCAGAAGTGGTGAGTTTTGCAAGGTTTTGGTGCAGGTGTCAGCAACACTCATCCAAGTCGGGGGAGCAACTCCTTGCATTAGTTTTACACTTCAAATACTTCAGTTGTTTTCTTGTTTTTCTTGTTTCTTTCTCTCTCTTTTTTTTTTTTTTTTTTTTCCCTGTAGCTTTGACTGAAAGGATGTTTTCTTCCTGACTAATGTCTGATGCATTTCACAGCTTCCTCAGTTTTCCTGGAAGCTGCCAGCCCCTTTGGCACCAGCCCTCGCATCGCCAGAGCCCTACAGCAGATCTCTGTAAACCTTCCCCCCCGAACACACTTCACCAAGAGCACCCCACGAGCCCTGCAGGGCTTTTGAAACCAGAAGCCAACTTCTATTAGTGAAAATAAAGCACGTAACTCATAGAACAGAGGACATGTCGCTGAGTGAGCCAGGATAAAAATAAGAAGGGGCTATGAAAAAAAAAACCCTTTCCCCTTGGCTTGCCCCAGATGGGGGCTGCGGCCAGACGGGAGGACGCGCCGCCCAACGGCCGCCGCCCAACGGTCGCCTGCCTGGCTACGGTGGGCCCCTCAGGGCCGGCACCGCACGGCGCAGAGACGCCGCGGGACAGTAACTGTTACAGCAACTCAGGCACGATTGTAGCCACAAGCCGGTATTACCTTGTCCTTGCTTTCTTTTTACTTCATGAGGCTTTTAGGGTCTTCCCGCTCGCTGGGGGTCGCTGAGGCGCGAAGCCAGCCTCGCCTCGCCTCGCCGCAGCCACGAGATGGCGCCGCGGCTCTGCCGGCGGGTCTGCCCTGCCATTGCGGCCGCCATGGTCGCTGCTCCCGGCGCCGGCGGGCTGGGGTGACGCATCTCGCGGTCGCCGCGTGGGCGCCGAGTCCGAATTAGCCACATCGGGCACAGAGTGGCGGCAGGGGTCGTGCGTTATCCGCCGCCAAAGACCTGGGCGCCTTCGGCCAGGGAAGGGCCACGCCTGGCGACAGTCACCATTTCAGGCCCTTGGGAAGCGTGGCCTCTGGAGACACAGGTAGCTGTCTTTCAGGAACGTCTGAGGGAATCTCAAGTAGCTCCTAAAGCTTTACAGCTTTACTTCTAAGTACTGGTAGCAGGCACAGTAGCTGAAAGTCTCAGAAGAAGAAAAAAAAAAAAAAAAAAAAAAAGAAATACCCTCTCCAAAAAAATCAAAGAACCCACTAAAGCTTTCTGGAGTTGGAGACCTCTGCTCAGGGGATCTGTCCCGATACTTCTTTTCTTTGCCTCAAGGCTAACAAGCAGGCCTTGCAAACCAGAAGTATACTGGTTAAACCTTAGCTTTGTGTGCCAAGCACAAAACATCTGTATGTGTCCCAGAAGCCTTCGTGACCTCCTATTTTATTAGTGTGTCTAAAATAACTTTTCTTTCCTGACTCTAATTCCAGCCAGAAGCACTCAGATAATCCTCATAGGACTGTTATGTGTATTTCCAATTAAGCAATTTATAAGCACTGGCTTCAGAGAGCTTTTTGTTCTTAAGGAAATTATTTCTTCATTAGGCATAAAACAAGTCTTTCTTTACCCTGCTCCATCTGAAAGCCCTTGTGCCCCCTTCACATAGGCTTTAAGTACTAAACTATGTGGAAGGAGATTAATCATCTTGTATCCCAACAAGGAGGCGAGACATGACAGCTGGGTCAGCCTCACAGGGAATAGACTTTTCAGTGTTTGTTTTCTGAAAGAAGTGAAAGTAAGACAGACAGACAGACACTTACTTGCAGGCTACTGCCTTTGCCAGAGGCAACCCACACAATCATGGGCCCTTCTGGAGTCAGTCTGAGTCACAAAGAACTGCTGCAAATAAATGAAGACAGCCAAGAGGGGAAAAAAATCTCATTCACAGCCAGCATGAATAGAAGTTCCAAATTGCCTCTTGTTTTCCAGGCTGTATACCTTAATTAGATGAATCACACAATAGCGAGGGTGGAAAACGCAAGCCAAAGAGCTCATAAGAGTCCACTTCATTCTTTCACCCTAGCAGCATTGTCTGCTTCCTCACGAGGGAAAGATGTCCCTCCATTTTCTTGAACAAGAAAGTCCTCTGGCTTAGTCATGTTACTTTCTTTTAGGCATGAGGCATGGACTAGCGCAGAAAATGAAGGGCAGGTGTGATGCATGATTGTATTGTATCGCTATTTCTCTTCCAAAATCCAACTATTAAGATTATTTTCTGTTAACGCACTTACCAGCCCACTTTCACAGAATCACAGAATGGTTGACGTTAGAAGGAACCTCTAGACATCATCTAGTCCAACCTCCCTGCTCAAGCAGGGACACCTAGAGCACATGGCACAGGGTCACATCCAGGTGGGTTTTAAAGATCTGCAAAGAAGGAGTCTCTGCCACCTCTCTCGGCAGCCTGTTCTAGTGCTCTGTCACTCTCCACTAAATAAATTCTTCCTCACACGGAGATTAAACAGGCCCATGGAAAGACATGAACTGTGCTGAGCAGCACACAAGGGGGCATCTCTGAAGTGATGTCCTACTGTATAGTATTGCAACTGGCTCATCAGAAGCCTCTTTTCTATGTTTCTATGGACATTATGAGCCTTGTGTATTCCTGGGGCTCTGTGAAAAAATTCCCTTTTAATGTGAAAAATGGGTTTCACTCCTTTTATCTTTCTCTAGAAGAAATTTGATTGAGACAGCCTGATGAAGGGAGAGAATCAATGATCATTGATATGAAAGAAGTATCACTGATATGATAATTGCACAGGGCATGAGGTTGATTTGGAAGTTGTGCGCTGGATTGGCTGCAGTGCTAGTCCAGAACAGGAGAAGTAATATAAGGCAGTAGTTAAGGTAAAAGTGGGCAAGAGCATGGGCAGCACTGAGTCTTAAAAACATTACAAAAGGAGAATCATCAAAATTTAGGTATAGTCAAGAATGGAAAAGAGTATAGGAGGGTAACCAAAGCTGTCTGCTCTGATCTGAAGGAAAAGGGACATCGTAGCATTCTTAGTTACACAAAATAGAGCAAGAGGAGATGATTGGAGAGAGAGTTCAGAATTTAATTGTGCTTGGTGTTTAGTCAGCAGGAGACATGAGGTGATATTGCCAAAGCTGGCTTGGGGGAAATAGTTCAGGAGCTGTTTAGTCAGCAAGAAGCATGAGCCCATGGTGGCATAGCTGATATTTGAAGCTGCAGAAAGAGTGAGGATCATACGAAGCTCCGAGTGGACATTTCCTCCTGGGCTTTACAGCTCAAAATCCTATCAGAACACAGGCAGATGAGCAACCCTGAGTCATGGGGGACATGCAAGGGCCTGTCAGAGGCAGGAAGAAGAAAGGGGAAGCAGGGACCAGATAAGCTGATGTGTGATATGGAGCTGCAGGAATATTCCTTGAGTAGAGATAGAAATTTGAGCGAAAATGACTTTCAAATTTAGATTACTCGCTGGAGACATCACCCTCTGGAGAATCTTCTGTGAGTGAAGTTTTTGGATGTGAGCTTCAGTTGCTGTAAAGAAGTCTCTTCTGTAGCCAAGCCATTCAGTATCTAACTGGATGATGCATAGTGACACATGGACCATGAAGGCACTAGTCATATTCCTGTCTATAATGGCACTCAATAAAATCTTTCTGTTTAGTAGCTTATCTTTGTTTGCTTTTTCGGAATGCTGTTGGAATCTCATGTGGTGTCTGACTGCTTTTTTCTCCACTTACTCAAGCCTTTGTGAAAAGGGAAGTGCTGTGTGGCATCTCCCTGTTCTTACGTACCTGCCCCAGCGACTGATAGAAATGTGCTCCTCTTGCTCTGGAAACCAGCTTGGCATGCACTGTTTCATCTGCTCCTTAATTCTTCCACCAGGGCACTAAATCTGGACTAAGCTGAAATACTAGGACAATAATTCTTAATCCACTGTGGAACATTAACTGAGTGTTAAGACAGCGATTTGCTGTATATTATGAATGTGGCTCCATTTTGTTTCCTCTCTGGAGATGCTGATTCACTGATGGAGTGATGTTCTTCCAGGCAGGAAAAGATTAACTAGAGACAACACACTCAGAAGTAATAAATAAGGCTGTAGAACAAAACTGCCTGATATTATATTATTTTAGAAGCCATATATAATCATACCATCAAAGATGTGTGGTAATGCACACATGCAAGGGAGGAGAGATAAGATGGTGCCTCTAATCTTAGCTGTAGTTCATGAGGTTACAGAGTTTACAGCTGTGCATTTTACACTATGTCAATCCAGCTCTGGGAGGGAAGATTGCATCTATTCAGCTACAGCAGCAGTGTTCTCCTTTTATTCTCCTTGTTTCTCTCTTAACCCTGTCAAAGGCAGGGTGTTTTTTGAAACACCACAAGCACTAAGACCCCTGCTTCACAAATGCAGAACAGACATGGGAGAAGAGACAGGCCCCTTATTCCTTGAGGTAACAGAAGATATAGAAAGAAGCAGCCGTGTTTCCTGCCCTTGCGTCTTGCTTTTGTGATTATGGTGCAGAAGAGACTCTGAGCTTGCTTATTCATTATGAGAAGCCACATTGCTGGAGGACTCCATGTTAGCACTTGGTGTTTGAGGGTCATTGAGGCTTCTGTATGTACAGAATTCCACAAAAAACTCCTGTTTGTGGGAACTAGAGTCCATTCCCCCCAAATCTAGATGGTTAACTTGCTAAAGAAGACTGAGGAAATGGTTTGATCCGTATTCTTATGGAAACCAGGAAGGTAGCCGACCCCATTTCTTCCTGACAATGTACAGCATAGTTGTGAGAGCCCAAAGCTTGAAGACATGTTCTTGGAGTGACACTGTCGTCTCACCATGCAGGTGAGGGTATTCTTGGTGTGCTGGCACGTACGTCTCTCCTGCCCAGCCCATCTCTCCTGCTGCAGGAAGAGCTGGGTGCATCTGCTGGTGGCTACATGCTATGGGCAGCTTCCCTGCTTCACTGCAGGGTCAGCGTTGACATTCTTAGTGCATTCCTTTCATTTCTTCCCTCTGGCATGGCAATTGATATTCCATACAGTATTGCCTCATTTCTGATTAGGCTGTCCTTTACCATTTACTTCTAAAGTTTCCCCCCAGCAAAACTTGCCTAGTAAGAGCTTTTGTATAATTGCAGCTCAATATTCACATTTCAAGGCAGTATCAGTTCTTGGAGCTGGGTGTGGGCTTTCTTCACCTCCTGCAGTGTTAATTCATGCAGCTACTTTAATTGAATGGTCTAAACACAGGAACAGGCTTTCATCTATCAAAACATCTTCCTTCTGCCTTTTCTTTTCTTTTCTTTTCTTTTCTTTTCTTTTCTTTTCTTTTCTTTTCTTTTCTTTTCTTTTCTTTTCTTTTCTTTTCTTTTCTTTTCTTTT
>VZSV01000149.1:246399-280802 GCA_013398735.1 Nothocercus julius | reverse complement strand
TTTTCTTTTCTTCTCTTCTCTTCTCTTCTCTTCTCTTCTCTTCTCTTCTCTTCTCTTCTCTTCTCTTCTCTTCTCTTCTCTTCTCTTCTCTTTTCTTTTTATCAATTCTGTTACCTCTGCAATAGATCTTTAATTTTTCCCTCCTAACTGGACTGCTGTATTTGCCAGAAGATTTTAGATTTTTTTTTCATGTATTTTGTAGGTGGTTATCCTGTTTCCCAACTTTTCCAGCCTCGTGATAGGACTGGCTCATTTGTGACTCGTGGTGCCAGAGAGATGGTTCTCATTTTTCCTCCCCCTTAGCCACCTGCTTTAAATCCATATTTCATCCATACAAGTCTGAAAGTCTTCAGCACTATATATGTCATTGGATTTAAGAGAAAGAAAGACAACAGACCAAACCACACTCACTGTCCAAACTCTAGCTCTAAAGTTTCCCTCTGGACTAGAACTTCCTGGTGTTAATTTAGTTCTGAAGGGCTGAAGGGCACTGATTTGAGCATTTTATTTACTCCTCTCCCCAGATAAGCAATTCTTTTTTTTTCCCTTTTTTTTTTTTTTCTTTTTTAATGAGGATTATGCGTTTGTAAAGGTTCCTTGATATTCTGCCTACACTTTCCCTTCAGATCATTTTAACATTCCCTTAATTCTAATGGTTTCTCCCGTTATGATGTTTAGGCTCTTGCAGACAATTTTAAAACATCTTCTGTCATCCTTACCTTTGGCATTGTTACTTGGCCAGGTTAGTCAGTTCTTCTTAATCTCCTCACAAGGTCCAGGTATTTTTTATTATTATTATTATTCTGGCAGCTAATGTTTCTCAAGTTCAAGCTCTTATGACCTTATCTGCCTCTACCTGCCAGCATTCATAACCTTTTCCTTACAAATAATTCTCAGCACTTTGCCAAAATATCCTATTAAGAACAAAATGGGAAAAAAATGCAGATGCTAGTGACATTTATTGAACACTCCAAGAAATCATCCTCAGGTTCTTCTCTTGCCAAAATGTGTATGATATGCTATCTTTTTGGCCTCTTGCTATGGGTATAAAAATGAACTTCCTCCTTATTATTTTGCTGTAATTTTAAAAGCTCTTATTCCTGATAGGTAGTTTAGCTGCTTTTCTTGGCCTAGGTCTTTGATGACAAGTAGAAGAGTAGGTGAGTAGGAAGCAAGGTGCAGGGGACACCATCAGCCTGGGTGGTTGCAGTCATCCTTGCAGTTGTGAGCCTGTTCGACTATCTCTCTGCCGGTGACCAAACTGAAGCCAACTGGCAGGGCACAACTAAACACAGGCAGCCTCCAGAACAAGAAAGCTGTATCCAGAGTGCCTGTTGAGAATGGTCTGTAGATGGTGCTAACTCCAAAACCATGCACCAGTAGAGTTTGAGGGAGCACTGGATGACCTGACCAGAGCATTGCTGGGGCTATGCACCTGAGCAGTGTGGAGACTATCTGCCTACTTCAAGCCTGTGCCCAGGACTAGTCTTTATGTCCTTTGGGTGAAGCGCACGCTGGATTTCATTCCAAATTTCCTTCCCAGCATGACTGTATTAGTCAGGAAAGATATTCAAGATGTCTCTCCTTTGTTTTAGGCTCTGGGATTGAAGACCAGGAGAAGCTTTCCATTTCCACAGGGAGGTAGCATTAGTCTCTGTGGTACTGCGATACAAGGTGGGCATTGTGGCGGTATCTAAAATGTTACCGAACACTTTCCTTGCTTTGCCTTTGACAGACTTTGGAACATTTTATCTAAGATGGTTCCGCCAACTAAAAAGATGAAACTGTAGCAGATATTTTGATTCTTAAACTAGTTAAAAGTCATACAGCACTTTTACTTTGAAGTGTTACTTCTTCCAAGCTTTGCAGAAAGAAGCATCTCTGGTACCAAACAAGCCCCTTTTGCAGTCCCCAAGAAAATATGAATTGGCTAAGTCATAAGCTCTGGCTAATTGCAATTTGGACCCCCTCAGCAGAAGCTTTTTAGAATTTGGCAGCTCAGTTCCTGACTGGAGACATCTGCATCAAGAATCCTCCAGCTCCGCAGCCTGCCACCTCAGTTGCTGGTGTGCAACTCCATGTCACACATGCAGCTGGTAGCTCCTTCTGGGAAGAGCAGAGGCTGCAGTGGGTAGGTCAGATTAAAAGGGAAAAAGCTGGAGACTGTGCTAGAGCTTGATGTTGTGGGCAGGAGAGAGGTGCTGGGGGGAGAAAAAGTGGGGAAGACACAGAACCAGAGTTTATATAGCCCCTACTTTGTTCTTGTCCAACATGGAGCCAAGCCAGGGCTTTCTAGTCTTCATTTTTCTTAGCTTCTTGTATTACCTAGTGATGAAGTACGTACTGTATATCCCCCAAGTCTGCTGATTGAATTTTCCCCCTCATGAGGTTGATCTCTGTGGATGATAATGCTTCCATAGCTATCAGTTACTTATTAGCCAGCATGGTAGAGATTTGTACTGGGGACCTAAAAGGTTTCAGTTTCATTTGGAGGTCACTAAGGTTTCATATAATACCATTTACTTGCAATTAACATGGGAAGTGATTTAATAATTTCCAATAAATTGCTAGGTACTTAAATAGACCTGGCTGGAAATACAGATTTCTGTCCAACTGAAAATGTTAACAGTTGCCATTTTACTTGAGACAGAATATAAGAAAGCTACTGTGTTTTATTTCAAAGTACATAAAAGCAGACTGATATTCTTTTATTTTTTTGCTGTGAGTTGTCAGTATCTTGGAAGGGTTAACTGGCATAGAAAAAAATGAGATAATCAGGGGTTTATGGAAGAATGACTTGGATCTTACAGATGGCATAAAGCAGAGCTTAATCCAAAATTAACATCCAGTGTGAGTTAATTAAAAGTAAATGAATGTGAGGAGCTAGTTCTACTTTTCAACACCTCATTTAGCTTATCTTTAATGCAAATTGTTAAAGCAATTCCTGTCATGAAAGTAATTCTCATTTAAAATACATCACACACATGTAAACCAAGGAAAGAATGTGCCTATACCAGGTCAATTTGATGTTATTCAGCTGCAGAGCAAAGATAACATAGCATTCAAAATATAGTCACTGTTGATTTCATCTAGGTTTGGATTTTCTGGAGAATCTTTGTAAACAATAATGTCCTGCAGTTGACTATCAGTGTCCCTAATGAATGTGGAAGAAAGGAGCACTGTGAATCTCCTTTTGAATGCTGATAGATAGAGCAGTATGATTATCCCTTATTTTACAGGTGGGAAAAATGACTCACTGGGGAAGGTACAAGTTACATGACCCAGATCAATTGATCATGATTAAAGGGCAGACCTTGAAAAACAAAAACTCTGAGCCTGCATTCCCTCTTTGTCCTGTGGACTCATGTTCCCAAACGTATGTCCTTAGGCTGACAAACTTGAGATTTTCCATGACTTTCTAATGAGCAGAAGGTCAGATAAAAGGAAACTCTAAAAGGAAATACTATTTGAAACTGAAAAAAAAAAAAAAAAAAACTATATTGTTCTTATAAATCATGGCATTGCATTATTATTATTCTCTTGGAGCAGTTTGTGGAGCAGTAAAGCCAGAATTCTGTACCGAGATGAAAGTCAATATCTATCTCCATCCCTGTGCCAACATTAGCAGGAAATATTGCTAGACATTGCAAGCTAGGAAAGAAAGAATATTAACTGGAAGCTTTTCTAGCTTTTCTCCATATTATAGTCCCACGTCACAAAACATACAAGTATATGGTCCTTCTTTGTATGCATACAGGATTTCCTTTGCATGAAGCAATAAAGAAGCGAAGATTCCTAAGCATCTGGGAGGACAAAGTGCGACAGGTGGAACATCAGGGATGCCTCAAGAGGCTGTGATCTCCTTCCCTCCCCTGCAAGGTGAGAAACTATGGTAAAATACATTTATGTGGTGACTGGCATAGGAAGATTTCTATTCATATTTTCATCGTATTCTAAAATGTATGCGTAGAGAGCATTATAAGGCCAGCAAACCTTTTCTTTCATATTTATGATCCAAAAGTCAATGTCTCTGTAACTGTTCATCCTCCACATATTTTCAGGGGCTAGTTTGAAATCCGTTCATGTCAGTGGACTTTAAATCAGACCCATAACCTGAATGGGAATAAAATATGAAGCACTATTTAGCATATTACATTTTCCTTCGTGTGTGGTACAGCCAGGAGATGGCAGTGCAAGTCCAGTTTACAGCATTTGAATTGCAGGCTGCGAGGTATTGTTCCAGTCTCAACCCAGGAAAGATTGTGAGCTGCTGCTGTTCTCCCATATGCACCATTTGCTGGCAACTGCCCGCAAACCACCCACTATATTTGTAATGCTATTAAGAGGGTCCCAGTGAGCTTGCAGAGTGCTCTAGGAAATGCTGCCTGGTCTTGCTTTTTATTATTATCATAATTCTCTGCTGCTGACTCAACTTTGGTGTTCACCAGCTGTTAGATCAAGCCACCAACCAGTCCTTTCAGAGGCAAGCATGAGTCTTCTGTGTATAGACATTCTTGCAAGCAGATGACCTTGGCATTTGCCCATGAGAAGTGAATCATTAGAGCAAGTGCCTGACAAGTGTTTATATAGTATATAAACTGTACTTAAGTGTAAATGCAGATTTCATCTCCTTTCTCCCTATGCTTACTCCTTATCTCTCATAGCTGGAGGTTTAGCAAAACACTATTTTATTTTCAGTTACCTGGTGAGGTGATTATGGACAACCAATGTTTATTCATTCACAGTAGGAGGAACTGAATGGAAATTCCCATTCAGTGTCTGCCTAACAGTCCACTGTCACTGTGAACAGTACTGCAAATGACCCACATGAAAAGCAGAAAGTATAGAAGAGGTCAGAACAGATGAAAAAAAAGAAAAAAAAAATGCCTAGAGAATGACAAACTTACTCATATCAGCTGGGATACCTTTTTTGTCAGCTTGAACTGTGATATAGGTCTTTTAAACTAAACAACATTGGATAGGGGCAGTACATGATGGGGGACCACTGGAGGAAAACCAGATTTCATACACAAGTACTGCTGATAACTTTGTAGTCTAAACTGTATCCCCTTGTGAAATAACCATTGAATAGGCAAGAAGTTTCAGCAAAATCTTTATCTTTTTCTTAAGAACTGCTAGCTGGTACCAAAAAGAGCAGAGCTTATTAACAGAAATAAGTCCCAAGATCTGTGTGTGTTAGGTTTAATGGGCTGCATCGACTCTAGGATAGATATCTGTGCCTCCACAAAAAAAAAAGACATTCACTGTCCTTTGCCTCTCAGATATTTTTACATCCAATTTTCTTAAGCAGCTGTAAATGGGCAGGTAGAAGAGGGGTAACGGGAGAATGTAATAAGCAATGCTTTCAGATTTGATCACCTTTGAAGAGAGACAGGAACACTATGGGTCTTGCTGTTTTGAACGGCTTGAAAAAGATGACAATAGATGCAGAAGAAGCTCATTCAGTTAAACAAGGCTGCAAAAAGAGCAGGTGATGTAGAGCTTTCTGAACATAGGACCAAACACAAAGGCAAGAAAGCATGCATGAGGGAGAGGCAGGCAATGTGGAGAGGTGAATAGATGATTCTTTGCGCAGAAAGTATTGAACTTATTATATCCTAAATTCTGCATTTATTGTCTGCTCCAGATGTCTGCTGATTTCAAAGGAGCAATGCAAGATAGTGTCTGACCCTAAATGGATGTAATTGTCAAAGTCAACAATAGGAACCACAGATAGAAAGAGATTTGATGTCTCCACAATCCTGCCTGCAGTGACAGTTACTGCTAGAGCTGTTCAGAAGAGGGAGGCAAACTGCATTTCTTCCAGTCCTTCTGCTAGGGGTTCTCTTGTGTTTTAGATTTAAGAAAGGATCAACTGTGGAGCTGAGGAGAAATCACGAAATACATAACTGATTTTTAATTTCCCCTAAACTTGTGGATTTTCAGCCAGCTATGGATTAGATGCACCCTCTGAACACTAATGCAGGCGATGCATCCCCAGGCAGCCAGACCCTCCTCTCTGGAGAACACCATGGGAGGGAAGAGGCCACCTGCCATGCATGACCCAGGCGACCCCAGCAGCTCTGCTCCCACTATTAGCAGAGATAGCATCTGAATGAGGGGTTCTATGTCTGCAGGCAAGCGAAGTGAGACCAGTTAGCACAAGTGGCCACGCAGACTTTAGAGATTCTTGTAATTTCCTTTGTTCTTAGACAGGGCTGAAGTTAAACCAGCGTCTACCACTGAATGGCTACCTACCCTGTGTTCCCTTCCCTGGGCCTTGCAAACCCCTCTGTGCGGGTTGCTTCAAGTCCTTCCACATCACACTGAGGGTCCTTCCACATCACTCCTGGCAGCTGCCAGGATGTCATGCATTGCTCTAAGCCCCCAGGTCCAAACCTTTTATCTAAAACAATGACGTTTAGATTGGAAATGCTATTTTGATTCTCCTCTTTTTTTAGTTACCATAGCCTTGAGGATGATGGCTGAGAATAGCTGGAATATTTAAAACCTCCGCCAAGCACTGTGCTGACAAAACAGCAATTTGTATGTGCTCAGTACTTCTGGCTAATCTCAGTACAGAGTCCATATGCTGAATGAGTCTTTTTTTTTTCTTTCATCGTTCAACATATTAACTTGAGGTCATGCTCTGATGACACTTCTAGACAGCACCCGTCTCTGTCAGTCACAGCCAAGCACAGAAGGAGCGGGAAAGGAATTAATTCTGTCTAATATACATACACATAACCCCTCCGGATGGGTATGACAGAATGAAGGACTGATGTGAAATTAGGGGAGGACAGAGAAGGGGTTATCCTACAGAAATGGAAACATTTGTGTTTGAAATAATATCAGAAATGCATAATGTCACAAATATTTAAATTGTGGTTTGTTCTGAGAGATCTGCAAAACCCAATTTTCACGGCAAAGTCAGCTTTGTTAAAAGAGTCTAAATAACACTTTGCAGTCCTGTGAACCAAAGCAGAATGCTTTGTATCCCTTCAAGAGATAGAAGTGGTGACTGGGTTTAGTTCCAAGCTGTGAGAAAATGGAGAGAATAGACCAATTGTATCAAGAGTAATCACACTTCATTTCTTAGAGAAAAAAATAATTCAGTAGCAGTAAATAAAGGTGATAGTAATGAGAAGCTGCTTGCACCAACAAAGTGCGAAGTCCCATAAACACAAAGTAAGGAAATATCAGAATTAAGGTCATCTGTGCAACTGATATCTAAAGGCAGATCCATCCTTCTTTCTTTCCCTTTCTTTCCCCTTTCATTCCAGAAGCATCATGAGACTTCTTCCACTGGTACAAAACTAATTATTTTGGGACTGGGGACAATTCCACCTCTGATTAGCAAGCATGTTTTGATAAATTACCAGCAGTAATATCTTGTCTTCTCCTCCCAGAATCACCAAATACTCTATTGATACTAGATAAGGCCTCATTGCACATGCATTGTAGGCAAGTGCTGGTTTTGTATTTATGGTCTAGTGCATTGAGGCTGTGGGAGAAATGACTGAAGATCACCACAGACAGTGTTAGACCTAGGACAGGGGCTCAGGATTCTCAGCTTTCAGTCTTGTGTACTACCCCCTGCACAACGCTTTCTCTGACTAGTGAGAAAAACTTTACAGGGCTGAAGGGCTGGGAATTTTCCTTTCAAAGACTAAGAAGAAATTCTGGCTGGTCTGGCTCTTGCTTTACCTCGCTTCCTACCTTGAGTATTGGCTGCTTGGAGGGAATTGACCAAATGTTCTTATTCATGTTATACTCTTGTCGTCAGAATTACCAAGAACTGTCTTAGAATAATATTAAAGCTGAGTCATATACCAATAAAAGCAAATAAATTCACTTTGGCAGCTGCAATAGTGAATTTATCTTATTCTTGCTGTGCCTAGGCAGAGTGTGGCATATGGTAGTATAGTCATTTCATTGCATTTCAGAATTTCTGACATACCGTGAAGTTTCATCACATGCCTGAAATATAGTTACTGGGGAACAAAAGGCTATCTTTCAATACACTGCAAACAAGGGACTCTGTGTATCCAACTACATGAAAAGCCACCTATATAAGTACCTTAGAAAAGTGAACTTCTTGTTCACTTGTTAACTTCTAAATTCAATCTGTGTGAAGTCCACTATGTCTCTGATGTGTACAGGCAAGAAAACAGTGTTCTCCTGAGGCTGGAGCAGAGGTTGTGTGTGAATCCTCATCCTGACTCGCTTTTGATAATGTTTCAGTGTGGGCAAAACAGTTTCATTTTACACTGAATAAAGATAGAACCTGTTCACCTATGTCAACTTTGAGATTGTAAAGTGAAAAGTGAGATGCAATAGGATTATTTTACTGATCTGAATCACAAATTAAAAAAAAAAAATCTTTTCTTTTGAGAAGGATCCCAATTTTTAAGGCAATAGGCAACAAAAAGATGATTTTCACAGACTACTGTGAAGTTATTTTGTGCCACAATATTATTACATGTCTCGGAAAATGGAGACATTAACTGTTTCAGCATAGGAGTTGTCCTGACTATCTGACCGTCATTAAGCTGATATTGCTCTGATGGTGCATTGTTCATAGCAATTTGGGTCCAGCTCATGTCTGACTCATGGCTCCTGCATTCACATTGGGGATCTGTGTTTCTTATCATTATGGCCTCTCATGATACCAAACCTCCTATATCTCAGCGTGTGTGGGAGGCCTGGGATCAAACATCAGGGAGCACTAGCAGTGACTGGCAGAGTATCCTGATATAAATATGTCAGCCAGTGCCCAGCTCTCAGGATCCAAGGTGTAGTCTTTATTCCAGCAGTTAAAATGTGCTTAAGGGAGAAAAAAAAAAATGTTAGTCAGAATGGTGCAGACCTGTAGTTACAGAAGTTTCCACATCATTACCTCCTTGTGTTTAAGAGCCCTGCATCCTGTTTTATATTTCATGGCATGTGAACATCCTGATCCCATGCTGTTAGGATGGCAGAAAGTGGACACCAGTGAAAGTGAAGTGTGGAGAGTATTGTTCAAACTTGGTTGATAGAGAGAGGACATAGCAGGGCAGAGTGTCCTTGAGATAAGGGAGCTGCTGCAGCTGCACGGACACAAGCAAGTTAGAGCCAGATCTTAAATCGCAGGAATGTAGAAGTGCTTGAGAATAGGATGTCGCAAGTACTGATTCTAGCAGACAGTAAATAACCAATCATGAGCTTAGGTTTTGTAATATGCATGAGCCTAATTAAGAAGTGTATAAATGAAGAGCTAAGTGACTAATAAAATGAGTCCTGCTGATGACCAACTGGTGTCGCAGTCTCCCTTTCTACCACAGTGAAGTGAGTAGCCTTTCATTAGATATCAAGCAAAGTTCAGATTCAGGTTTAAGATGGATTTTTTCAGACCAGATAGTTCACAAATATCCATTTGGGTAGGTAAGACCACAAAGAGGACAAAAAGTAGACAGGAGGTGAGTGTGTCTGTGGTCCTCAAGGGAGGTATCCTTCAAGACTCATTTTTCTCCAAGAAGATACAGAAGGAGCCTTGGACAATCAAGGCTTCCTTGTGTTGGCAGCCCAGGATCTCAGAAACCTGCTGCCATGAGTGAGCAAGGTCTCTTCCCCGTAGCTTTTGCTGGTATTCAGGGCAACCTTAACATTAGGATGAGGTTGCTGACATTCTCATTCCTTCTTCTGGAGATGATATTAATATGAAGTGAGAGAAAGCGAAGTCAGTTTTCAGTCACTGAGAAAATGTTATCATCAGAGCAGAATGAGTTAAACAAGTCCCTTAGCATGTAGCACTGGCCACCACGTGCATGTGGGGATGGTTTTCTCTACTGCTCTGCTTGCCTGTTGCAACTGAACAATACCGGCCCCGAGTTACAAATTTCCATGAAACTTGTAAAGCAGGGGCTCTCTAAGAAAACTCTTGCCTGAATCCTCATGGTTCCTTTGATCTTTTCTGTAAAGATCCCTCTGCACCTCATCCAAGACCTCATAAATTTCTGGGTAGGCTTAGAATGCGTGACTAGTTTTTTTTCCTAATGTGCATACATATATTATCAATAGTTACCTACTTGTTCTTTTAATTAGGCTAAAATTCACTAAAGCATATGAAAAATTGCTTACCCCACTGAAAACAGTACTATATTCAGAGAGCTCATAGCCTTCTCTTCAACTTCCACATAAATATTTATATTGTATATTTTTATGTTCTGCATTAAAAATGTATCCGTGAGTACATGTGCTGCTTATGAAGACTGTGCCTACCACCACTACCTGCTCCTTGAGCAGGTTAAATGTGGAAGTGTGCTGTAATTGCTGAGCTGTGCAAACAGTTTATTTTCTGTCCTGCAACAGAGTGGGTAAACCAGGAAAAATGTGTTATATGTTGAGTTGACCCAGGATGAAACCTGCCCAAGGAGCTTTAATTTTGAGCTTCAGTTGTGTGATACAGAGAAAGTTCATTTGCTAGTTTTAACTTTCGAAAAGTAAATGTGGTTAAATCTGACCTTAAAAGATCCCTTTGGAATGAGAAACAAGATTTATATTAGAAAATGACCAAAAAAGTAGCGGTTTTTCTCTCATTCATTTCTTTTTCTTTTTTTTTCAGTCATAAATGATTATCCCCAAATTCATTCAGAATTCACTAATAGCTGAGGTTGCCGTGACTCTCTTTTTTCCTGCAAATAAGCTCTTCATCCCAGCTCTGTGGCTCAGGTGCAGTGTTAAGGTTTGTCACAAGGATGAAGCTAGTGTGGTCCATCACAGACTGGAGAGCAGGCATCTGCAGGAAGGGGACTGTGGCCTTCCCACAGCAGTGGTGTGGGACTCCTCTCTGCAGGCACAAGAAGAAGGCATGTCACACGCTGATAGAATAGGGATAAAATTGCTTGGAAACCCTGAGAAAGGGGTTGCCTTGTTGCCCAGATGTTTGTAAAGTTGGCAGATCTGTCTAATTACTTAGGAGAAAGTTGGTGAATTAACTGGCTTAAATCCTTGAATGAAGAACATTGAGCTAAGATTCAAGATGTCATTGGAGCAGCTCGTGTTTCTGCATATAAGTGAAGTTAAACCAGGGTGATGGACAAAGAAATGCCTCACTGTCACACTTCCAACAGCCTTGCAGAGTTTCAGACTTACGCTTGTCCTGACAGAGCCCTGCAAGTGTGACTGTCCTTTGCTGCAGTTAATTCTTCCTAACCCAAAAGAAAGACACTGCATGTTTGAGGCTCCCTTGCCCTTGAGAGGGAACTTGTTACCAGGCTGTGCTGCATCTGGGAAGCAGCCGATCTCATTGGAGGCCGTGACGGTCCCCTAGCAGGGCCATGTGCTAATCAAGGAGCCACTGAGGCAGAGATTGATTGACACAGCATCTCTGCTCCTCAGGGGGATCTCAGTGAAATGATTCTTCTGTGGGGGACAAGGTCTGAATAAGCCTTGCGGTACTAAGTGTAGAAGTATGCCAAATTCCCTTTTTTTCACACACACAGTTGTTCCATCACTTCATTTTAGACTTTACTTGAAGTCATTATATCACACACTGGCAGAAGGCGGGATGTTCTGGAAGGTATTGCCTTCGCTGGTAACAAGATGTTTTCGTTCCGGGATCTTTCGGTCTTTCAGAAGTGTTCTCTTTTCCTCACCTTCACTGAACTAGTTAATTAAATGGAAATGCTGGAGTGCCCAGTCAGGTCACAAATTTTTATTACCTTTATGGATTTTAGAAGAGAATTCATTTTCATTCACAAAGCCAAAGCAAGACTTCTGCACATAGGAGGGCCCATTTACAAAATCAATGTATTAAATGAATATAAAAAGAATGATATTGCCTACCTTTACATAGAATAATATCTGACGGCTATTTTGATGAGTTATGGAGTCATGAAATACTGTTGGAGCCTGTGGTGAGTCTTCTGCAGGCCAAATGTCAATGTAAGCATGAAGCATTGTGTGCCTAGCAAGGTCCTCAAGAAAAACAAACACCTCGGAGGCTAAGCTCTCTGTTTACACAGCGATGGTACAGCACAGACTCGCTCCGTGCCTTCTCCTTGTTTCCCTTCTTTCACAGAAGTATTTTTTTTCGAGAAGAGTGAAACTAATTCACTCTTAGTGGTCTTGAGACCATGAACAAGGTTTATTCAAATGATCTGGACAAATGATAGATGAAAATGGTTTAAATCCAATATTTCACACATCCTTGTAGCTATCACAACTGGAAGCCTATGGAAGACAATGGAACGTGTCTCCCGTAGACATGCTGTCAGTACCCACATAGCATGGGGGAAATCCCTTTCAGATGTGGGATTTGCCACACAGTGCTGCTGCTGGGAGAGAAGCCAGACTCGCTTTAGGTGTGATGTTATTTGTTCAGAGAAGGATATATGCTGAGTTTGGCAAAAAAAAAAAAAAAAAAAAAAAAAAAAAAAAAAAAAAAAAAAAAAAAGCATGTGTTCTTTAATGACAATATCTCAGCCCTAAAATAGCATCAAATAGCACCAAAGGAAAATATTCATAGCAGTGTATTAGGGTAGCAGTTTGTAGACAAAGGCACAGTAGATCAAATTAGTCATGAAGACCATTTTTTTGAAAAGTGTCAAGTCCTTATACCAAATGAGCAAATGACCAAGCTTGTTAGATGTTGCAGTCCCCACCTGACACCTGGGTGCTACTTTGACAATAACCTTTAGAAAGAATATATAAAGAATATATTCTTTAGAAAGAATATAAGGTGTAGGTGCTCCAGAAAACAGCAGCATACAGAGGGCACTCTGTTGGAAAGCAGACATTTGGAAAATGCTCCCATCACTACCCACAGTTTCAAGCCTCTTCAGAATCCCTCTTCTCCAGTACGTGAGCTGCAAACATACTTCAAACATACATCAGCATCTTTCCATTCATTAAGGTATTTATATAGAGGTAGAATCTGCACTTGAATCTACCTTGAGGGTGTAATTGTGTGTTGCTAATGTAATGGCTAGAGCTGGTGATCCAAACGGCAGCGTATGAAAGGTCAATATGCGGAATGCAAGGTTGTGTGGAGCAATTGGGGGAAAAATGGAGCCAGATTTAAGAGAGTTAGAAGGAGAAGGGAGAGCAAGGACAGTGAATGAGTCTCACAGGTTGACTTTTAAAAATGGGCTCTGCAGAGGTTAGCAAAAAAAACCTTTAAAAACTCTGTCAGTTATATCTAACTAACATCGTAAAAAAGAAGATAATAGATAAAAGAAGAAAGTAGCAAAACCCACGGTCACAGCCAAGCATTTAGCTGATGGAAATGGGTACAGATTTCAGTGGAGCTGTGCGTCAGCCCTTAAATCATCATAGATGATGATATGCCTAAAAAAGTGAGTCATGGTATAAAATTCTGATCTCAGGTACCCTAGTGAAATCCAGGGGTGATGTCTACCAAGAGCCTGCTGGCAGTGTGCTGCACAAATGGAAGCAGGACCTAACTTTTACATTAATGTTGCTTTTATAATAGTGATTTGTAATTTCTTATATACCATCTGACAAATCTATATGACTCTGTGTTTTACTGACTATCAGAAAAATGTCAGAGAACCCAGTGGAGCATTTAGTTGATTTCTGATGTAAATTTAAAGTAGTATCATATCTTAACAGGAAAAGAAATCAGGCTGCTTTTCTTGCCTTGGAAGTCTTCATGGTCACTCCTCTGCTTCTGTCCCTGCTTTGGGATGTTCTCATTCACTATAATCTAAAATGCCTTGGACGCTAACCCGGGGTTCATTTCCGTGTCTGGTCACTTACTGAAGTTGTTCATAGCTCTCGTCCTCATAGCATTTGAATGAGGATGTTGCTTGCTTAGTCCCAACTGCAGTGCAGGTGAGAATTAAAATCCTATTAGAACTATGCAACAAAAGGAAAATACGTTGATCTTTTGTTTTCGTTGCTGATTCTTCTCTTGCTTCTCTGCACTTGTGAAAAATACATTGTTTTGGAAAAGGAAAACACTACCCTGTAGTATTAACTCAATTCCTTATCATTTTGGACGGCGCCATTATGATTGGTATCATATACAAAGTCACAAGTCAGTTTATCATGTACTACAAATTGACTGAAGTTTTTATCCTTGTAATGAGATAGAAAGGAATGCCATGGGTCTGTGACAAGGATAATAACATAAGAAAATAGGCAAGAAAAAGATAAAACTTCAACACTTTGTCCTTGTGCATGCTACTCCTACTGATACAGCTTTTAAACTACAAATGGCTTGAAGCCCTGGCATCACACTGATTTATGTCCCCAAAGATCTGGTCTAGTGTAATGCCATGCATTTAAATGCTGCCATACTCCTCTGAGGCCACAAAACAGCTAGCAGGATACGCTTTTCATGTACACAGAGTTTGTGAAGAGCTCTGAGCTTCCTTCGGTCACTGTTTTAATTGAAACAGGACCTTCATGAATCAGTACCTCAAGAGGGAAGAAAATTTACAGCAATTTAGAGGGGAATCATAATAGAGAAATCAGGCTATATTCTTAGTATGCTTGGGTCACGTTGAAGTGGTTCTCAGAAAGTGCTTTTGCCATAAGCAGTTCCTGTCTTGGGACTACCTGTGGCAGCATTGAGGAGCAGGGGCTATTGGCTTGGAGGTCCGATAGCGAGCTTATTCTTTGTCAGGTCCCGAAGAGCTAGGTCTTCTAATTCCAGCCAATCTGCATCTGCGTGCTTCACCAGTCTATATGCATTTACAGGTTGTTCCAGAGATCCTGCTGGGTCAGAGGTTGAAGTTGTTAGTCAGCACATCTGCTCCTTCAACCCAGCCTTTAATCTGTATGAGTTTGGGTTCTTCTGCTTGGATATATTCCTTTTAGGATTGCACCAGCTGCAGCTGTGGGCTTCATTCTCCACAGAGTTCTCACCTGGGGAGTTGTCTCTCAGGTGCTCAGTATCGGAAGATGGCTGAGGTCCCTGTTCAGCTCAGCTCTGTTCAAAGATGTTAATTCCCTCTTATCAGTCTTGCTGAGCCTGCCACAACCACAGCTACCTATAAGCAAATTTGGTCTTGGGAAAGACTCTTGCTGCAGTGGTCTCATGGGGGCATTTCAAGGATTGGGGCTGCAGATGTCTGTTCACAGATGCCCAGGGCAAACATCATCCTGTGAGGATCCTGACTTTTTGATGGAAGGGGCCTGTTCATTTATAGTCACAGGCCTCACGGTCAGGACTGTCCATTTTTGTATTTGCAGGATGGGCCTGATGTGATGATGGAGTGAAATGAAGTCTCTGTTCTGGCCACAGCAAGCACTCAGCAAAGGCCTAGAGCTATTACGTCTATTACAAGGTGCACAGTTGCGTTTTGACTTGGAAGAATAAAATAGAAAGTACTGAAAGAAAATTGTTTTTCACTAGGGTGTTTCAGATCCACTGAGAGCTCTAGTTAACCCTCCCCACTTGGTTAAGTATCTGGCAAGTGAGGCTGCCATAGTGGTGCGTTCAGCTGGGCTATACAGCTCATCGTCTTTCTAGGGAGGGGGTGTTTCTCGAGTGCCCTGAGCTTGTCTTTATTGATCATAAGATACATGAAAAGGATTTTTCAGAACAAACAAAGCAAACCCCAAAGGGTTTTTTTTTCTTTAGCTACAAGCCTTTTCTTCTGAAGGAATCTCTTCCAACAGGAGAGTAATCATAGACATGGCACTGAGAGCAGAACAGCAAGCAATTTCCTGTACTTTTGTCTTTTCCATTTTCCACAAGTACAAATAGCTTCAATTACTTCCTCATACTTTGATGAGTTTCACAGTGTGGCCAATGATTAACTGCAAGGGAGATATTTTCTTCCATCTTTGACTTGTGCTTTCTGGTAAGCGTTGAGCCATGCAACAGAAGTGCTCAGCGTCAGTTCCAGCTATTCCCTTGCACAGCAACACAACAAGGAGGAAGGAAGAGGTGGTTACAGCAGCATCCCAGCTGAAATGCCGCAGATGAAAGACTTGCCGTGTGGCCAGCCTGGGAGAGTGCTGCACGGTGTGGACTGAGTCATGCTCTGAACACCAGAGCGTGAGTAAGAAAACAGCCTCCCCTGAAGCCTGGTTCTCCCAGCGAGCTGGCAGCATCATCTCTCGTTCCTCACTCCCCTGAGTCTCTCTCTGCGTGATTTCCTCTGTGCTGCTCCTCTGTGCCCAAATAGGTGGTCTCATCCGCTCACAGCCACAGCCTCCTGGAGCTACCTGCCATCATGACTCAACAGCAACTGTCATGAATTCGGAGTGACTAAGCATCAGTGGTAATAACGCCGGAAACGAGAGCAAGAGAAGAGGCCTGCAGGAGGATCTCCCTCACCTTCTCACGCAGCATCCCCCGAATGAATGAAGAAACAGGAACAAAATGAACATTAGGGGAAGAGGAGTATGTGTTGTGTGCGCTGGCCACAATTTGCACATTGAACTCTCACTTGAGTAGCCCAGTGTTCAGATAACTTGGGAATGGCCATGATAGCTAATGCTTTTCAAGCTGGAGTTTTCTAAGAAGGTAGATTTCTACCAAATTTCAAAGGGAGCTGGGCACTGGTTATCCAGACATCTATTACAGGTGCCAGGCTGGCTGGAGGGAGGAGACCCCTTGCCCTGTGAGGTTTGGTACCATGCCCTGAGCAATGCAGCTCTGAACTCAGTGAAGAGCATTAGGGCATTCTATTTATGGAAATCACATCCTCTAAACACACTGGATGAAGCAAGCTTTAACTCATTTGCTAGTATTTCTGTGAAGAAGATAGCATTTTTTAGTCAAAGAGTTAGTGTTTCTTCAGTCAGTGTAAGAAGAAGACCACTTGTCTAGTCCATGCTGATTTACCCTGCTCCAGTATTCTCCAAGACTTCTTTGACAACAAACTGTACAGGGAAAGAATAACAAATGGAGAGTTTTCAGTGAGTAGTTTAAAATAAGTGAGAAGAGACTGCAAGATTCACGATCCAAGAAGAGGGCAGCATTTCTTGAGTAACTTATTCACTTGAGTTTTTTTGCTCAGTTATGTGAAAGTAAATGTAGAGCAAGTGAAAGGTGCTAAGATGTAGACAGAGTGCCAGCAAAATTACAGCAGGGACTACAGGTCACTCTCAGCTCACTTGACAGCTCTGAGGCTTGAAGAAAGGGACCCTAGAGCAGGAGCACCATTGTCTGGAGGCCATGAAGCTTCTCTATCCACAGCATCAGTGGAGGGATGAGCAGGTCCTTGGAAGTGAAATCTTGGCTCACCTTGGCACTGATCTTTGTGCTGACACTTGATAGGTAACGAGAGCAGATGCTAAGCTTGTGATACGGGAGATTGGGAAAAGTTCTCTTTGCTGCTCTGTCCCATTTTGACCCCCCTATAAGTTAGGAAATTATCCTAATCAGGAACCTGAGGAAAACACCATGACAGTACTACCTCTAAACCATTCCACCCTTGTTTGATGTAGGCATGTTGAGTGGGTGAGCAGAGTGGTTTCAGTGCACTGCTCATTTTCCTCATCCTATAGAACAAGTTTCTCTAAACTATTCTGAGTATGAGGACAACAGAGAAATGGTCTTTCATGTAACTGTGTCTTCTTCAATGCTTTCACTGCTTCCTCTGCAGCTCCTATATGCTGACACTCGGACTAGGGCTTTATGCTTGTTACGGAGCACCCTCTCTCTGTGAGGGCCGTGTGTATCAGCACAGGACACAGATTTTGAGGAAGAGATGTTTTATTTCTGCCATCAGTCATCCACCATGGAATGAAAACCAGGTGATTTTTCACCTTCCCTGGAACACTGCTTATTTCAATGCAGTCTCAACCGCATACAGAGTTCTCTAGTTCTTGACCGAGATGTTCTGCAGTCACCTGCCTTACAGTTGTTGCATCCTGCCCTTCCATGGCAACATTTCAGCACTATCTGGAGGAGGAAGCATCTGTCTGTCACAGCATCACACAGAGCCTTGGGATTCTCCCAAGTGGGAGTCATTGTATCACTCTATGCTGATATTATTAACATATTTTCATCCAGCAACAGTCAATGTCAGATTGTTTCACAACTTGTTCAACAGGCTTCAACATTTCAGAAAAGACCAGACAAATGTCTTTTTACTTGATCTCTTTCATGCAATGTCATAGATCATTTGCGCGTTTAACAGCTCTCAAAACATCGATGTGCATGTGCTTACAAAATAGATATCTTCTCACTCCTTTTTTTCCTCCTTCAAGTGCCATGAGAAATTATTTAAGGAAGTTTTAATGAAATGCATCTGTCACTTATGAAGATAAATAACCAGAGAATGGCTTTCCATTACTGGAAATGGCAGAATTAAATTAGAAAATTACAATCCTCAGCATCTTCCGTGACTTGTTTTTGCATAATGTGTTAGAAAATATGCCCACATAGGCAGAATGCTGCAATACCAATGGAGCATATCATAAAACAAGACCCCTTTTTATGGTTGTTTTGTTAGTTTGCATTGGGAAATTTTCTCCCATGGAAGATTTTTGGTCGTGTTTCTGGTTAAGGAGACCCAGTTAGTAAAGGACAACGAGATAGAGTGGCAAATAGATAAATTAGAATCTTAGGGGGTGCAGTTTGGACAATAGAAAAAATTCAGATTCTGAGTCTTCACCAAATACAAAGATAAGAAATTGTCTTTGTAAAGGGAATAGGCTCATGTTATTCCCCCATTAGCAAACTAGTCTTTCTGTCCATAGAAGCACGTTGCTGTTTCTTGTTTGGGGATGAGGGTTAGAGGAAAAGTTAGATTCCTCAGAGTTTGGTCTATTTAGAGCAAGCTAGAATGTGCAAGCCAGCCACATCCCTTATTGAAGCAAATAGGTGGCAATTCATGTTGGTGAAAGCAGCACACAGTGGGAATTCCCTTGTGTTTCCCACCTGTGCTTCCAGCTAGAGTAGAGGGTGCTTACGGAAGCTCTGTGTCCCTCAGCCCATGCAGCTACTCCACAAAAGCTACACACAGTTTGCTCTTCTCTGCTCCACCCACCTCCCTCTGGCACCCCCAGCTGCCCAGCACCATTCCCTCCAGTCATTTTCCTAATTTTCCACAAGGTTGTTTATACAAGTCACATTAATTTTGCTTTTCTTTTTCTCTCTCTTTCCTTTTTGTATGACATGTGAGTTTTGCATCCTGTTTTGCAGAGAGAGACAGTTTCAGTAGAGACCCAGGGACTGCATCACTCTTGTGTGCTACCCAAACCCAGGCTTCTTTCTGCACATGTTCCTAATGAATCCTCATCGCTCAGTTCCTAAGTAAATGCTTTAACTACTGGACTTCTGTACAAAGGCAGGCACTGATGCTGTCATGCCCCTCACCAGCAGGCATGTAGCTGCTCTCTGCTCATGTCAGGGGTGTTCAGCCAAGGCTCCTGCAGGAGTGAGCAAGGACTACCAGTAATGCCTTGCTCAGATCTTGGTAGTCAAATACAGATGCAAAGCGTGATGGAAGCAGAGGATGTTCACGCAGCTAATGAACATAGCAGGCTTAAAAGGGAGAGAAGGAACTTCCCACGCATCTTTTTAAAAATTAACCCTTTTCTTTTTTTTTTTTTTTTCCTGAGTAAAATTCATGTAGCTTTTGTTGTTCTTGCTAATTACAATCTGCCAAATTCCTGAAACTTCTCTGAGATCTCTGTGAGGGAAGGGAGGGAGTTAGGGGGCAGTCACCAGAGGCCCCAATCTCTTGGATACATTTGGGGTAATCCTCGGCATCATGGAGAATAGGAGGCAAGCAGATAAAAAAAATTATGAGGTTAGGAAGATGAGCTTCTTGAGAGACAAGAGCTTTTAAAGCCCCAGCTGCATTCCTTTCAGCCTCATCTTAATTGAACTGCTCAGATAACAGCAACCCTTCATGAAGTAAATGCTGGTTATCCTGGATTTGACCTTCAGTAATTCTCCAGAACTATGTAAAAGGATGCATATTACTTCACTTTTTCCTGAATTATACAAAGGAAGAAATGCTAAGGTTTAAATACCCAGATGAGCAGAAGCAGCATAATCAAGGAACAGGAACAGCATCAAAGAAACAGCAGAGACAACGTAAGCCCTGGTCAGTGTGGTAAGTGCCTGGCCTCCAGCAGAGATCAGTTCTGGTTCGTGAAGAGAAGGTGACAAACTCCCATAACCTCCCAGATAACTGTGGAATTTCATTTGGTTATTTACATCCCGAGGTGAACTTCCCTTGCTGCCCTCATAGATGACGGATCATCCTGGGAAGTGATGAAATTTGGTTACCTTCAACTTGTATTGCACTGCATATTATTAGTAGTTACACAATGATCAAACTCTTACAAAAATCCCACCTCAGTATTTAACTCCATGACCTTCTCTGCAGCACATGCCACAAGTTGACTACATGCTGTGCACAGAAGCATTTCATTTTAATTTTTTTCTACATCTAATGCCCTTTAATTTCATAAAGTAACTACTTGTTCTCTGTCCCTCCATACAATCTGGCCAGAGGTAGGATCAGAATCTTCTCTATGCCTCCTGCCATCTGGAACAGCCTTGTCTGTATTTCTCTGCTTCACTGGCTTTCCATCTCATTTCAAGTCTCAGCTGAAAACTTCTCCCTTCCCCCTTACTTCTATTTTTCTTCTCTTATTTATCTCTGCAGCTGCAGTATTGGTTTCTGTAAAGCAGTTCAGAGATGGAGCTTGCATGACAGATAGAATTCAAAGTAAAAACTTAAACCTTTAACCCTTATTGAAACACATATCTGTACTGGGGCTCTTGGTGTGAGGAAGACCTGAAGGACCAAGTGGACTTTCTTATTGGACATATTACAGGAGAAGCAAAAGATTTTTCTAGAGCCTTCCTAATTGTAAACATTGATATCAGCTCCAAAGCACATGGGCTTCATGGGCTGCGGGAATGCTGTAGCAGCGGGCACTGCCCCAGCATGATTGGGGACCCAGGGGCAGCCAGCAAATCTGGAAGATATATGTAGTAGTGAGTGATCTGTAGGAAGCCACAGACAGGTTGTAGGAGTGAGATGGGCTTTCACAGCAGACCCTGACACAGGTCAGGTAAGTTGGAATGAGAAGCTGGGAGTCATACCAAGAATGGACAGAAAGACTAGGGTATTTTTAGGGAGAGAAAGGAGGGATGATGTTTTGCTTAAGGTTTGTTTAAAACTCTGCCTTGCAAGAAATTTCAGCATGGTGGCACTGGGCTGGAGAATGAGTCCATCTGCCATATGAAGACAGCTCATGGATGGAAAATGCTGCAGAAAACTCTCTCTAAGATGTGGTGTGGACACAGGCCTGCTTCCTTTGCCCTATGTACTTGTAGGTGAACATGGAGAGGAGCTGCAAGGCTGACCTGGGAAGATACACATTGACCACTGCATTTGTAGAATGATGCCTCTTTCCCTGTCCCAGAGTGCCAAAAGCCCCGTGGATTTTGATTCAGTTTTGGATGCAAAGAGTACGAAACAGCATTGCCCATACTGTGAACATTGTTTTTTGGCCATAAGACAATGCAGAACACTTTCCAGACCCCATCACCCATTCCAGACTCGCAGTGAAAAATTTTGAGCCATCATCTACAACAGGATGAAAGCAAGAAATTGACTTTATTAATACTTGCTAAGATGTCTTAGATGAAATTTTAAGCTGGTCTTAGGTGGCAGACAAGTCAGTGCTCCTATGTGAAGGGCCAGACCTACAGACATCACATCCAGCAATCAGTGCAAATTCATATATGTGGAAAATAACATAACCAGAGCCTCTTGGGAGATTTTGATATGCATCTGTCCTACTTCTCTCTTTGTGGCTAATCCTCAACACTTCAGGGGAAAGGAAAAATGGGGAAAAACATCCACAAGCAAAATTATTGATGAAGTAGAAAAAAATTCTTCATGTCCCTGGCTGGTGATCAGGAGAAGCTCCAGAGCAAGAAATAATGTTATGTAAATATAAACTGTAAGCAACACCTTCAACAAATAGTTGATGAAGTCTTTTTTCAAACCCGCTTTGATATTCAAGGACTCAAAGCACAACTTTAAATTGAAGTTCTTTGCCCATCACTGCCCTATTTGAAAGGCTATTCCAAAATGTCATTCTTCAGATGGTTGGAAACCTTCCCCTAATTTCCAGTCTAAATTTATTCATGACCAATTTATATCCATTTGATCTTGTTCCAGCATTATCCTTTAGGTTAAATAAATCTTCTCCTTCCTTGTTATTTACTCCTCGATGTATCTATAAAGAGTCATTATCTCCCCTCCCTAGTCTCGTTTCACTAGGCTAAACAAGCCAAGCTCTTTTTATTTCTTTTTGTAAGATAGATCTTCACTTCCTGAACTTATCCCAGAAACACTTCTTTGCACCTCTTCCAATTTCAGTTTATCTCCTTAGGACGGAGGTGACCTGAACTGCGGTTTTTGAAATGAGGTCTTACGAGTGCTGTATGCGATGCAAACATGTCTGTATTTCTCTGTCTTTCCTGAAAATGCCTTGAATCTGTAGCCTGGATTCATACTCGCTTTTCACTGTTGTATCACACCAGCAACTCCTGCACACCAGGCACGAGGGTGGAAGCAGAGGCACAGGTTTTCCACAGGGAGAGCACATTAGTTCTGTGTGATTTGCTTGGATCTCAAAGGATACATGTATTAGGAAGACAGAAGTTATATTTACTTGGATGGCAAATTTGTTCTCTTAGGCAGAGCTGCTTCCATCAGAAATTTTCCAGGGAAAATTCTCAGAGTGGAAATTTCCATTCTCCCTTCACATGAAAACAGCATGCTTTCAAATCGAAGACCAAACTCCTAAGAGAACCTAGTAAGCAAACACAAAGAGCCGAGGCTATTTTGGACCTTCCTTTGCTGAAATGTGGGATTTTCTGATTTGTTTTGTTTTAATTAAAATAACTTTAGAGAAAGATGAAAAACAAAGACTTGCACATCTGAAGTCAATGGAAACAAAACAGTCTCTGCAGTCCTAATCTCCCAAGGGCTTTGTCTCTGCTCCAGTATGAGCTGAGCTTGCTCTGTACCTCCCAGCATTAGGGCCTGAACAAAGCAAACAGTCTTTCCTGCCAAGGGCACTGGCTTTTGGGGCTTGCTTTTCTTTTTTTTTGTTTGTTTGGGGGTTTATTTATTTATTTATTTATTTATTGCCAAAGTGAAGCCTTACATTATTTTTAAACTGGCAAACATGTAAGTAATGCATATGATCCTTTACTGGGGATGCTAACAGAAATAATTATGTAGAGAGAATGGTTCCCACTTTTTTTTTTATTCTGTTCTGAAAATTATGAAGTAACCAGGAAAGACAACACTGAAACAGTGCTCTTCAATGCAGTTTTTTTTTTAATCTTTTTAATAGAATTTTCTTGTTTTTGTGCTTGGATGTCAATCCAAACATTCAGTAGAGTCAAGCTGAATACTGAATATCGTGATTAAGAAATATTGGAGAACACCTCAGCACTCCTAATAAACTGTGCGCGCATTCTGCTTAGCCAGAGCCTGCCCTGACTTATGAAAATAAGCTTGTTCACACTGATTGTACAGAAATTTAATGCAGATAATGATGACATCTTTCCATACTTAGAATTTGATCCTGTCTTTATGCTGCACTCTTGGGAAAGAAACAACAGAGCTAATTACTTCTTATACTATACACAGGAGAGAGGCTGCTCTGACATAGAGGTGGTGTCAGTACAGAGTCAAAGACTTCCCTGTTTGAATATTTCAGTTGTTTAAAAATACAGATTCAGGTCAGTCAAAACCTGACCAGGAACTGATGTTGATATTAAATTTGTTGGCAACAGACATTTCTGAGTGAAGGCAAAAGTCGTTACTTGCTCTTTCCCAAAGATGAACATTTCATTTAAACGTCTGCACTTCAGTTTTGAAATGGAAAGACAAAACAACCTGGCATTTTATTTGATTGAAGGTGATTGATGGGAAGAAGGCGGGGATAAGGGAGATTTTCATGCTGGAAAACTCTTCCCTTATGTTTGCCTGTTTGCTTCAGGTTTGAATCACTTTTTGATGTTTTTACTTGACCAATGCCCTTGATTCGTCAGGGCTGCCAGTAAGTCTTATACTTGCCCCCATGCTGATGTCTAGGGAAGCCACAACTTTCTTTTAATAGACCTTTATATGTTTTCCTGACATGAGTTTGTTTCATTTCTCTCTGAATGCAACTAACCCTTTTGGCATCCATAAAGCAAGCAGACGAAATGTTACCTGCATTTAGAAAGGTAACATGGGAGGTTGTCCAAGAAGGATCTACAGGAATTACTTGTCTCCTAGCCCATTTTGAAGTATAGGTCGCCCTTTGCCTGGCTGTGCTAAACCAAAGACAACTCTATCACCTAGAACAGCCAGTATAACCTGGACAAGGTGGAGGTATTTCAGGCTCTCCTTCTGAGGATTTTCTGGGGAAATAACATTCTGGCTACCATAGAGATAGCTTTAACTTTTTTTCTTTTTTTCATTTTTAAGCGCTATTCTAAAGTCTCAGCTCATAACTAGTAGATTTGTCCATGACCTCTCTCCTACTCTTTCAACCCCTTTCTTCCTAGCTGCCTTCAATTCATAATCCTTAAACTCCCAGAGTATGAAGCCAATTTTAAAGCAGAAGAAGCCAAAGTAGAAATGTTAAGTCACTTCATCAGAGCAAATACAACAATAAAATTCAAAAACTCTAGGCTCCCCCTCCTACATTTCAATCACTATATGAAATGATGAAATAATTAGGTATCAATGTTGGGTTGCTATTGATGCGATCCTGATAAAACTTTTAGCCTGTTAATGAGACTCTTAGGTCTTCTAGTGCCCTTTGGCTGCCTCTGCAGGGGAGTCAAAGTCACCCTGTTGAGCTGGAGTTTTCCTCCACTCTGTTCTTACAGAGCTGGTTAACAGTAGTCCAGAAATATTATATAGTGATGGTTTCTAGCCTAGGCCAGTCACTCGTGCAAACACAAGTGTACATCTGCTTGGCTCATTTGCAGAGCATTTCGTAGTGGGTTTGCCTCTTTTAATACATTCCTCATCATATCGGAGAAGAAGCCAGTTAATTGCTAACCTTCCCCCACTGCGAGATTTAGTAAGTCTTTGTCCCCTTGATGCGATTTCATAGTATTGAAATGTCAGAAACAATGATCATGAGCACTCTTTTCCTGGATGACTTCAGAAATACCAAGACAAACTACGCTTATTTAAGGATACATTTCTCTCCGCTCTCAGGCTTTCCCACTGTCTTAACATGAGCAGCCATTTAGTTCCTCTACTGGCTTGCAGCATTTTTCCTAACTCAGTGTAAGCAAATATTGATCATGACCAGGATAGTAATTGCATTCATTCATGATAATAGATGGTCCATTGGCTGCACCCATTAAACCATCTTTAAAAGCAAAAAACAACCTTAATTGCCTGGTGAGACACCGGCTGATGTTGCTACAGATTGGAAACTATTAATAATAGTTAATTCTAGGGTTACCCTTGCTTGTTTATGCTTGTTAGTATTAATGTGTTTCATGGAATACAAAGCTATGTCTAAAAGCAGTATTCCAGGCAGAAAACCAGCCTGATTTTGCAACTTTTATAAAATACTCCTTTCAATCACTCAGTATAACTTGCTCAGCACAGATGTACAGAACATTTTCCAAAATAGACAGTTCTCGGCTAAACACCTTTTTCTACATTACCTGAAAGATCGGGAAATCCAGCAATTCTTTTGTATCCTGTCATTTTTTTCTGTCTTAGGACCCAAAGAGATCACCCATTTTTATGAGTTACTTCAGAGAAAGGATGCATACAGTCTATTAACTCCCTGCGCCCATGTCTACTTAAAAACTGGAAACAATTACCGATACATCTGTAAGCCAATGTGAAACACTTGAAGGGCTTTTGTAAGCTGAGTCCTCCAAGATATTAACAAAATGCTGCTTCACACTTCAGCAGTGGCTGGCAGGCTTGTCTCAGTACTTCTCAAATTTCTGCAAACTGTCAGCTTTGTACACAGGCAGTGTTTTAATTTTTGTGAATATCCAAGCAGGAGAAGCTTCTCAGGAAAAGAAGATGTAAGAACTAAGATATCCAGAACCTTTTTGATATGTTATTCCAGACAATATGGTCTTCCCTCAGTCCTTGGCATCCCTAGCACAGTCAAGAATGGAGCTCCTGAACTTCCTTAGATTTGTTTTGGAGCACTGTGACCTAGATACCACTGTTTCTCAATACATTTATTTCAAAGTGCCTGTAAAACACTACCCAGTCAGGATGGTGGGATTTCAAAGCCATGTTGCACCAACAAAAATGGTGAAGCAGGCCTGTGTTTGAAGCAGGATTCTTCAGCCTATTACCTAAACTGAACGTTACCTGCAATCTGCTGATTCACTGAAGTCGGCAGGCATGTGTCTCGTCTCTTGAGAGCAGCTACCATTGAACAGAAATATGCAGATTTTTTTTTCCTCTGGATATACAATGAAATAAAATATCTATTATGAGGTCATTCCATTTTTTGAAAACAATAAATAAATGAAATGATTGCCAGCATGCCTATAGGCGACATCAGACACAACTGGAAGTTCAGAGTCGGACTGTGCAGATGCTGAGCAAGTATCGCCCTGGTGTCCATAGGGGAGGCATTTGTTCATTGTGTTTGACAATTAGGCTCCCAGCCAACGTCTGCACATTTGAAGTGAGGAACTGCAGTCGCTGCTAAGCATCATGGAGGCCCGTGTGATGTGCCTGCCCTGCCATTGCATTTTTCATGTAGGAGAGAAAGCCTTCTGCAGTTAGGCATTATTGTCCTTGCTGTCCAACCTGAAGAGTTCGAGCAGTGGCAGATGCAGGATGTACTTTCCTAGATATTTGACTGTTTGACACACAGAAAAGCAGTCTCTTCACTGCTCCCTGCTGGAATTTCTGACACTTTTCCCCTTGCAGCAGTGGAGAGGGACTTTGCAGCCATCCATTCTGTGCAGTCCCTGAGCTATGTGGGAAATATTGCTTCAGGAAATTAATGAGAAAAAGCACCCCCTAAATGCAGCGGGTTCATCTTCATTAAACAGTTTGCTGATTTTGCTGTCAGCCCTAAATGTCAGCTTAGTGTAGACTGAGAAGTCCACTCCCTAAAGCCTTTTGCATGGGCTCTTACTGTTCGCTGTTTCCCTTGCAATGCTTGACTCAGCACTAAATTAGCCTCACAGGCAGGAGAGGAAAAGCTGTGACTATAGTTTGCTTTGAAAATGGGGAAAATAGTGGTTCTGTGATACCATAACAAACATTACACAAAATGATCAGATGTATACACAGATATATACATGTGCCTGAATTTAAGGTCATTTTCACTCAGTTTGCAATAAACTAAGATGTGACTTGGAGTACTTGCAGTAATCCCCAAACTCTTAATTGCACTTGTTCCATTTGCAGAGAATGAGTTTTAAGAATATTACTGCCTGAAAGGAATTTAGAAATTGTTCCACAAGCCCTGCATGTGCCAAGCCACAGGCCTAGAAAGCAGGTGTGGATTATTTTATTCCCAGCAATGGTTCAGGAAATATATCTATGTACATGGGAGGTAGTCTGGCTGTTGCTCTGAAACAGCAAAAAACATGAGTGCCTGGATTTTTCTGTGGAAGGCATACCAGTAGGGCTTGCTTACACAGACTGGTATTTCAAGGGTAGAAAAGCCCCAGATAGGTGATTCAGGAAGAACAGATATTAACAGGATCCTTGAAAGCCACAGAGGAAAATGGAGAGAATTCAGGATTTCAGGCACTTGAAGTTTGGACAAAAAAGAGGAGGGCCAGATGTGCCCATAGCCTCATTAATGAGTGACTGGTTGAGGGAGAAGGGATGTGACTGTGCGAGAGAGGGGGGTTTTGTGTTTCAGACCATCACCTCAAGAAGGTTCTGAATCCTTCGAAGTCTGAGAACACATGACAGCAGTAAGGAAATGGAGGCAGAGAAACGCACACAATATTTTCTTACTTCCTTGACTGGATCAGCATCAAAAGAGTGAATGTACTTATAAGTCTTTGCGTAAGTATGTCTGTCTGGTTTAACCATATGTTTAACCAAAATCCTGCAGAGGTGAATTATAAGCCAAAAATCATGAAGTCATTAGCACTAGATCTCGGGACTCAGTGAAGATGAGCTACAGGTTGGTCTTCCTGTGCAATGTTCAGAGCAAGGAACCTGCATCCAAAATGTGTCAGAAAGAGCAAGGGGAACTGCAGCTGCCCTTGTGCAGCTCTGCTCTCTGTTCAGATAAATCTAATTAGGAAAGTGCAAGACCCAACTGTCAGCTGCCTGTGGAGTATCCAAGCAGCAAAACCTCTTTCAGTGCCTGTGCGTGGGTGAGCATCGTCCTGCCTTCTCCCAGGAAAGGGAAATCAAGTCACACTGACAGCTTTTCCGTGAGGCAGGTTGCCCAGAGAGGTTGTGGAGTCTCCTTCTCTGGAGATCTTCCAAACCCGCTTCAATGCAGTCCTGAGCCACATGCTCTAGGTGACCCTGCGTGTGCAGGGAGGTTGGACTAGATGATCTCTAGAGGTCCCTTCCAACCTTAAGGATTCTATGATTCTCTGAGGTGCTTTACTTCTGTCAGGGTAGGCTTGGAGTTGGACACATTGCTGTGAGGTGAAATGCCTGATTTTCTGGTAGAGCTCTGTTAAATTTATGCAGTCCATTAAGTCCTCTTGAAGAAGCTGCTTTCCAGGTACAGGGAGAGTCCTTCTCTCTCTAAGGTCCTTCAGTGTTTGTGAAACAGGAATGTTCCTGGCTTGAGATTTCAACCATCAGTTCAAATGCCATAAAATTCACCTCTTCCTTGTGAGCACAATTTACTTGAGGGCACTGAAGCAAAGAAAGTTCATATTTGTGCCTGCATATTGCTCACTTCAGGTGATCGGGGGAAATCGCACTGATGGGCGCTGCGCTTCACTGATGATGTGTTTGATCCTGAGCACAAATATGGTGCTTCCCTGTCCTCGTACGCCTATATCCTCTCCTATGCACAGCAGCATTCAGATGGATGCACGCAGTGCTGTAGGTTAAAACATCTGCATTTTTGAAAGGCAAAGTAAATGGAGACTGCAGTAAAAATAATACTGTGAAATGTCCCTGTGCTATTTTACACAGCACCAAACATAAGATGAAATCTCTTAAAAAAAGGACAATGTCATTTTCACCTATTATGAACAAAATACTTGATCTTAGTCCATTTTTGTCCCAGAACTTGCTTTGTGCGATGACTTTTCCCATTTTACAGCCTGCCACTTTTTGGCATTGTTTTCCTTAATGAGTGAAACTGTTGTACTTGTGCTGAGTGATATTAACAGTCCGGGGTTCATGGTTGACACTTGCAAGTGCAGGCACTAAGTGATGGATTAAACTTGTCACTCAAAACCTCCATCCTGCTTATATCTGTGGCTTGGTCTGTCCTTGATAAAGATTCTCACCAAAGAGAAAACATGCTTGAAGTATTCAAGAAGAAAAGCGAGGGAATGCATCTGTGTGAAGGTGAGATGATATTTCATGCAAGTGATGACTCACCTGTTTTTATTTTGCGTGTACAATGCCAGGGATGTGTAAAAAGCTGTGATCAGAGGGATGCCCAATTGAGAAAAGAAGCAGCATGGCCAGAATTGAACACCCAATTTGCAATCAGGCTTTTAATTAGAACACAAACACTGTCAAATAGTAACATTATCACCTATAATTGGTCCAACAGAAAGAAACACTAATTGTGACATTAGCAGCCAGAGCGCTTTCAGGCAGGATCTCTGTTAAAATGCAAACACGCTAATTGACATGATGAGGAAGATGAAAAAAAAGAAGTAATAAAGAAGCTATTACGCTTTATCTTGGCAAATGACAGGCTACTTTAGAAACACTCTATATCCAAGGAACTGCGAGGTAGCTTAGGGAAAGTTGTGAATGAAATAAAGAGCACTGTTGATTCACTGCTTTTGTCTCTGGGAGCCAGAGTAGAGATGAGCAAGAGCCAGAACCTGCTTCCTGCTTCATCAGTGTAGGTTCAGCACAGCTGCACTGAAGGCAGCAGAGTTGTGCACTGTCAGACTTGCTCCCTCAATTACAAGCTCTGGACCAAACTGTCTTGCTCTCCTTGGGAGTCTGGATAACTAGGCAGAGAATAAGGGATTTTTTGTAAATCACATGTAGCAAATGCTCTGTCAAAAGCGAGAGTGGAAAGATTTGCCTAAGTAAAGGAATATGGGGTTGGACCTTGAACTTGATCCCTTTGGTCTAATATGCCGGAAATGTGCACAAATAAGCAATGACCTAGATTGGGAGCTTCTTGGAATGGGGGGAAAAAATGGTGTCTCCATCTGTTCTGTGCATCACCAGGAATGCTGGTAACACTCAGTAATACCAATATATTCCCCAGATCTAGTGGGAAAACATAGTTATTAAATAGCATTTCTTGCTTGTAGCTTGACTTAGTTCCTCAGCAACATTTCGCCTACCTTTTCTTTGTTATAAGTGTCCTACTCAAATTATTAACTCTCTCAGTTCTGCCTCCCCATTTTTGCTGGTGTGGGAACCTAAGGAGTTGGCACTTCTCAGCTAAGCCTTAGCAGGAATGTTTAACCAAAGCAATTGCTGATTTTTGCTTTGTCTGCAATATACTCATCTTCCGCTCACGGTGCTGCAGTTTGCAAGTCTTCTGGTTAATTTTTAGGCCCTGTGATGTTGCTCAGCTCTAATTTTTCCTAGTAATATTTCACATGAAGTTCCAGCAAAGGTTTACTAGAATATGGATATACTAAATTTACTGGATCTTTTCCAAGATGTAAACAGTTGCAATTAGAGCCTTGACAAGTAGTAAAGCTTGGCTGGCACAAGTTTCTTAAGGCAGGAGGTTTGTGAGCCTTTTGCTGGCAGATTGCACTGTCTAGGGGCATCCTGGCTTCAGCTCTGGGATGTTGCCCCGCTCTCTCTCAAGTGCCCTTCCTCACGTACTCGCTTTCATTCTTTGGCAGGGGCTGAAATGTGAACATATCTACATGGCTCTTCCTTTACTCCATTGTAAAGTTAGTACTGTATTTAATTTCCCCTCTATCCTTTGAGACCTCCTTGGTTTTCCTCCACTTTTCAAAATTAATTGCCGGTGACATAGTCCATTTATTAGCTAAATTAAAACCCTGGGAAGCATATTGTCCACATCTGCTGATCCTGACCTATCACAGGGTTGTACAAAGTATTTCCTTACTTGTCCTTCATTAGCAGCTTCTGTTACTTCCCAGTTGTCCAGACTGCTCTTCTTGTTAAAGGCCACTTAAGAGGGAAGAGAAGAGAGGCAGTGCAGCAGCCCAGCCACTGCAGATCCCTCATTGATTTCCTTACCTCTCTCTTCATTCATTAATGGGTCCTTCTCCACTTCTTCTCTTTAGATGTATTAACAGCCATTCCTATTTCATTTATGCCTATTAATAAAGACACCTCTTTGATTCAGTTTTGAGTTCTAAGGTTCATGGTTCAGTCATGGTAAAGAAACAAGCTAATACAGCGGGGGAAGAAAACATTATATATTTTGATGCAATACCTGATTTCCTTGGGACATACATCTTTTAGCTGCCATGACTATCTCAGGAGCTGTCTTTTTTTTTTTTTTTTTTTTTGCCTTCTTAAACACACTCCAGTTATTGCAGTGAGCACTGTGTGTGCTTTAGAAATGCTGCTTTGCAACCCAAACGCAGACAAAGCCACCACCTCTTGGCCTGGTCCCAGACATCTCAGCATTTCTCCGATGTAGTCACCTAGGGAACAATCCCAAAACAACTGGCACAACCTTGTGGGACTTTACAACACAGGAAAAGATATGTGGAAAAAAGATGATGTTCTTCAGAGACCAAATTAAGGAGCACCTTTGCTTGGATGCTTGGTTCAGACAGTATTGCCACAATCCTAAAAGACCTGGCTCTTCAGGTGTCTTCTCCAGCATCCTCGCGTGAGGCGAAAGGTGACACTGTCCACAGCCAGGCCTGCCAGGCTGCTCTTGACCTGGAGACTGGCTGCTGCTCTGGGCGCTGCAGAGAAACGAATCCGTGTATTCCAGGGCCACAGAGAGAAAGTCCGAGAGACGTGGTGACTGATCTCAGTTCTAGGAGAGGTGCCACTGAGAAATAGGAACAAGCAGTGTGAGAGATGGCTCCAGAGTATCCTTTCTTCCATTCAGAGGGGAAATCAGAGAGGGACGTTTCTAGTTAAGCCAGTCTGACTCATTCTAGGGCCATCTCTGACTTCACAGTTCAGATGAAGGACAGTGAGATGTCTGCATTATTTGCAGGATAAAGGACAAAGCTGAGGAGAGAGGGTCTATCATAGCACAACATTAGGGATAAATGAGTCAGGCAAATTATTCTGCTCCTAGAAGCTGAGCTGAAAATCTGAACTGTGTCCCAGGCCTCCCCTGTTAAAGTCAATGGGAGATTGACCCCTCGCTGAAATGAGCAGAGCGTTAAGCCTCGTGTGACTGAATCCTAGAGGAAAATGCTCAGAGCTGAAAACTGTAGAAGTGCAGAGACTTCATTTGATGGAAATCTGGTCTGCGCAAGCAGGAAAACTGTCTATAATAAACTGTGAAAGAGGTTTTTAGAACATTTTCTTCCTGTGCCCAACATGCCATTTTCTGCAGTAATTGTCATTCTTGTGAGAGACTCACTAACAGTTAATACTCACCCAGAGTAAGATGAGAGTCTGAGATAATTGGGAGGATAGGGGAGGTCTGAGGTGCGTGCTCAGCCCATGAATATGCACATTAGCAGAGAGCTCTGGAGTAAGAGATGCTGCCGAGGGAGAAGGCAGGTGGCCTGTGATGGATTCACTCCATTTAGCACTTTTTCTTTCCCCAATAAGGACTCTGTGGTTGAGAGATTCTGAGTATACAGATCAATTTGAAATACTCGCGTATGGGGTTTTGTGGATCACAGGACACTTACATGTGTTTCATTTGCAAAAAGTAAAAATAGAGCCACTCCCTCCCCTCCCACACATGGGCTCTGTAACTGAGGGGCACAATGCTGCCTCTGAACAGGCTTCTGAACAGGAGAAGTGTTTCCCTTGTCTCCCTCTTTAAAGGGAGAAAGGAAGGGTAAGCCCTCAAGTGTTAATAAAACTCATAAGGGAAGGATCAGAGTTCACCTGCTGGGTAAATGAGTCCAGTGGATTGTAAGGTAATAACAGCCATGGGGGAAAGACAGGACCTCCAAAGCCTCATAGTATCAGTCCGTATCTTGATTCCCTTTCCTGGCGTTGCGCCGGCAGCCGAGCTGTTGGGCAGTGCAGGGATCGCTTTGTGATGCTACACGTCGGTTCTGCTCCACAGTGGCCATGTATTAGCGCTAATTTGATAGAAGGAGAAGAATAACCGCATGACAGAATAATTGCACTCTAATGATTATATAGTTAAAGTACCTGGATTATAAAAATATACATGCATTAAGTACCAAACTAAAGAGATGGTAATAATAAGTCATTAATTCATATAGGCAACTTCCAGAAGTATGAATGTGTTATGATTAGCTATCCTAAGGCACAGCACTAATGTAATTACAGTAATTATATTGTATTTGGTAAAGGTAAAGAGGGGGAAATGGTTGCATCAACCTTTAAGGCTGTTGTTTTCGTTCTGAAAAGGAACTTTTTTTTTTTTTTTTTAATATGCCTTATGCGCAAAGATTTCTATTTTTCTCTCTTCTGCACTTTTTTTCTCCAGAGCAAAGCTATCCAGGCTTGCTTGGGGGACCTTGGGATTAACCAAGGAAGGACGAAGGGAAAAGGGAAGGAGAAAGAAGAGAAGGGAAAGGAGAGGAAAGAGGGAGGAGGAAGAAGAGGCAAGGAGGAAAAGCGACCACAGGGAAGGAGCAAAGCGGTCGGAGCGGCCCCGACACCCCGGGCCGCCCCAGGCTCCGCCGTCCCGGCCCTGCCCACCCCGATCCCCGGCATGTTCCCGCCCCTCGCTCGCTCCTTCCCGTCAGGGCGGCGGGAGCAGCGGGCCCGCTTTTTCTCAATGAAGTAGCTCCCCGCGCCGTCCCGCCCCGCCCCCGAAACATTTGCATAACGAGGGCTGCCGCGGACGCCATTGGCTGCTGCCGGGCGCGCTCCGCCGTGATGTCAGCGCTCGCCGGGTAATGCCCGCGTTGTGGCGCGTAGTTGGAGCCGGCAAAGCTCGCGCGGCGGCCGCGCTCCCGGGCGCTCTGCTCTCTCCCAGCGCAGCAGCCCCGCGCTCCCCGGCTCCGCTCTGAGCCGCCGCAGCGGGCAGGCCATGGCTGCGAGTCGGCTGCCCGCCCGCCTTCTGGCCGCCGCCTGCCTCGCGCTGAGCCTGGCACCGGCACCAGCGGCGCGGGAGAGCGCCGGCTTCTCGAGGCTGCAGCGCAAGAGCCTCTCCGTGGACTTCGTGGTGCCCTCGCTGTTCCGGAGCTACTTGCGGGAGCTAGTGCTGGC
>VZSV01000149.1:210568-245894 GCA_013398735.1 Nothocercus julius | reverse complement strand
GTGCGCCCGCAGCGTAGGGGAGAGCCCAGGGAGCAGCCGCAAAGGCGCCCGGTGGGAGCCGGGCAGCAGCCGGGCCCGTAGCGATCCCTGGCAGCGCCGTCCCGCCCCTTAGAGCTCCGAGGTAGTGACTGGCGGCGAAACGTGAATGAAGCCGCTGCCCCTCGAGTTTCAGGGCTGCTTGCTAGCCTCTGGAAGCCCCGAGGGTCCCTGGGGAAGGGCACTGTAGCGGGCACAATGAGGCAGAAAGTTGCTTCTCTGCGGAGTATCTCTTAGTGCGGGTGCTTTTCTGAGGAGCCTGGCTTCAAATTCTGCTGCGGGCCCTTGCAGGCAGGGTAGGGGGCAGCTCCCCTGCCCCTATTCTCGGCTCTGCTCCTGCAGAAAGCCTCCCAGCCCCTTGTGCTCACTGCTCTCGGCTCCTGCTCTTTTGGAGGCTCTCATGCTGTGAGACTGTGACACGAAGGGGACTGCAGGGCCAGGGTGGCTGTCACAGGAGTGAAGTGAGAGGGCTTTTCTGAGCTCTGCAGAAGTCAGCGATGTGTTCCTGAGTAGCCATCTGCTTAAGGGAGCAGGGAATATGCTGGAACTAACTCACAAGAGATGAGACAAGTCAGTTCTGGGCTTTGAATGCAAAGTTTGATGCAAAGCAACCCCCTCTTTTTTTCCTGATGCTCAACTGAAAAGCTGGGCTAGCAATTTGATTAATCTTGAAATGACCCCTGTCACTATGGAAAGTCAAGCAAGGTTGTGGGGGCAGGTCTGTGTGACCCACTCTGCTGGTGGCTGGCTTGCAATCCACAGGAATACCCACTGCTGGCGGGATCAGCTTTCTGGGCAATTCCTACCACAAGGTGGGGCCAGGTGAGGTCCAAACACCCTGCTTTCCCCGTGCACCTGCGCTACAGTACAGCAAAACCCAACCAAAATAATAAAACCAGAGGGAAACCTGCTGGTTTTATTGCTGGGGAGTTTGCTGTGAGTAGCACTTGCTTCAGGTAGCTGTTGGGCAGTCAGGACGTAGCTTTAGTTTTCAGTGCCTGCTTAGCCCTGGTGGTGCCAGCAATGGGGGACTGGAGAGTGGGCACGAGGCTGCGTCCAAGCCCCAGCACGGGCGCCTGCAATGCTCGTGAGTGCTCTGCTCTCGAGGAGTCAAAGCAGAGGAAGTCAGCAAACCCACTGGCTTTGGATATTGTTTTCACTGTTCAGAAGAAATGCATGTTTTTACAGATAAATAAATAGTAGGTAGGTTTTACCCCTCTGCGGTCTTTACTGCAATACAGTCAGGCAAAGTCAACCATAGGGAATGCTGGAGTAAGAGGAAGGGAGAGGGGAGGAGGAATATTGACTGCATGTATCACTGTAATAACTACTCCTAGCAGGTGTCCCTAATCTTTAAAAATTTGAGTTGCCTCTTAATTTTACACCAAGCTTGCTAACATGGTTTGGCTCTGTCTCTATAGAATTACATTGTGTTTTTTTTTGTTTGGTTGTTTTTTTAGCAGTAAAAACAGTGTACTTAGGCTATTACATGACTCTGCATTAGATTTTGAATGCAGCTTGGTTAAACACATTAAAAATCCATCCTTTCTGCTGTGTGGAGAGGCTGCCTGTTTGAGCTACCTGCCACTGTCAGACTTCAGCTCAAGCCGTACAGCCCTGCCTAGAGCGGGCTGTGCTGAGCCGGTGCGCGCGGCCGGCGGCCTCGGGTGTGAGGGATCCAGCAGCTGCCAACAGCCCCGCAGCTGCTGTGCCCGGGGCTTAGCCGAGCCCTTCCTAGGGCGCCTGCCTTCGTTGCAGAAGGTAATTGGAAATGGATTGCAAATCACACAGTCCTACCAGCAATAATGTAAAGCTGCTTCATGTATTTTGGCATATTTAGCTTTTTTTTTTTTTGTCTTTTTTTTTCTTCTTTTTCCTTTTTCTTCCCTTGTTATTTGTACTTCCCAGAGAAGATGTAATTACCTTGCTAAATCATTTTGGCAGCATTATCCTCCATATGAATGGCAATTGAAATGTATTTTAGGATGAGGAAAAAGAAAATAACTGCAAGAGACTAAATTCCCACTGACTTCAAAGGTTACAGAAAAGACCCTTGGAAGTGCTTTATTCTCTTTAAACTCCCTGGTAGTGGCTCAGAGATGCTAAATTGGGATGAGCTCTCTTCCTCCGTGACAACATGTTTGCACAAAGTGTAATGTCATTTGCCTCAGGGCGTTACTCAACAATTAGTAAGAGATGCTCTAACTGGACGGCTGCTGCTCAACAAACTGTGAAGCTCCCAGGAATATCTGTAGGGCTTCCTGCAAATATTCTCAATGCCAGATTTCTCTTGTGCACTTATCCTTGTGGGAATGGAGTACTCTGCAAAGAAAGAGCTCCCTATTTCAGGAGCGCTGGTCCCCCGCCCATGTACACTTTCTGTGTCAGCTTCTGTGGGGGTCTCCCAGAACTGGCCAAGAGACAGTTTTGCTCTCTTGGAAGAGCTTCAAGAATTACTGCTGGCTTCCTTTTCTTCCCCTAGTGCTTCCCTGGGACAAAATCAAATTTGCAAGCAATAAAACTTGCACAAGAAGTGAGGGGCGAGCTTGGAGGAGATTCCTCACTGTGGGAACCTCCTGGGTTTTGGGCAAGCCTCCTAGCTCCCAGCTTGCTGGTGACGTAGCTGTCGCTGTCCCTGGCTTTGCGTGGGGTTGGGCTGTTCCTCTGCTGCTGGGCTGAGCTCACCCCCTGGCCTTGAAGATCATATTGTGCAGAGGCGACCACCTCAGTGGCTCTCGTCCCAGGGATGAGCAGGTGGCTGTCTGAGGCCCGGACCGGTGCTTGGTGCTGGCGCTGCCTCCGCAGTGATGCGGGACTCGCTGTCCTACTAACGTCACAGGCAACCAGCCCACTTACTGTGGGGCACCTGGGCCGTAAGAGTTGCTAAAAAGCTTTCTTGTGAGTTTAATAAGCTGAAACGGCCATAGAATAACTTCCCAAGAGAACTAATTGCTACTTGCATATGCAAAGGTGGGAAGAGTACATTAGAAAGGGGCATAGAGGGATGAAAGTGAGTCATTGCTCCCTGTAAAGGTCAGGGCACTTCCATTCATGAAATAGATTTAACATTCCAATTACATTTTTTAAATAGCAATGCATAACTTTTCATCCTCTGGCTATGGGAAATACTTCTCCTACACTGTGGACTTCATCTAAAATTTTATTAACTTGCCACACGTATTTTCCCTTGAAATTGTCTGCATTCTCCAACGCTATTGTAACACGAAAGCGGTTGGGGTTTGCATCTTTAGGTAGCGCTCATGCTCCCAAACTCGTTTGCAGGAAGGGCCCTATACCTAAACAGTAGGAAGAATTGCAACCCAATGCAAGCATGTTTTTAGAAAATAGACATTCACTAAGTGAAAATCAACGCCCCAAGCTAAAATCTGCCTGCAATAAAATCCATAGGATTCTTGTCATGTATTTCAGAGGCACCAGAATTTGATCTGGGTCTCTGAGTTGTGTTTTTCTTTTGTTGTTTCCTGGTTTTGTTTTGTTTTGTTTTGTTTTGTTTTTTTTTTTTGTTCTCAGAGAACAAAGTTTGGAGTTGGGCCATGCTGAGCCAGCCCTGCTCAGAAAACCGATAGGAGACTTCAATCAGTGCCCCTTCACTCCCTGTTTTCCTCACAGCCTCCGGTGTGTCTCTGACTTCTGAGAGCTCATCTTGCTTCTTCTAAAAATGAGTGGCAAAACTCAGTGGATAATACTAAAGCATTGCTCCTTGTTGAGTTGCTCTAGACGTAAACTAGTGCAAACTCTGTCCTTCCTTTTCATCCCGTGATCTCTTGTGGCTGCCAGCATATTGAATGCTGGTTACCAGTTGCTAAATCATGGCTAATCCTAGATATGCTTAGCAGCATCTTTCTCAGTCCTTCCTGCCCTATGTGCTAGGTCTGTCGTGCCTCACTGCAGGCCACCAGACACTGACAGTCTCCAGAAATGTGGATTTGCCCCATCTGCGGTGCCGGTTCTTGAACTGCAAATGCCTTTTGAGGAGGCAGCCAATGGCCCAGTGAGGGATTTGGCTTCTCAGCAGGCACCATCCCTGGCTCCCTTCCCACCTGCCCTGGCTGGGATGCTCGCACTCTGGAGCATCACAGGAGCTCGCAGCAAGTAAGTCTGGACAAATGATGCCCTGTTCACTGTGTACACGGTGACTGCAAATACTCGAGGCTTTGCAGGTTTGTTGGCAGCTGCTTGGCAGCTCATGTTGGAAACAGCACTCGGGCTTCCAGCGCTTTGCTGTCATCACTCTGTGTCCCCCGCGGCTTTGCCTGGACCAGCGTCACGGAGCGAAGCTGCTGCTCTCTGGTGGCAGTCAGGGTCACACCGTAAAGGGCTTGTGGTTTGCATGGCGCTTGTCCACACATTCCCTTTAGCTTCGGGCATGGCCGTTGTTCTTAGGAATGCTCTTGTTTGTAAGCTTGCTCAGGAAAGTACCTATAAACAAACACTGAAAGGGGAACAAGTACTGGTTTATTATGTTAACTTTTTTATTTGAGTGAGCATTTATGACACATTTTAAAAATATATTTTCTCTAATCTTGCTGTGCTTTTATTTCCCCATCCTTTAGAACAAGGGCTATATACCTACAGCAGAGGAGAGCGCTAGGAGACTGAAGTGCTTTGTTATACCACTGCAGAAACATACTTACAAATTAAACGCAGTTTTGCCTTGCTGATTGAATTGTATCCTGAAGTAATCTGGTCATTGGGTTTATTGCACATCTCATGTGAACATTACATGAGAAGAAGTGAACGTAATCTGCATATGTGACACTGGTGGTGAATGAGACAGAACAGGTAGAGAAGGTGCAGGGAGATCAGCAGCGCTTGAGTGCTTACTCAGAAATTTCACAGCCAACTTGAGCCTTGCTATAGCAAAGAAGGTATTACCCTTTCAGTCCACTAGCAGTGCTAATTTAGGATGCTGCTGCTTTTGGGAGTCCAGAAGATTTTTTTTTTCTCAGGTATCAACACATTCAGCTCTGTGCCTGGCCAGTTCACATCTAATCATCAGACTGAAGTGTCAGCTTTGGCTGCCCTGGAGCTGGAGAACCAGGACGAGGAGAGTGGCTCCTTTGCTTGAGTGATCTGTGGAGCAGCACACAGCCCCTTGCGTTGCCTGCCTTGCAGAGCTCTTCCTGCGCCCTGACCTGCAGCCGCTGCTTCTGCAGGAGCCACTTGGAGCTCCGTGGGGCTGCTCAGGCTGCAGCGCTGCACGGAGAAAGGTCCTCTGTGAAATGTGCCACATTTGTCTTGCTTCTCTAATTCAGAAAAATTTGGTTGGAGAAAAATGTCATGGAAGCATAAATGCAGATTTGATAACTCTGACCTTTCTTTTCTTCCGAACAATAAATGTCAGAAAGCTTAAAGTGACAGGCTGGAATGGCTGGAGGTTATTTATGTGTTTAAATATTTAGGCAAGAAACACATTTTGAGACTAAAGTCTAATTTACATGAGTATTTTGATTTATGACCAAGACTGCCCGGTAGCTTCATGGTTGTCACTACCCTGCTCAGCCTGGCTGCTCAGAAATCTCCTGTGACAGCGCAGATAGGACATTGATATCTCTACTTTCAGAACTACGAGCTGTCAGTCTCACTGAAGGAAAATCCTCACTTGTTGGTGCCATAGGACCTTTGGCAGGTAGCTGAACTGTCACAGCTGTACCTGGCAGAAAAGGCTTGTGGCTGCTAGAGACAGACTCCAGAGTGTTTTCTAACAATGAGTATTTTAAATATACTAGCAAACTATTGTACAAAAATGGACTCAAGTGTGGAAAATTGCTTGCCAAATATGAAGTGGTGCTTGTGGTGTGGAAACAGAGTAGCAGTGACTACTCTGCATTTACTTTGCCTTCTGGCAAAGAGCTGAGGTGCTTTAGGGAGGGGAGGTGCAAGAATCAAATTCTGCTTCTACTTCCTCCTCTGCTGTCTTGCAGTGTTGGGTCTGTTGGTGGTGAACATGGCAGAGAATGAGCGGGGATGAGGGGAAATTCATGGCAGAAATTTGGAACAGAAGAGAGGGTTACATATACATACATGCACAGCATGTACACACATGCATAGCTCTCCCTCATGTGCCATGTATGGATAACTTCCCCTGGTGGCAAGGTATTGCTTGTGTAAAGCAAGGGTAGTTTTGCCTGTTTTCTATTTTATTGCAGATTGCTATTACTTTTATTTTCTGAGTACCCCAATAAGGACAATAAGCTGCTGTTCAGACTCTGAGATTTCCACAGTAAAAGCTAAAACAAGCAGTCTACCATGCTGACCTACTGCCACATCCATGGTTCTAATCGCAGGGCGGCTGTTTCCCTCACTTCGGTGATAGCAAAGCTTTGACATTTCCCAGTAGTATCAATACCCTTGATGCTACAAAGTCATGAGTTTTTGATTTTCAAAAAACTACATGCTGTCTCTTTGGCCATTAAAACATCCTCCTGTCTTGCAGCCAAATCATCAAATGTAGAGAAAACCACCTGAATAACCCGTGAGGCTATGGGCAGCATTGCACGTTGCAGGGAGGCCGCTGCTCAGCTGCACTGCTGCCAGGGTGCCATTGGCAGCTGCGCCTGGGCGCCAGCCCCACGTGCAGCAAAGAGCTGCAGGTGTTGGCTGCAGCTGGATGCTGGGGGCTGCCCGGCACAGCCTCTCTGGGGAGGGAAACTCTTGCAGAAGTCAGCAGAGAAGGGCTGTAATTGCTTGTTTCCTGCTCCATGTGTCAAAAATTAATAGTGAAGGTGGGATCTGAGATTGCTTAAAACTTCAGAGGCCTGGCTGTGCCTTGTTGGATTGCAGTTGGCAAGGTTGAAATGCTAGGTAGGAGCTTTTCATCTAGAGATGATGGGAAGCTCCTTTACAAGCTTGTTTCTAACAACACTGGTTCAGTTTGCTAGTCTCAAAAGCTTTTCAGGGGATACACTAAGGCAGAAGAACTATCTTTTCTATCAGAAAAAAGGCATATGCTGAACCCATTTCAGACTTGGACTTCTCCTGCAGCAGTGTGCTGAATGTGAGTAAAAAACTACAGGCTCTTTCTGTGGTCTTCTCCTCATCTTCTTAATGACAATCTCCAGCCATGCACCTTGGAAAACCATGCAGTGAAAGATAACTGGGACTCAACCCCGGAGTTACAAGTGGGTAAGGGGAGAGAAAATGATCCTATGTAAGGTGATTAAGTCAAGAGTAGAGAGCACCTGTGATGAGCATGGGAGAAAAGCAGGGGTACCATGTTGGCTCAGTGTGTGTTCTTGTACTGTGTATTTCTTGATATTGGAGAAGATGTAATACCTACTTACATGTGTACTTAGTGATGTGCATCAGTGGACACATGTGAAGTGGTGCTTTTCCCATATTTCATGCTCCTTCTAGCACTTATACATCACTGGAGTTTTCTTTCTAGCTCAGTCTTGAAAGCTTGGGTAGTTCTGCTGAATGCAATCACTGGCTGCACTGCACAGCTGAACATCTGTGCCTGCACCAGCAGAAGTCTCTGGGAATCCCTTAAAGCTCTGCAAGTTGCAGCAGACCGCCAACTACAACTTGTGCATTGGCATTCTCCCGCTGTTTCAGCTCGCCCATTAAATAACAGGCTATCTCAAATGCATCAGGATGTCTGGGCTTTTTATAGCCTCTTTCATCTTAGATTCTCAAAGTACTTTAAGCCTTATCACCCTAGTGACAATGCTAAGCATCATTATATCCATTTTACAGAGATCATAGAAGCCAGAGATGGAAAAAGCATTATTTGATTATATTAGACTGCAAGTGCTGAATATGGTTTTCTCATATAGAATATACTAAATACTGATGTCTTTCTCTGCTTCAGCCAAAAGGCCATGAAAGAACAAGACATTAGGGGTGAGAGGCTTGGTAGCTTACTGAAAAAATTGCAGCAAGGAACTTCCAGTCCTCTCCACTCCAAACTGTGTTTGCCCCTTTTGCCTTTCAAACAAATCCGGTTTTGTCATCTCCCGCCCTTATTACAGTATTATTTATATTTAACTATATTTATTTACATTTTCAATCTGCGGATCCCCATCCCCATCTTCAGAAATAGCCCTGTGGCCTTTCCACTTGTGGGATGGTGCGTGTTAGATTTAGAGAGCATGATGCAAGGGAAATTTCCCAGGGACATTTTATTATTGATGCTAATTAAACTTGAAACTAATGAGAAAGGATTACTTTTCAGGGCCGGCGAGGAGGCCACAGTAGTTTTTTTATAGGTTAATTATTCTTCTAAAAGAGTTGGTTTAAGAAAAAAATCTTTTTATCAACTTCTTTTTTCCCCTTGTGTTGTGCAAGAGACTTGTTTGAAGAGGATTGTAATATAATTGCTGCACTGACCTCATCTGGCTCTCAATCAGTAATCTCCTTCCATCAGCAAAAGGTTAATAAAACCCTTTAAGGAAAAGAGTCCTGTACCTTACCGCTGGGTAGGCAAGGCCGAATGGGGCTCCCTCCAAGCATTTCCCATTACCCTTCTGTGTAATTTCCTGGGCCTGCTCTTGGAAAATGCAGTATTCCCTAGAGCTTCCGAGCTCCCCGGCTGCTTTGCAAAGCAGGTGCGTTACGGAGGTGCTGAGTGAATCTGCAGTCACGGCTGGTCTGAGACAGGCACTGAAGTCTCCTGACTCCCTTCTCCCTTAAATATTGTAGTCAACCATGAAAGTCTCACCTGTCTTGAGAGGGCAGAGAGGTGCCCATGTAATAGCTGGGTTTTGCTGAGACCTGCAACCCCAGCAGGGGGGCAGCGCCCCAGGCTGCCGCTAGAGTTCCCTGGGGGAGGGCAGGAGAGGACGAGGCTCCCTTCACGTGGGAGCCGCCCGACTCGCTTTGTCTGGAGCAGCAGCCTTGGCAGCTGCAGCTTGCAGAGCCTCTCGGCTTTGCGGTGGTTCCCTCGCTGCTCAGGTGTTGCAGCCAGGGTGCAGCGCGGTTTCTCAGAGGGCAGTGTTCCCCCATCCTGAGGGCAGCAGACAACTCGCATCCTCTGTCTGGGTAGCGCTGTCGTGCCCCAAAACACCCTCTGCGTATCCGTTCATGTCTCTAGACTCTGCTAGTAGGATTTTGGAGTAGTGCTTGAAGTGCCTAGTCCCTTAAAGAGCTTACGGCTTTAAATCATGTGAAGACTGGTCAAAATTCCAATGTTTCTTTGTCTTGCCAGCCTATTGTCCTTTATCTCCCAAAAGAAAGCAGCATTAAGTTTTAAGACTCGATTCAATAACACTTTATGGATAATAATTATGACTGATATTAAGTCTTCAGCAGCCAGTCTGTAGTGAGACTTAATGTATTGAAGTTTATTACCAGTGTAACCTATCTTTTTACATCATTTGCAAAGCAGTAGCAACTGTACTGTTGAGAATGAAATATCAATGAACTAGTTGCTCCCGTTTCTCTGCAGGGTGTTTATGTGCGTGTCGCTTACTGCAGCTTGCACTGGAGGAGTTTGCTGGTGCAGAGGCTTTGTTTGCACAGTCTGTAAAACTGTGAAGTTCTGCTGAATGAATGAGTTAATGAACTACAGCAGTCCAGTGCTGGGAAAGGAAATCCATTAGTGACTAGTCCCTAGAGATCATTCAATCCTCTCTTCCTTTTTAGTAGTAAATGTGTGAATTCACAGTTTTCAGAAATGCCATTCAGAGAATCTCACACCTCCCTCTGAAGCTTATCTGCGTAATGGAAACTCTTGAATCTCAAACCTTTTTAAACACCACGTACTGGTGTGTTTTGTTTCCTGAAGTTTTCCTGATTCCCTGACAAGTCCATCTGAATGTGGTAGTATGTCTGTATGTTGTGACCATTTATGGAGATGGCCCCTGAACCAAACTGAAGACCAAGATGAGCAGAAGCAAGCCCTGGCGCTTTCCAACTCCTGAGATGCCATATGCAATGGTCTAGTAAGTCATGAGACAGAGGATTGCATTTGCACTGAAAAAGTCACCTGAAGGAGGCAGGGCTGTGTCCTTGCTCAGCTAAACCTTGGGCGGTTCATGCCTCGTTAGCTGTACGTGTGCCGTGCTGTGCAGCCGCCTTTCGTTGCCTCCTTCAGAACTCTCTGCATAAGGAAATCTCCCTCCCTGATAAGTTCAAATGCTGTCTGCTCGTGTCCTTTCTGCCTTTTTGATGGGAAAGCAGAAGGGAATTCTAAAGTGCTTTGGGAGCCCCATGGAGGCCTTGCTTTGACATCTCTAAATATGTGAGTAATGGGGTGCTTAAAGCCATTTTTACGTGTGATGGATGCTCAACAATAAGGAATCACAAATTGTGGGCAGCAGAGCTTGGAAAGCAGAGCTGCTCAACAAGATTAATGGGAAGAGAGACCTTTCATTGCAAGAAAGTCGCAGTTCAGGCAGGAAGGCAGACGGGGACACACGAGGACCCCGAGGCGCTGGGCGGCTGGGTTTCCCCCGCAGGTGGGAGCGTGATGCCTCCGCAGGGCCCTGCCCGGGGGGCAGAAGAGCCGCGGGAGGAGCGCGTCACGGCTCCCGCTTCACCCTCAGCCGTGCGTGCAGACACGTCCAGCGGTGCGGGGCTCTTCTAGGGGGTGCCTGTCAAGCTGGTGAAAGGAAACCCCGGAATTCCCCCTTGCAAGAAATGCAGCCTGAGGAGAAAAACAGCATGAGACTGAAATTGAATAAAACTGGGTGTGAGCACTGGAGGGTTTATTTTACAACCAAAACGTAATTCTTGCTACTATCTCAGTAAGCACTTATGTAAGATAAAGGCTGGAGTGAGTACGAACAAGATTTTGCGGAACCTATGATCCTTTCTGGGATCTTACCTAGCCAGACTTTCCCCTCAGGGACATGACCTTGCCAAACCATGCAGGTAAAGCATAAATAAAAGCTGTTTCCCATCCAGCTACATAGTAGAAGCTTAACAGTATATTTTCTTACTATCAGAAATATTGTCAAATTAAAAAGAAAACAAATACATCAATATTTTGCTTGTAAATAATAAGTAGATAAAAGCATAAGTCACTTTTTCTTTCCAGTTAATCAAAAGTTGCAAACTGTTAACTCTGAATACTGTAACTATGGGAGCAGGGAGCCAAATTATTAAAATGTTAAAGGAGATAGCTATGAGAAGATTGTTAAGAGTGTAACTTTTAATCTCTAACAAGGATAATAGTATGTGGAAATGAAGCCAGCAAATGTGTAAATACCTCTAAGTGTAGAGGGGAAAACAGCAAAAAATTACTGGACCACTAATCAGATGCAGAAAGCCTTATCTGTAAATACAGTGGCTTGAAAGATGGCAATGTGCTAGATAAACATAAAGACAACTATGAAGCTGAGAATAAATTGAGCAATATCCTCTAAACAGTAAAGAGCTGGAGCATAAGACCCTGGAAAGAAATTTAGGACTTATTGCTTGAGAAGGATCCCTAAAGCTGTCAAGCAGATGTGCAGCTGGTAAGTAGCTGGCTCGCTGGGACGTTGACTGAAATGGTGGGAGAAATAAATCAGAGGGGATTGCATTAGTGTTACTGAAGGCAGTATATTACTTTGCTTTGAAGCATAGAGTCCTGCGGATAAAGCAATGACTGTCATCCCATAAGAATGATCAAACTGAGTGGAGACGAGTCCCAGATTTAGGTTGTAGTATAGGCAGGGGTTTCTGTTCCTTACAGTCATAATTTCCAGGTTTCCTTGAAAGCCTGGGAGTGGAGTTTGACTGGAAAACATAAGGGGCTGATCCTGAGCCTGGTGAAGTCGGCAGCATCTTCACGTTAGGTTCGTGCTCTCCTGCGTGGCCCGGGCAGGGGCCACCTCTCCTGCTCCACTCTGCGAGTGAACAGTGAGGCACCGCATGTCTGTTCTCTGTGTGTGTATGAACATTAGGAGTTGCAATTCTGGGACTTGTTGAATTTTTTGCTCTCCTCCAGTATGGCACCTTTTATCTCCTCTCTGTTTAGGCAGTGAGAAAAAAAAACAAAAAATTAGTGCAAAGTTTCCTGAGCAAAACTTTTTTGCCTGTGCTGTACTTGAACTGGCCAAATGAGCAGATGAGGTGGCAGCCCTTGTTCCTGGAATCTCCTCATGCTGTGGAAAGGGCTTTGGGCATGAGGTGTCACGCTGGAGCATGGTTGTTAGTTAGCCATTGAGTGTTCCTGTCCTAGCTCTTAGGTTTCTGTCATCCTTTTGGTTGAATGAATGCAGGGGAACTTTAGTACAGTAAGAGGAGCAAAGTGCTAAGACATCTGCCCAAGTGCATGCAAAGAGAAAAGTATCAACCCTCCAGGGCCCAATGACAGGAGGAAAGCACTTATCTGCCCTCTCTGAATATGTCCAAAAGAAAAGGCATGGAATATTCTGATGATCACCTCTCTAAGACTTTACATCTACTGGTTATTAAGCCTTCTATCTCTGAAGATCTAATTTCAGGTTTTTACCTTCACTTAAAATCATGTTCAATTTACCCCAAGTAACTTGTCGTCACAGACAGTTCCAGGTGATTTTTCTGACTGAGGATAGGATAAGAGCTTCTTCCTTCCCATCCTGCCCATGCTATACTAGGCTTCCCTTCATCATGGGACATTTACAGGCTGTTATCCCTGGTTTTAATTTAAAAAGGTCAACAAATATACACTTTATGCTTAATATTTGATATTCAAAAAGACTCTTGTTGCTTCTGAAAGTATGAAAATATTTTAAATGAAAAGGAAAATGAGGCTTTTTTATTTTTTTTTAATTCCTGAAAAGAAAGTTGACTAACTTGAGATCTCCATCTTATTGAAGAACACTTCATTCTGCTTGAGCAGGTACTGAAATTGCCTTGTTCCTGCTTCTCAAGTTGTTCCAAGATAGCTGTGATAGTCAAACCCATTTACAAAGATAGAATTGAATAATGATCTCATCTCTTATCGTGTCTGCTGTCATCACTCCAATCTATCTCCCTCAAAATGTTTGGGCATGGTGGAGTGGGGTTCAGATTAAAATGCTGAAGAAAAGGAAATAATATTATATTGGGATCAGACTAGTTTTCTACTCAAGTCACATCAAGGGAATTATCAGAAAGGAGGGAGGCAAAATGCCTAAAACATAATGAAAACACTTGTCCAAACTAGTACAAAACGCACTTCCATTTTAGCTATAGTCTTCTGAGTTAGTTCAGGCTTAGAATAATTCAGAAATATTTTTTTCCTACACATCTCTTGCCTCCCTGTAGCATCTGTGATCGTCCCAGACTGCTGGCTTCTGCACGTGCGGAGCTTCAGTGCGTGCCCTGGCATGGGGGGACTAGCTGGTGGAGCTAGAGGTTCATGAAGATTCAGTCTTGCAAAATTCCTTCTCAAAATCTTCTTGAGAGTCGCCAATAAAAGGCTTTCTTCTGAACCGGAGCCAAAGCCGGAGCTAAAGCTGCAAGGGAGCAAGTTCAGCTCCAGTGATCTGCATCTTGCCTTTCCTCCATGCTGAGACTAGTTGGGTTTTATATTCTGGGCAAACCCGAGTGTGTGTTTGTCTGTTTTTTTCACCAGAAAAACCTTTTTTCTCCTCCCTCTGAGCAAGCTAAATGTGAACAGGAATCCCTTCCAAAATTGCCTCCTTTAATGAGGCTGCTTGCGGTGCAAGTCGCACCTCCCTGTGGCTGCCGGTGTCACAGCTGGTCCTACGCAGATCTGCCTTGATGCGTTTTTCCTCCGCAGGTTCCTTCCCAAGTGCTGTTTTTTAGATTCCATTTCTGAACATATAACTCTTCTCTCAAAGGCACCGAGTAAAAGCACCATGCTGCCGTTCCTCCAAATAGCACTAAATCTGTGACAAACCTAAAAGAGGTTTCACAGCAAGGTGATAAACTACTGGCTTGTCAACTTTTTTTGCTGGCGAAATGGAAAAATGAGTCAGGCAGCTTTACTCTTCTAAGTGGAGAGAGATAAGGGCAGTTTAAGCATTTCAAAATCAGCCATGAACATCCATAAAATGAAAGATTATTTGTTTCTTAAACTGATGTCTTGGTAGTGGGGGACTTTTTTTTTTTTTTAACCAGGTTTTGTATGTTTATTCCTGTAATATCCAATGAGAAGTTACTTACTAATATTTTAAACAGCTAAGATTTCATCTGTTAGCGATTTTCCTTGAAAAGTAATTTATCTAAGAGTTTATCATCTAAGCCCTCTGAGGTTAAAACAAGTGACACTGACACCCAGGAAAATGGCAAACGGCTAGGTTTGAAAATAGGGGAAGTTAGGTTTTGTAAGCAATTCCAAGGTCTTTCATGATGCTATTTTTCCAATGAAATAATTGCACTAACTGAATCTTGCTGGAGTGGTGTGAAATAGCAAGGAGTTTTGCTCTCCCCTAGGGCATTATACTGAATAGGTTGCTCTGTGTCCAGTGTCATTGGGCGACACCTCTGATCCTGCAGGGAAGAGAAGAAACTCTGACCTACTGTGGTCTTTAGTCTTTCATCTTTGGCCTCTGCACACAGGTTGCTTGGTTCTTTTCCTCCTTTTTTTTGGCTCTTGTGCCACTACCTGAAGCACCTGTCTGCAGCATGCAGATACCTAGGGGTGCCTGGGCATCGCGGGTTTCCTGAGACCTTCCTTCTCCACAGGAGGGCATTTTTTTGAATGTCTGTAGTTCATGTTCCTGCCATGCCAGAGACTAGAGTGAGCTTTGCCTTTGCAACACCTAAAACAAAGAAAAAATGGGGGAGAAGATGTAGCCAATTTTTGGCATTTTTTTCAGCAGCTTGAGTTGTACTCCGTTATGCCCCTCAGTCCATACGTTCTTAACCTTGTTGTCCCATTTCTTTTTTGTGAACACAACTATTAGAACCCCCCCCATTGCTTGGTACGTCGTGCTCGGCTTTACAGCGCTCTCCAGAGCTGATTGCTCACCGGCAGCATCAGCAGAATACAGCAGTGTGCAGAGAAAGCGCCTTGTCAAGGGAGTGATGGATTTTCCATGGTATCATTGAATCCCAAGTCATATCTGAGTTCTCAAACTACGCTAGGGCACAGTTTGGGTATCTGGTGGTTATGGGGGCTAGTGTGTCTCATTCCCTCATCAAGACAGCAAGTGAGCCCATTGACACATGCCTGCTCCCTTAACCCATCATGTAATATTTGCCTTGCAGCACAGCAGGGGTGAGAACTGAGCTGTAATGTGCAGGTCGCTGGGTAGATGCAGCAGTTGATGAGGGAGCACAAGGTGCCATTGAAGCGATTCGGGGTAGCAGGCGGGGATGTTGCAGCGGTTTGGGCTCTCACTGCTTTTCCTTAGATGCCCCTGCAATGTTTGATAGGAGCCAAGCAGCCTCTAGCCAGAACAACCACATTACAATCTTTGGCTTTTTGAGCACTTTCCTGTGGTCTGTGGAGAACACAGTATTTGAGGATCTGGGATCTGAGCCATTTAATCTTTTATACTATCACTGTCAAGTAAACTCTGTCATTCTGAAGTTGTGTTTCCTGGGTATGTGTTTTTTTTTTTTTTTTTTTTTCCAGAAACTTCTTTTCACATTAAGATCAGCAAAAGCTCTTTCTGGGAAGCCTGATTAAAAATACAGTTCCTTCAAGGGAAGGAAGGAATATTTTCAGCATCAAAAGAGATCACAAAATTCTCATGAAAAGATGGAATGAATTTCGATTGTACATTGCAGGAAAATAGATAAAAGTGTCCTCAGGACATTCTGCTGTTTATAAAGTAGTTTGGGAGGGGATTTGGACTGAGCACCTGCGAGGCAAGAAGTGTCCTTTTTTTGGCCTCAAAAAATGATGAAGATAGCTTTTTTTTTTTTTTTTTTTCCTTTGTGAAATTGATCCTTGTTTTGTATATTTAAGGGCACCACAAAGAGAAACCCCAAATGCTGTTTCTTTTCAAATACTTGCTACCAACGTGGATGGTGTCCAGCTCTGTTGCTGATTTGCTAGGATCAGACTGAGGCATTGGGAACTCAGAGGCCTGAGGCATGGAAGTGCAAACACTATTTCATATTTGCCGTCTTGAGCTGGATTGTCTTCTGTGATGATATTAATCATGTAACCTAACTGGGCCTTTACTCTGGAAGGAAACCTTCAGCATTTATCCTGAATTACTTCCTGTTTTTTTTCTTGTTTCCTGATTTGTTTCCTGGTTTATTTCTAAGCTCTTGAGTTCTAAGCGTTTTTTAACATTGCACAAAGGGTTTTGAGGAGACGAGATTCCTGTGAGTTTGAATATTACTTTCCATATTGTAGATAGCCCAAATCTTGTCAATTAACCTCCATTTTTAAACTAAATTTGTAGGTTAGGCATTTAGAGAAATATTCACTGTTTTGTGTTTGCGTTATGAAAAGTTTGTGCCACCTTAGTACTGAAGACATTTTCTGCCTCTTAACTTTTTTATGTAACTAATCCCACCTTTATTTTCTTCATCAGGCACCCTTACAGCTATATGTATATTCCCCAGGAATAGGAAATGTTATAAGGCAACAATAATAACAGTGCTTCCCTAAAGCCTCTATTTTATCCATAACTTTATTTAAATGTGTTTAGCATCCTCAAATGTCTGTGTAACAAGTCAGCTTGGAGCAGTTTCAGGATCTTGCAGCACGTACCTGGAAAGCAGTGGTGACTCTCTCCAGAGTCTTTCATCAATCATCTGAGTTGTGTAAAAATCCAGCTGACCTTCTATCATAACCGGGGGCAGATAGCTTTGAATTGTCATTTTGATAAATTTGGGAGTACTGGCAGTGTTATGGGCTAAGGAAGCTGGCATCTGAGTCTTTCAGCTGTCAGTGTCGTTATGAAATACCTTAAAAGAGCTCAGGCGATGTGTCCGGGCTATTTGATAAATCTCACCTCCGTGAATGAGTGGATTTTGCGTGGTTTCATAATCTACTGAGTTCTATTAGACCGTATCCTTTGTTTCAAAAGTAGCTGTTAGAACAGGGTATTTGATGAGGCTGCGTATTGTTTTTCCATAGCCCTGTAGGTTTTTATGTCAATAAATGACTTTGTTGTGAACATCCCAGCAATGACTGACCTGTATGACACACGCATGAATTCAACAATTTCTGCCATGGTCAGAGGTAGCTCATCCTGGACGGATGCATCACTAGTCTCTGTCTGTCTCTCTCTTTATTTGTTTATTTTTTATTTTATTCCTACCTCACCTTCCCATTTTTCTGTAGGATATAATACAGAAGATGGTTGGAGTCTTAGTGCTATTTTATCACCTGTTGTGTTTCAACATTTTTCAATAGCTTATGTGACAATTTTAGTACAAATTAAGCATTGACTCTGTAGCTTTACAGTACCATAGTTTAAATGAAATCAATACTTGGAATTTAAGACAAGAATAGAAGATAAAGGTCAGTTAATGTGAGCCCAATGGGAACCAATGTAATGGGACTTCGCAAAGTGTGGAGAGCTGGTACCACAGAACGGGGGTGACCTCTGAGGGGGCATTTCCCAGCCACTACAAGATACTTGGCTGAGGTGAGGTTTCACTCCCATTTTGTCACCTCTGTTACCATTTATTTTCTTTTGGGGGTGAAGGCAGGTGAGCAGAGGAACAGTGAGAAGAGAGGAGGCAGGAATTCTGTGTTGCTGTTAGTATACCTGAAGAGTGACTTTCAAGCTCGTTTCCCAGACACAGAGTATTTTTAGGTGAGTGGGAATAGAGAGAACTGAAAATTTCATGAAAGCATCTGTATGTACAAGCACCATGCAAGAAGACCCTGGCTTTAGAGAAATGGTTTGTAGAATGTCAAATCATAAAAGAAACAATTGTTTGAACTGCATTATCTGTATCCAGCTCTTTCCAGACTATTGACTATATTCTGCAGTTGCATGTTGGTTCATCGTGACCACAGTCGCAACAGGGTATGTGATAATTTGAGTGTTTTTGAACCACTTCTCGCTACTGAGGTCAGAAGAATGTGGTCTTGAATGGCTTGTCCCATGGAAGCTGCAGGAGTTGGGCAAAGGCCAGTGAACAGTATAGGCACCCCCTTAGATTTGTGATACTCTACTTAGATTTGTGATACTGCTGGGCTGCCAGGCAGGAATTGGAGTTTGTCTCTCACTTCTTGGCTTTTTTTTTCCTGTTTTGTGCAGCTGGCAGAGGCTGTAAACCCAACATCTACCACCCTGTTAGTACCATGCTGGTGTGACTTAGTAGGTAAGAAACAAAGTCCCGTAGAATCGTATGTGATGCTAAATCAGGCAAGGCATGGAGGAAGCGGTTTGGAGTAAAGGTGACGGCAGCCTCCTGGAGGACCCTGCTGGTGGCTCATCCACTGGGATAGGCTTTATCCAAAGGAAGGTGACGTGTTATATTCCAATAGTGTGGGATTCAGCAGCGTTGATACACTGTGACTGCAGCACATGTGTCCAGTGCACCAAGGCTTCTTTAGCCTTGCTATGCCTGTGTTTTACAGCCATAATCCAGGTCCTTGTGCTGTAGGTAGCTGAGTTTGATGGGTACTGCCTCTATTGAGCATCTTCAGCCCAGCAGCAGTGCAGCAGGATGAATATCTTCTATCAAACATGGTTCCCACATGCTCAGAAAAATAGGACAAAAATAGTATTTCCTCAAAATGTGCTTACATGAAACCTCTGGTACAAAAAAGATAACCTTCCTCAAGAAAATAAATATAGAACAATGTTACTTGAAAGGAGGTTAAAGATGAGTTGAACAAAGCCTCATCTTAAGTAGTTATGGACTCTCATAAAGAAAACTGTACATTTTTTGCACTAATTCAGCTTTTAACTGATCGCTGAGTGTGTGTGTGTGTGTGTGTTTGGAAACATGACTGCTTAGTTTGAATCCAGCAGTCAATGAGAACCTTATCAAGTAGCCTCGGTAGCAGAAAGAGCTAATTGACCTGTTATTTTGAATATGAGATTGAGCATGGAAAGCAGCAGGGCTGGCTGTCATGGGAAAAGCCTGAAGAGGTGTCCGTGGCACCCTGGCCCCGCTGGCAGGTGGCAGCGAGCCCGGCCGCCCCGTTCGGGGGTGCTCGTGCTTCACGGGCAGGTGGGCAGAGCTTGAAAGGCCTCACACGCAGAGTGATGGGTCCCGGAGTGCTCGTGTGCGCGGTGCAATGGCACGACTCAAAACAGAGCCAGCTGCATACATAATTGATAATATGCAAAGCATTCTGCACATTTGATTTTATTTTTCCATCAGGTAGGTCCCTTTGTCAAAGTTTCACCTGATCAATGAGAAACACTTGCATGTCCTGTTCAGAGAGGAAGGAAAAAAGAGTTTTCTTCAGGTATATGTGAAGGACGCAATACAAGAGAAGTATAAATCTCCAAAGTACCTAGCGCTACTGTTCTCAATCTGGCAGTTCCTTGTATGAACAAAGGAAACTTCAGAAACCTGCATGTCTGTGTAGTGATTCTGTCATTCTTTTTGTCTTGTAACTTTGGTAAATACACATTTCTGTGAGCTGTGATTCTGCCTACATAAGCTTTTTCGTTCAGCCTGTGAGAATTGTTCCTGGCAATATACACCTGTGAATTTAACCTAGTTTCAGTTTGTACTAATACTAAGTTATATTGTATTCTTACTTTCTTTGAGAAAAACACTACTCAGTGTATCAGGGTTCTGTTTGCCTCCCAGCTGTCTGTTCGGGATGCATCGCAAGAGTTGTTTTCAGTAAAATGGTCTTTACTCCTATTTGATCATCTCCCCCAGCCTTTATCAGTTGTATAAAGCCATATGTAGCTCTACCAAATTACTGTATTTCCAGATCAGCAGTGAGTTCATGCATCAGAGCCACAAGCAGCAGTTGAAAAGCTGGTAGATTCATTTCCCCGCTTTGAGATGTTTGTGAAATGTTTGTTTTGACCATCCGCTACTCTCTACATATGATTAGGTGTAGCACAGAACATAATTGTGAAGGGCTCTGAAGCACTGTAAGCTCCTAAATCCTCTTGAGGAGCTGCAGTGGTGACAGCTGGGGAGCAAACAATTGCCCACTGGGCCTTTGACCGAACCTAGTATTGAATAACTCTGTGCAACTAGAAGAAGTCAGTTGTTTCTCAGTACTCCTGGCCTAGTCTGGATTCAGGCCCATACTCTGTAATTCGTTTTCTGTCTGTATCTCTTTTTCTTCACGAACAGAGGTGCACCCAGCGCTGCAGTCCTGCACTCTTGCCCTCGAGTGCAATGCCCCAGGGCTGGAGGGGGCAGGTAGCAAGGCATAAGTCACACCTCTAAACAAAAGATTCTCATTCGGTGCTGCATTTCATAGCCAAAGCCTTGGAAAAAGCAAAACAGCAAGTAGTAGACAAAATATGACTGCTGATTTTTATTTAATTGTCTCCTTCTTGTCATTTGGGGACAACTGAATTTCATGTATTTGAGACTGGCTGTACAACAGATGCAGGATCAAGGCTTTTCTTCCTCCTTCTGTGCTGCAGTGTCCCCAAAGAGCTTGCCAGACTTCAAGTATTTGAAAAAGGTATAAAATATGGTGCAACCATGTGAAACTGAGGAGGGAATTTCTCTCATGCAGAGGTTATCAAGTAAATCTATTCAGCAGTTCACTAACCCTCGGTTAAAGTTGATTAAGTCTCCTCAGAGCAGTTCTTGTTGGTCCATATATGCAGCCTTTTTTAAATAGTGGGTGCAGGGAAGAAGATTTTTCCCTCCAAAACTGGCAATAAAATTAAAGAACGAAGGCATTGTATAAGTGTATACTGTGAACACTGAGTAGTGACTCTTAAAGACAGAGCACAGAACAGCTACTATCATGCATTAATACAGGACGGTGTAAAAGGTGGTGTAAAAGTTACTGAAAGGATTCATTTAAATGCGGTATATGGAGCAGCTCTGTTACAGCATCCAGTATTAGAGGAGCTCAGAGCAGTGTGCCTAGGGAAAAGGTTGCTCGTACTTTCCATTTATAACACTCTTAAAAGTTCCTTATAACTTTCAACCATTATTAGAGCTTAACGAAAAGGAATTCTAAATGCTGATCATTTACTGAAGGCTGTTTTCTCGTAGTGATTCAGTCAGGACATCTTGCCCTCTTTTGAGAACAGATGTATTCAGGTGTTTTGTTCTGGGGAAAATTCAAAAATTTTCCTTAAGTTTCTGTGGAACTTTTGATGCTTCAATTTGTGGCCATTTCCTCTAGTCCTAGAGGGTCAGGAGGATGTAGCTAGCATTGAGATGGGTGGATCGATAAGCGGGGTCAGCAACTGCAGCATCTCACTGCTTACAAGACAATAAATAAAACACTAGGAAAAGTTTTGCCAAGGCATCCTTTGGACTTCTGCAAGGTTGCCACCAACTCTAAATCAAAGTATAGATTGAAATCAATTGCTTGTTGAGTAAGTAAAATCTACAGCACTCTTAGAAACCATATGTCAAATTTCTGCATTACATGGTGATTGATAAATCATTGAATGTTCTTGATCCGTGTCTATTTTTGGAATGGAGATAGAGCCAGTAAATATGACAGTATCAGGTTAATCTGCCCCTAATATTTTTGTGTGGATGTGTTTTAAAAACAAGTTGGGATTAAGTGTAAAAACATGTCTGTGAAGGACATCTGCAGCTGCTATTGAGATTCAAATATGCTGTTTTAGAAAAATCATTTGGGCTTCCTTCTGACACAATATTCCAGAATTCCCACTGATAAACTGCAGAGATGGAAACAATTCCCTTGGTAACAGAGTGATTTTTGTGGTGGGTCATGCATATTACTGTGAGACTTCTGCCTCCCCTTTTTTTTTTTTTTTTTTTTTGAGCTAAGTCTGACATGGCATTTGCCCCTAAGAGGATACAAGCAGGGTGGGATGTAACTGAGAGCAACGGACATAAAAGGTGATCACAGTCACCAATGTTGCTTCTTATTTTGGATAATAATCTGCTCTGGGTATTTGAAACTTCATGAAACGATTCTTGGGTGCTGTATCTAGTTGCCGGATTGTTTTATTTTTTTAGTTTTAAGTTTGCCATTTTGAAGTAGTATATGTTTTCATTTTCCATTTTATACAGATGATAATCTATTTGAGCAGGTCGAATATCTGAAATAGCTGAAAGATTTTGTCCTCACAACATGTCCAATTGCCTCATCACATACTGAATTTATCTTTAACAAAATTGGAGCCCTAAGCTAGATACTAGTAAATTAACCTAGTTTCTAATCTTCCTACATGCTTTTAAATAATATATTACTCCAGGAATTATTTGTGCCTCAGTATTAGGTATTAATGTATAAATTCAGTGTATAATTCACTCATTAATCACATGAATAATTTCTAAAGTATCAACAGAAATAAAGGGAGTCTTAAGGGATGTGTATTTATATGCATATGGACATTATGATGTATAAAATTATCATCCTAATATTCTATTGTGACTTGTTTGATACCAGTATTGCCCAGAATGCAGCTGAACATTTGCCTCTGCTCTCTGGTACCTTCACTTTTTTTTTTTTTTCCCTCTGTAGAAGCACATAAACATGCCCTAAAATACACTGAAGTCTCTAGAGGGTGGGGATATCAGCCATATAAGACAACTTTCATAGAGCTTCTTGAAGTTGAGGCTAAGTCTTTCTCCCAATAGAGAGGAATGATCAGAAAAGATGTTTCCTTTTAGTTTGGGGGTTTGGGGTTTTTTTTCTTTAAGTCTGGTATGAATTCTTATGGTAATCACGGTTTAATTTTTTTTTTTCTGAACTTGTATGAAACATTCTTACTTTGTGAGCAGTATTCCTCATTTGCCGTATATCTGGGCCCTCTGGAAGAGTTCTGTTGCCTTCTGCATGGTGGTAGATCTTTCTGTATAACCTCTTTTTCTCTCTTTCTTGGTGAAATAACCTGTCGTAAATACTGCCTTTGCCTCTGGAAAGAAGATGCATAAGTGCAGCCCCCGATTGCATAGATTGCCTTTATTATTGCTCCAGGACTGGGACCAGAGCTTCTGAAAAGGTCCCTCTTTCTGCCTGGGAAAGAGACCTCTTGGGTCAGTGAATTCTTTCTACTGACAGACAGTTGTGTCCTTGAGACATATCCTGAGGTCCTTCTGATCTCATGGCAAGTTTTTTGAAGGTCAGGCTGAGCAAAGAATATCTGGGCAAGCTCTCGAGTAGTTTGTCTCGAGGAGAGGCCTGGGAATCTGCCAGTGCATGGGGCTCCAAAGGAAGTCAGCGAAAGTCTCTGTGTCCTCTTGTCCCCTGTGGCTGTAAAGTCATAGTTATTTTGCTAAGTGCTGTGAGATGTTATTTGTCAAGTTGAGTGGACTTGGTGAATGCTTTGACTCTATACAGCACACAGAGGAATTAAGTCTTATGTAACTCAGAAGACAGTTGAGAACATTCCCAGAACTGCAGGGAAATAGAAATACTCTAGGTCAATTTTCAACCTGGGTGAAAAATTAGGACCCTAAGTAGCTGGTCTTGAAACTGGCTCCTCCCCAGGAGCCATGTATCCTTCTGCATAGCTTATGAAATGGCAAACCACATTTCTGTGAAATCAAACTTCATCTGTACTGTTGACCCAGGCTAACCTGGGATTACATAAACATGAAGAATTTCTTCCATATGCATTTAAAAAGAAACGTGAACTTGTGTCAGCAAAAGAGGTAAGTGCAGCCCAGGCTATGTGTGCATGCAAAGATAAGCAACAAGCAGGTGCTTGAATGTGCATTCCTGTGTGAATTTTGGATTTTGCTCTTTGCAAGCTACTCCTTAGAGTGTATTATTTCTTTCAACCATCTCCTGTTCTAGGAATATTATTTCTTTCAACCATCTCCTGTTCTAGGAAGCTCAGCTTTGCTGGGAGGAACTTGCACTTTCTCTGAGCGTCTGAGGTTCTTTTGATTTTTTACTATTTGCATATGACTCGAAACTAGATTAGGAGCTTACCAGAAAAAGGGATGTACTGAAGATCTGTTTGATATATGATGGAACTTGAATACCCAATTTGCTTAAGTGCTTGTAAGGTGTTTTTTTTTTTTTTTCTTTAATCCAAAACCTGACCTGAAAAGCAACACAGAAAATGTTGGATTTTAATAAGATGGAGACAAAATATAGAAATATCCGCAGGTCATTTTCCATGCACGAAGTGCAGAGTGGCAAGGACTCTGGTGAAGGCGAATTACAGAAACTATGAAGGGAAAGAATTACCAGATAGGTCCATGTCACAGAAGCACATTGGATATAAAACTGTGGAGAAGTTGTGCTCAATCTATTATTAGCTCTAACAGACCCCGAATTTGCTATTGAACTAATGTCAGGCCATGCCTAACAGATGGGACTTGAACGTGTCACAGTCTGCTAGCCCAGTCACTTTATACATTTCAAATTAGCAGTGAGATCTTGGTCTGTATCTTCCTCCCTATTCTGAGCATAAAACAAATTTCCAAGGCATGGTTTTCTTAAATGCCCCCCAAGTGATAACCCTTGAGGATGGTCCTGTCTTGCAAAAAAAGGATTAAATGGGTTCTTCAAGTCTATACTATTTAACATCAATAGATGTTAAGAAAAGTTGCCGAAAGCCTAGGATGGGAGTGGAGCTTCTTTACAGTGAATGTGTTTTTCCTCTCCGATTTCAAATGGTGTAAAATAAGGCTGGACTCCACATCTTCCCCCACGTTAAATTAATACAATCTCCTTCTGAGGTTTGAATACTTACAGGGATTTCTGTTTTGCTTGTCCTGTGTGAGACTGTCTGGAATTAGCAGTGTTAAAGTGCTGCAAGGAAAAGTTCCTGCTGTCATTCAAGGATCTCAAAATGCTTGAAAAATTGATGACTCCTCATTACAATTCCAGTAAGTGGCTAGATTACATAAATGTGTAGTCCAAGGCTACGTGACTTACCTACCATTGCTGAGTATGGCTTTGGTAAAGCAGACTCTCCTCTCAGTGCTCTTAGGTGCACAACCAGGTAGTCATCTGATCTCATGGGTTCTCTGGGTCAGTCAATACTGGTGAAAGGCAGGGAAAAAGGAAGTTCCCTGGAGAGCTCCCACTGCATGTTCTGCCAGGAGATTACTCACGGGAAGTCCGGAGAAGTGTCTCATGGAAATGGAGCAAACCACTAACCCAAGTACAGTGCTGGACAACATGAGTATTTCTTTATTAAGCAAAAATCTAAAGGGCAAGAACACACTGGCTAATAAAAAGGAAACATGGAGGAAACTATGACCAGGGCTTTTACATCTGAACTGTTTTGCACGGAATAAGGATCATATCTTGTTATCTTGTCAGAAAAACATTTTTTCTCCTTCATGCGCTCTTGTCTTGCCTGCTTCTGAAACGCACTAACTAATTGCTAAGATCTCGTACGCTAATTCCTTTGAAAGTTCAAGGATGTTGTGCTTGGATGTCTGCTAATTAATTGGAGGTTATGAGTTGGCTCTTAATCAAGAATTTCTTCTGAAATCCAGGGCCCCAAACAGTGTAAGTGTACCATTTTCATGGGAGAGAGTGGTAGCTCCTAACAGCGTGAGCACATTAAAATGGATCTCCATCAGTGACCTGGTCTAGTGTCACTTAGTTCATAATTGATAGCCAGAGAGTAAATGAAAGCTTTGTTGGGTGCCCCAAATCTGTATCCTGCGTTGCTGGGCACGTGCACTCGCAGAGCCAACAGGCAGGGTGCCGGCTTAGCTGGAGAGCACTGCTGTGCTTGACGGGCACAACACCGAAGCAGAGCGCGAGGTGCGAGTGTCAGGTGTGCAGGATCTGTTGTTGAACCTTCTTGCTCGAGCTAGAGTCAACTCCCATCACATGAGCTGCTAATGGCAGTGGAGTGACAATACTGGGAAGGAGTTCTGCTTCATTAACTAATGCCAATGTGTTTAGACATTGCAAAACTTTTTATTGCAAATCTCTCAGAGGTCACAAATTAGACTCCAGATCAGTATCTGCTGAAGGCAGCCTTGATACAGCCATCATCAGGAGCAGGGCAGGACCTGCTGAGGGTCATCTCCTGAGTGGGATTGGCAAAAACTGGACCCATCACATATTCCCGTGGGACCCCATGCAGCGAAGAACTTGTGCTTGGATGGGGCTTGGACCTGTGCTCACTTGGTGGTTTGGATGTTACACCTGTATGTATTTTTATCCTTTTTTTTTTTTTTCTCTCTTACTTTTTGTCCTGGGTTTAAATCACACCTTAGCTGAATCTCATTTTCCCTCAATCCCAGTTGTTTTTAATAGAAACCAACATGCTCAGGTACTATTTATTGATACCTCCTCTGAGGGCTCCATTTTCTCACTCTTTTTTCCCTCCCGCCTCTTTCCTTTCTCTGATTTTATTTTTAGCGTAGGAAATGCATGAGTAGGAATTGGCAAAGAATGAGAGTGAGGGGGACAAATTGTCCCCTTCCCTCCCCATGAGGGGTTATTCAGCATTTCCTCCTGTCTCCCCTGATCTGTTCCTGCTCGTTTTAACTGGCGAGCCTGATAGTGAAGTCTGAATGATTGGAAACTGGCTCGCTCAGAGGATGCTTTTCCATTTATGTGTCTCTCTGTGTCCAGAATGAAATTATTAATAGGCTTTTCTCGGCAATACTCCCAAACCCGTAAGTTATTTAAATTAAAAAAAAATCAAGAGAGGGAATATCATCTTTAAACACAGGTTCAGCCCTAAGGACTGTCGCTGCTAACCCAATCCTGCTTTCTCCTGACCAGAAATGCCCGGTAGGTCAAATTTTAGGACATAGAGCATAGACTGCTACATTAATGTAGCGGGTTTTCCCCAGGGAATCTGTACCAAGATCAGACTGCACATCCGTTTCCCTGGGATATTTCAAAATGCTATCTCTAATCCAAGTGTAATTGGAGCCAGGTTATAGGAGCTCCCAGGGGTATAGAAAGGGTTGCCTTTTAGCAATGGAATAAGTACTTGTTTATATGTGTATCAGACAACTACTCTGATTTATTTGGCAATTAGGGATTAGTCAGTCACGATCACTATTTTCATCACTACTTCATTATTCCTTGGAAACATAATGTACTTGTTCTTTTTTTTTTTTTTTTTTTCTATTTTTTTCTTCCCCTTGGGGAATATGAAAAATGTTAGGACAACCTTTAAAACTGCTTGGTCAGTGGTTCTCTATTTCTCATATTTCATCTAGCTGCCATGACTGTATAATTAGGATATTAAGACATACTCTTGATTAGATAGATTCATCTAATTGTAATTCAGAGTCTACTTTCTAGAAATCCGAACGCGGTCTCCTACCCGCTCTTTTTACATGCTCCAGGAGAATCAAAGTTGCCTGTAACTAAGCCATAAAGCCACATGTGTCACCCAACTGCGTGTCTCTAAAAATATGGCCAAAGCACGGTGCATTCTATTAAAAGTATACAGGTTAAAATTTGTCTCAGCTTTTAATCATAGCTTTCTCACTTGTATTGTGCAGAGAAACACTTTTTTTTCCCGGAATTACTACCTCTAGTTCCATGAGAATGCGTTAAGTTCATAAAAAACTGGATGGAGGATGTGCAAAAAGGGATTCCAGGAATCTCGCAGTATTCAAAGGCTGCTGGGTTTGCCAGCTTTGCCAGCCCAGGTCTGGCGACTTCCGGGTGAGGCAAGCAGCCCCGATACAAATATTCTGCCGCTTCGCAGGGAGTAACAACCCTTGATAATTCTACCTGTGGTGTTGCCAACTCCTGCCATTTTACTGCAAGTCTTACTGTGTTTAATACCTGTTCTTAAAAAATCTGGGACCAAAACGAGCCCCTGCATGTACACACGTGTGGATAATGGGGAGATACTCCCTGGAAGTCGCACAGGGCATCCTTCCTAGCTGTCTATGTGTCATTAGCCAGTTTTGGCACCCTTCATGCAACGAGCTGCTTATAGTTTTATATTGCAGTTCTATTTTTGCATGCTAGCAGCTTAGGGCTTGGCTAATGTGCCGTTGACAAATGGCCCTATTTGAAAGGAGGCTCTGTGTATTACATAAATTCATTTACATTGTATATATTCATTTAGAAATGAAACGCAGAAGAGAAAAATCAGTGCTTTTTCAAATCAAATAGAACAAATTCACCAGCAGAAGATATTTGATTTTCTAGCTTCTAAGAAGCAGACAAGCTATTCACCATTCTGATATACTGTATTTTAAACTTAAATAAAAAAGTAAAATATGTTCTCGAGATGGATTTGTCCAGTTTGATTTGGCAAGCTCTGATTTGTATTTTCTTTTTCTCTCTGGCTTTCAGGATGAGCAGGAATTCATGGAGTTGCACCTTGAACACTTCAATGGACATGCAGCAGCCTCTGTGTCCTTTGCGTAGTTCAAATGAGACAGGAAGGAAGGAAATGGCCAATTGCCTCCTACCCCCCAGCAGCTAACTCTCCTCTATGTTATGTGGGGTTGATACATTTTAAAACTTTCCAGGCTCGGATCCATGTAGATCCCACAGAGATGGGTCAGCGCAGGGCTGAGGAGCGCAGCACCACGCACTTGTATCTCTGCAGGCAGGGGACCTCAGGGCATCGGTGCTCCCATCCCTGCCGCCCAGAGCTCCCAGTGCCTTTTGCATTAATTGGGAATTCTCTCCAAGGACAGTCCGGTTGCTTGAGCATAAGCTGGCCAAAGCCGTAGTGCTAGTTTGCCCCTTTAAGGTAGTGTCTGAAGACCAAACAAGAACCCAACTCTTTGAATGTAAACCACTGGGTAAAGAGAATAGTTCATAGATCCTTGCCATGAAGAATTCACACTCGAAACTATTGCTCACTCTTTGTCCTCACCTGCACTTCTCCAGAGTAATTTGTTTGCTGGAAAAGAAAGCAAAGCTCTCTTGGAACTTTTTACAAACTTTGGAAAAAAGTATTTGAGGTTAGAGTTATAAAAATGGCCAGAAGATTTCTTTACATATTTAACCAAGTGGTCACAGTGGTCACCTAGGATGCAGAAACCCCAGGTTTACTTTTCTTCTTTGCCTGAGTAGGTTGGACTTGCAACCTGCACCTCGCAGGAGAGCACCCGAGCCCTGGAGCAGTGCTGCACGTGGGGACGGGCAGGACTTGGAATGCCTGCTGCAGGTGCTGCTCCATTTCATGCAAAGCACTCAACTATTCAGTTCTGCCAGCGGCTGGAGCTCCAGAGTCCTTCCTGTCACGTGAGACACAATCCCCAGGAGGTCACGGCATCATCTGCTCCCAGTTGCCCTGGCCGTGTTTATTGCTTTACATAAAGAGGGACAGTCCAGCAAGGGAGACTGAGGGAGACACTACGTGATGTCTTGTAATTCACTTATTATAGGACACTCACATGAAGAGCTGGTCTCAGATCAACTTTGGACCTCAGATCAAATTTAGGGACACTGGATACACAGAGATGCCACGCTTTGTCCTGGTGTCTTCCCCTCCCTGCTTTCCCCCTGCTGCACGTGTGCTCTCCCAGGCCTGCAGTGGAACTGAAAATCTGGTTATTCACACAATGTTAACGGGACAGAGAAGACGTGCAGGTTAGAACATGGAGGGGTTGGGAGAGGAATGAGAAGGCAGCAATCTTTTTAGAAGGAACAGTTAGATTTTAATTTTATTTTTCTTAGAGCAAACAGCTGAAGTGATAATAGAACAACTCAGTATTTGGACTGATTTTTAGCTGTCAATGTGATATTAAATGAAGCAATATTATGCCTAGAAACAAGGGGGAAGAAAACACTGCTGGATATTTATAGGTGTTGGTTTTCTATAGCTCTTTTGTTGGACCGAGTGAATGCTGTATAGCATCTTGTCAAGCCTTTCATTCTTCCTCCCATTTTGTGAAGCCTTCACACACCCTTAGAAAAGAATCGCTTCTGAAAATCTCTGAAAGCAAACAAGTTTTTTAAAAAATCAATATTCTTGGATGGCTGATGGACAGTGTTCACAGCTGCATGGAGCAAGTGGTGCTCGCCCTGCACTTTGTATTGCAGGAAGTGTCTGGCTGGCTTAGAACAAGCGTCCGGTGCCCACGCGTAGCTGTGAGGTGGGGACGTCTCCCATCAAGTCGTGGCTCTCGATGTGGCTTGGAGCAGGCCCCCGAGGCTCGCTAAGGGGCTGCACGTATTTTAGCACCTCCTATAAGAAGTTTGGGGTGTGTGAACCCCAATTTCCAAGTGGTGTGGGGTGAAATGGCCTCACCGCGCCCTGTTGAAGGTGGAGCCAGCGGCTGAGCCCCAGGGGCCTGTGGGGCCTCTGTGCCCCATGCGTTGCGCTGCCCGCGGGGCTCCTGCTCCAGCCTGAGAGCAGCAGCGCTTGGCCCACGTGTGCAGCATGAATTTTTCAGCTCAACTTTATCTGAGAGCTAAATCTTTAATGGACAAGACACAGTAAGATGCTTAACTTCAATGTTAATGAGGAAACATCCAAGTGCTGATGGAATTGAAGAGTTTTTTGTTTGTTTTAGAAAAGAATTTCAGGTAAATGCTAGTGAAGTTCTGGACTTGAGTTGTCATCATCCAGACTGGTGTTTGGGTTGACCATCCTCAAGCAGATAAATTACACTGCTAACCTGCCATACAGTGGTGAGAAAAATGGGATCATATGGGTCCCTCATGTACATAACCCTGTTCTGTGTCTGTTCTTGATTCCTTGACTCTAGTAGCACTCCAGCTGACCAAAGGAACGAGACCTAAATAGGAACTAGAGGCTTCTGCCTTGCGCACGGTGTAAATGGAGCATAAGGAGAGCTGAGTGGCGTAAGAGCCTGCTGCTTCTAGCTGAGCGTCCAGGTGGGAACGTGAGGAGGAGCACAGACCTTCTGGCTGGAAACCTCCGGAGGATACAGAAGTGCCACTTCGTCTTCGGGCCATTTCTCCTGTGTTCTCTTGATTTAGACCTCTGTGTGTCTCAAGCAGTCTCATTCCTGCTGCCTTTTATTTTGTTTATTTATTTGTTTTTACTCTTTCTGGTGGCTTGTCTGTAAATCCTTAAGCACTTCATGCTGCCAAGCCTGTGTACAATGAAGTGGAGCTCTTTTTTTCCAGATCCTCATCTGAAGCTTGCCGCTTATAGCATCGAGCAGTTTCCTAAAACTTCCCTTCTGGTGAAGCGGCATGTTCTCTTAGGTGTCTTAACCTTTCTCGTGCAGCTGGAACCCTGTCCTTGTGGGGGCAATATGATTTTAAAGAGATGCTTTCTTGAACTAATCCCAAGTTCTTTAGCTCATTGATGCACTTGAGCCCAGAAGCAGGTTTTAACATGAGACAAGAGAGCAGGAGTGCAAGCAGTGCTGATCAACATAAAAATTCCCACTCTGATTAGTCGGAGGTGGCTCTGAGACCGTAGTGCAGCTAGAGTCGAGTTTCCTCCTGCAATGTGGAACTTTTTTTTTTATTATTATTATTATTTTTCTTGTTCTCTGCACACTCGGAACTTGTTGCTGCTTAAAGCACAGAAAGGGGTTGCATAAACATTTTAATATTGCATGAGGCCTCTGTAAGCCTGAATGATCTTATGAATGCTAAAACCATGACATACAAGCACAAAATGAAAGCCAGCAGCAAAGACTGTGCGGTATTATCTGGATGAACTGGTAGATAGGCCAGGGCTCTTTGGTGGTTTGTCATGTTTTGCTTTTCCTCCTGGGATAATTCAACCACAAGTCTTAAAAATATTCTGCCTCCCATTAATGCTATTTTCAATGTTCCCTTAATATATAACTTCAACCAGCAGGCAAATTACACATCTTCAGATCTAGCTATATATTATGTCTTTGAAAAACGAATGGGGTCTTTTATTTGGATGATTCTTCTGGCACTTTTTGATTTTATTAACTGTACAAATAATGCTGAGGAGTTCTTCATTTGTTCTCGTTGATATAAAACAGCAGGTTGTAGTAAAAGAAACTGAAGAACTGGAATTCAGAAAAGAAGTAATGTAGATATTTTGACAGAAAGTGACTGGAATAGCAGTCTGCTAAGGAGTTGGTGACTCTTGCATCATTTCTGGTCTTGCATCAGGGTACTCTGTAGAGCAGCTACCAGAAATGAGAGACTGATGCAGAAATCCAGTGGAGCAGTTCTGTAGTCTCTGTTGTGTTGTGCAATAAATGATCGTAATCATCCTTTCAGGCCTTAAAATATTTGATACCATTGAAATAAAACAACAAGGTGTGCAAAGTGATGTTTTCTTTGGTGCTGTATTCCACTTTCCAGTGATTTGTAGCTGAGGAACTTCTTGAGATGGGAGTTGCATCTGCATCATCTTGCTTAGTAGTTTTTAGTGGACTTTTCTCCCAAGAATTTGTCTCACTGCTATTTCAACCCATTGTACTTTCGTCTTCCATGACATTTTGAGGACATGAGTTTCACAATCTAATAACTGTATCACATGAAAAGCAATTCTATTTTAAAGTTCCACGATCACTTCACTGAGCACCCCTGGATTTTGGCCTATGAAAATAATTACTGTCTCTTCCCTGCAATTCATCTTTTTGTATTCCCTTATTATAGCCCACATCACTCATCTCTTTTCCAGGCTGGAAAATTGTTGTTTATATAAGTTCTCTAGGTAATGAAGCCATACTATCTGATGGTTTTTGTTGCCTCAGTCTGAAACGTTTCTAGTTCTGCTATATGCTTTTTGAGATTGAGGAGAAGAGGTTGAGATCTAGGAGGGGACTATGGGACCAGAAATATACCGTGATTACATTTCCTGCTCTTTCTTTAGTTCTTTTCTAATAATTTCTGAAGTTGCCTTTTTGGCTCCTGTTGAATATTGAGGTGATGTTTTCAGAGAATTATGAACAAGACGTTCAAGAACTCTCTTCAGAGAAGTGGTGGATAATTTAGTCATTATTGGATAAATATACCAAGGCTGTTGATCACAATCTAATTAAATTTTTCAAGGAGGAGTGCTAACTCTTAAGCTTTCCTACGCCTCCTAATAAAATCTAGTGTTGGCTGTTCTTTGTTGAAGAGGTTAATGGATGCCCTCTGCTTCTTGTCAGTGTTTCTCCTCATTTAGCAGCCTGTTCTTCACTGCAGCTGTGCTCAGGATACAAGTGGGGACTGCGGAGCTGAAATCCTGTTTATTTCCTGCGTTTAGAGCTTCCTGGGCAAGCAGGAGTCAGTAGTGGGAGGATGGGAGGTACTGAAGAGGAATAGGGATAATTATGGAAGATTAGTCTGCTTCAATTATCTCAAACATTTGCCTTCCTCAACTTGTTTTTCAACAGAAGTGAAGTGGGCCTGTGTAGATGCTTCGGTTATCTACAAATTTTCAGGGCTGTATTAGAAAAGTTGACCAATTTCTGTCAATCTAAGTTATAAATATCGTAGTATCTGCATACCTCACAGTCTTAGATATTTTACTTTGCAATAATTGTGTAGGGGAGGCAGCAAACCAGTAGCTGATGTTCTCATCTTTAAAATCTTAAAGTTAGAAACCTCCAGCCCATACCGGGGTGGGTCCCAGAACTCAAGGGCAGTCAGCTCAATTCACGGTAAGTCCCGTAGCAGGGAACCGATCCCTGTTCCCCAGGGATAATATGCAGCTTCTCTTCCTCTGTCAGGTTACAGTGAATGGCACTCTCTTTCCATGGCTGTTCTGAAGCCACAGCACAAAAAGGATAAGCATTTGTCTGGCACGCCAGGGCTCTCTCTACCCACAGATCAGGGCAGTGCCCTTGTCAGAGCCTCACATGTGCTGCTGGTGGCAGCAGGGACACCCCTCCTGGGCTACCTGTCCTGCCGTTAGGCTGTGGCCAAGGTAGACGTGACTGTCTTCTCTTTCCTTGTGCCCTAATGCTTTAGGGGTAGCCAAGGATGCACTTGGCTGCTTGTTGTTGGTAATTTTTTTTTTCCATGCATATTTATGGATTTGCCTCTTTGCAGCAGACAGTAACTTCTTCCTGTGTTTGATTTGCAGCTGGGTGGCTACTGTGTGCTCTTCAGTGTCAACACATGTGCGTTTACTGCCAAGCTCTAGGTGCTTTATAAAACACCAAAAAAAACGAAAAGCTCCTTATGGTGGCAACGTGGCTCTTGCAGTTGAACAACCTTTACCTGTTTGTTTTGTGTATGATGTTTTTGGGAAGTTGTACTCGGGTTAAAGGAAGTCTCTTGGTAAAAGCCCCTTGCATCAATTAGTCCAAACACTGTTGACTTTAATGTGAGTTGAAGGGCTTCAGAGACACCCAAGGTCAGACTCCAAGGGAGAGGGGTTGTTTTCAGCATTATGACTGTCAAATATGACATTACTACTATACACAGCCCTGTTGTGTCTCTTGGAAAGGCAGAGAGACTCTCTACCAAGATTATGAAGGCTTCATCAGTTTGCAGAACTAAGCCAAGCCTAATAGAGGAGGGATGGCATATTTTGAGACATCATGTTCAGTTGCAATCCCTTTTCAAATGGATATAAGTCCTTCTAAAAGTAGTTGAGGCTCCCTTTCTCCTTCCCATAGCTCCTGCAACAGGGTTACTGCTGAACCTCCTTCTCCTGCTGTTCAGAAGCTCTCTTTCAATTTCCGGACACACTTTCTTCACATCAGTTTGTACTGCTTTGCTCTCATGCCAAAAGCATTTAGTTTTAATGACTCTATTCTTTCCTGTTATTAATCTCCAAACATTTAATAAGCCAGCCATCCTATACCTTCCCTCATGCTGCTTTTCTATTTGTGGTATCTTTTCCCCTCACATCTAATAGGGTCTCTGTTTTTCTGTGCACACCAGTGACTGTGCATGTGATGCAGAAGGATGAGTTTGGAGTGGAATGCACCTGAGCAGAAATTTCTCAGGTTTAGGGGTGGATTTCTACATGGTGCTGTCTCAAATATTTCGTCTGTGCAGGTGGGATACAAGGCAATAACCTTGTTAAGAAAATTGATTACCTTGGCCAACAGAGGTACTAGGTCTGCTTGTTTTCATGGCACCCAGGTCACATTTCAGCCCTTCACATCCTTTTGGTTACACTCCAGAGTACATTCAGCCTTGCGTTTTGCTGGGATTGAGCCAGCAGGTCTGTGTGTCTGTGTTGCCCACCTCTTTACTAAATCTAAATGCCCTATCTCTGGTCGTGTGGTACCACCTCTGGCTTGACACATTTATTAAAAAAAGATCTTTGCTACTGACTTGCAATTACATGTGCCCTATGGCACAGAACAAATAGGAACAGGCTGTAATGAATATAGAGGAGATTCGCAGCACTGAGACTGCTGGATGCAAACACAATTCTGTGTTTCCTTTTCTGTCTCAACCTGAAACAGCCTCTGGTATCTAATACCATAATTTAGAAGTATAGAAGTATTGGGAAATTGTTTTCTGGTGTTCGTGGTGTGTGTTTTTTTTTTTTTTTTTTCTCTCCACAGAAAATTTCAGTGATGAAAAGCAATTTACTTTCATTAGCAAAACAGTACTGAAAATTTTGACTTCATG
>VZSV01000149.1:168915-210138 GCA_013398735.1 Nothocercus julius | reverse complement strand
AAAGACATTCACGGGGACCAGTTTGTCTGAACCCTCTGCCTCGTTCACCTGTACACTGGGACTGTTGAGAAGTCTGCTGGGCTAAATAGAGCCATTTGAAATGCTTTAAAGAAAAGCACCAGGTAATAAAATTGCCTCAACCTTCGGTTCAAGTTGGTTTATGGTTGGACTTGATGATCTTGAAGGTCTTTTCCAACCATAATGATTCTATGATTCCAAGTCTGATGACCCTTCTCACTGTAGGGACTGTGGCCCCCTGCACTCCCAGTACGTGGCTGTTGAAGGCGCAGCATGGAGGGAGGGTGCATGGGCCGAGGCCGCACGGGGCAGAGCGCTTCCCTCCTGCTTCTGAGCTGGTTATCATCCTCCGAGGGCCTCCGTCCTGCAGCGCTGCATGGAGCTCCTGCCCTCCATAGCTAGCCTGGCTTCAGGTGTGGAAACGAGGCAGATGCATAAGGAATAGAGTTTCAGTGCAACATCCCCATGCACATGCTGGGTTTACTGCAGTTGTGTTTTATCTGATGCTTCTCAGTGTAAATTCAATGAGTCTTCACAATTTGAGAGGGACATCTGAACTCCTTCCTTGGTGGCCGGTGGGAGGGCTGTTGTGCTGAGGGCACTGGCTGCCGTGCCGAGTTGGGCCCGGGGCTGGCAGTTGTTTTAAATGTTTCCCCAGCTATCGTGTTCCTACATTGGTGGCTGTTTAGCTCACTTGACATCAGTTTGTTCCCTGTAGACAAGAGACAAAATAACCCAGCAAGTACTTAATCATTCCCATGAACCCTCTTTGAAGCAGTTTATCATTTGGGACAGCTTGGATGTTTAGGCAGGATTCCTTATTAAGAGCTGAAGCCGCCAAACTTGGCTTATTTAGGATGTGATATTGGATGTTTTTGTCTTTCTATGCATGACTTTATGCAACTGTATGAAGATAAGTATTATACTTGTGGTCCTTCCCCTTAGGGATGTCTATAGCAAAACTGATGAAAGTTTGTGAAACGTTTTGATGTTTTTTAGGAAGTATATGTGAATTTCAGTGAACAAAAGCCACTTTTCTCTTTAAGTGTTCAGATCTCCATGGATATAAATTGTCCCCAAAGACAAAAAAAGAGTTATTTTGCCATTGTTCTACTAATTCTACCAAGAGATTTTTTCACTTTGAACAAACAGTGGATTACTAATAATGTTTTCTGCTGTCGCTTCTATCAGGAGACCGTGGATTGCAAAGGGAGAGAAAGCAAAATGTTTCAGATCAGTTTCAAATGATATCTTTATTCACGTGCATGCCTGGGCCTAAACATTAAGGGGCACATCAGGGCCTTTTCAAGAACATTGCCAGAGAGCTACCTTCAGATGATGGCATTTGTATATTTTAATAAACTGCATGTGTTCAGAAGAATGTTCAATACAGTAATTTGGTGCTCTATATCAGTTCTCGGTTAGTGACTTATCCATCAAATTTGTTCAGCACTACAAGTCAGAACAAGATTTTTGTCAAACTGTCAATGCAGCCTGCTGCTCTTAGAAAAAAAGCAAGGTTTTTTTTTTTTTTTTTTTTTTTCTATTTGCTCCATATATCATCATCACTACCTATGGTAAAGAATTTAGAGTCTAGGCTTGACTGACTGGCTATTTTTCTTAGAGTTGCATGAGGCAAAGCAGTGCATGGCTTCTTATCCAAACCTATTCAGAGTTTGAAGGTACCCCGTGATACAAATTTATTGAGCCAGATAAGAAAAGTTGGAAGGCACAAATGGAGTGGATAAGGACAGTCACAAAACCCCTGGATTCTTTCAGAATCGGTTCGAGAGTTTTTGGTGCTTTGCTTTGTTTTCTTTTCCTGGCATTGGTGCAGTGCATTTTGACAAGCCTCAGCAGTTTTAGAAAAGCATTCAGAAGTTCTTGATGCTCATCTGAACCAATTCCATCTAATCAGAACAAGAGCTGAATGTTGCTATTCACAGGGAGCAATTGTATTCATAGAATTTCATCTTTTCTCCTGTCCTCAATTTGTCCTCTGACAGAAGCATCTTTTACTAATCTGTCCTTCCCAGGGCATTGATTGGCTCTTTATTATGCCAATGCATCTGGCTTATGTTTACACATAAGCTGCTAGGTGAATGCATTTGACAGTCGTAATTTGGAAGGCTCATAGTTTTGAGTGAAAGCACTGTCATACTCCTGTCACCTGTTATATAGCAGCTTTCAGGGGTAATGGGTAGAGACTTCCAGTGCAAATGCTTGCGATTTTGAATGCTAAACTTCTTTCCATTTCCTGCGTGCCCCTCTCCCGTCGTGCTTCAGGAGGCATGGCTGTTAGGAAACGCAGCGAGCGGCACGGTCAGGAGACGCCGCAGCAAGGATGTGGATCTGCTATGCAATGAATTCCTGTAGGAGATTGCAATTCAAATCTCCAAGCAGCAGCTCACAGGTAGTTTATCCCTGCCGGTGCAGAGCTCAGAGACGGGTTAGGTCCCCTGCCCTTCAGGTGGGTTTTGCAGTGTCTGGTGGATGGATCCTCAGCGCTATTTTAAAGCCAACCCAGGCAGATACCTGCGTTAGCCTACAGCCTGCGTCATAACTGCAATGCGCAGTTACCCCTCTCACTGAGGGTTTGCTAATGAATGCCAAAGTGCTGAAATATTTGCCCAAAGCTCATTTGGGTGGTTTGCTCATGCCAAGTTGGGCTAAAATAGCCAAGCAAGTGGCTTTTACTTGTAGCTGGATCAGTTATAAAAAGAACAGTCCTCACACTTCCATATACCATGTACGTAAACAACAGAATGCACTAAATCACCAGTCTTTAAAACCCCATCCCAATATGAAATCCATTTCTGTTTCTAGGTGGTTCCCTGACATTTTGGATTAAATTGTTTCTTAGCTAGTTTGGAGTGGGCTAGAAGAAGGACACAGTGGTATGAAGTGGGAGATGATGCAGATGACAGGAACCTCAGTGCAAAACCAGCTGAAAGAGGGTGAGAGTGCCACTCATACCCCAGCTCCTTGCTTGCGTTTGGCTCAGTGAGGGTTTGCTCTTTTGGAGGCTGTGCTTGCGAGGTTGCTTGCTGGCAGGTTACCTGCAGGGCCCGGTGGCAGCTCTGGCGAGGGTGATGAATTAGAATTGCACGCTAATCCCAGAGCAGCTACCTGCAAAGCCGAGCGCTAATCAGCAAGGGAGAGGCTGTCTGGTGTGTGCTCCTTAGTCAAGCAGGAAAATTAGATATGCAAGATAGTCGCTAGCCTTAGGAATAACTCTCCCTGTTTTTGCATGCCAGCTTTATGACCTGGGGTTGGTCCTGCAAAGACCAATTGCTGTGGGTGAGTCCTGAAGATGCCTTAATAAAGCCACTCCGGAGAGAGAGGCGGTGGAGGCAGGCAGGGTGTCACGCTCTGCTCTGCAGAGTGCTGAGGAGAGACAGGAGCTCCATGAGGAGCGGCACCCGAGGCTACTGCTTGTGCCAAACGTGCTTCTGTTCCTGCTTTAGTTTCCTTCTTCATGAAACCAAATTTTAGGAAAGCTGAACAGAGGAAAGATGCCAGTGTGGAAGAAAGGAGGCAGGAGAGGGGACTGGAGTCTGTATGTCAGACCTGGAAAATGTTGGCAAAAGGCTGCATCATATTTTGGTGTTTCTAGAATGTGGTGGTGATTGCTAAGAGCCTTACCATGGCATCAGCTGCTGGACTTTCTTGTCCATTTGCTGATGACATTTCTGCTAGTCCTTGAAGCATGCTGGATATCTCTCCACTTCCATCTTCTTGGGTAGCTCTCAGGCCAGCTTTGCCTAAACCCTGACATAGGCAACGCCAGGAGATAGGCAGTTACTATTCTGCTTGGAAATACATTTTGAATAATGCTGCATATATTTGACAGATTTTATATCCATTCTGTAATATTCTAACTGCCTCCTCCACTGATATACAGCCTCTAGTTTTGCTCCTATAGTAATGGGAAAAAAATACTATATTATTTCCAGGCTCTTTTCTCCTTATTCTCCATTCTCTCTTTCTTTGAAATATGGTCTATTCTGTTCTTTCTATTTCTGTTCCAAATATGTATGACACATCCTGATCCACATATGCACTTGCTATTAATGCTTACTACTTAGCTCAGGATAATTCTGCTTTACAGGAGCTAGCTTGATTTCTTTCTGTCCTTCTGTCTTTCTGTCTTTACCTTTCCTGCCTGTTTTGTTTGCCATGTTGAGGGATTGCCCTCAGGTTAAAAATAATACACCTATGAAACAAGCATTGCAGAATTACTAGAAGAACACTGCAAATTATCAGAAGTGTAAGCATTTTGAAAAACTAATTTCTGTCTTTTCAATAAGAAGAAGTGCCTTAAAGCACAGTGCTTTATAAGTCCAATTACTTTTGACCATCTATTTTGTTTATTACTTTGCCATTTTTTTACCCAGTGAAATAAGACAAGTGCATTTTACTTTTTTTTTCCTGACAGTTTTGGCTTGTGCACTGGTGTCTTGGTTAGATGTGCAGCTTTCCAGTAGTGCAGAGGATATTTGCTGGCTTTGTTCCTTTCCCTTGGAAGGTAAGACAGATAAAATGCTGAAGAGGTGAAACCTTTCTCCTGTGTAGCTCCCCATCTGTCATTGCAAAGCACTTTTTTTTTTTTTTTTAAGCAAATATTTGATGATGCTCTTTCCATTCCAAGGTGAGAGTGGGAAGAATCAATGCTAGAATCTATTAGTGGAAAGAGACATTTGTATTTTTTTAAATTTTCCCTAGTTCATTCTTATTTTATAGATTGGGGTATATATCAGGTGTGTCTTTAATATTGTAGTTAAAAAACAGCACTTGCATTAAAAATGTGCTGTAAGCTATTTATTTTTGATCCCCTGTGGAGAATAACAGAGTTGTTAGTTTTAGCTATATGAAGCTGGTTCACTGAAACAGTGGGTGATTTTGCAGGTTTGAATGGTGCAGATCGTTCCTCCCGCTGGGATGGGGTAGCCGGGTCCCTTCCCGCGCGGCGGCGGCGCCCGGCGAGGCGCAGCAGTGGCCTCGTCGCGCAGCGCCGCTCGCCTGCCTGGTGCCCGCGTGGCCGCCTCGTGCCGGCTGCTTGGCCTCCGCAGGGGATTTGCTCCCCGTGCAGCTGTCGCGCGCTCTCCTCTCCGGACCTGCGGTGCTGCCCTCCGAGATGACGCCCTTCGGGTCCTGCTTCTGCAGACGCGCTTTCGTGCAGGTGCGAGCGAACGCTTTCCCAGAAACGGTTCCTTTGAGCCAGGAGGCCCTTGCAAGCACAGGCTCCTGTGACTCCTCAGCCTACATCTCCCACCTTCCCTTTCCAGATAGTTACTTCTGTCCTCCTTAAATCTGGAATTCTTCCCCTCGGTGTGACTGTAAAACCTGCAGGCATCTCTCTGAGATCTGCGTGTCTGCAGATAAGATAGGATGTCTCAGACAAATGCTGCCCGCCTGCAAGAGGGCTTTGATATGCTTTTTAAAAGTCATTTCCATTTCCTTCCAGAGCACTGAACTCTCTCATTCGTGATGTATTCCCGCTTCCCTACAACTTGCCGAAGCAGTAATCAACCCTTTTAAAATTCTACTCTGTGCTCACTTACAAACCATATGAATATTATCCTTCATCCAGTATTGAGCAGCTTGCTGCCGTGCTTGCTTTCATTTGTTAAAGTAGCTGAGAGGTTTGCATGAGCAGTGAGCTCACGGAGGCAATGAGCAAACACAGCTATTTGGCCCGAGAGTCCATTTTTCAATGAACAGGCAATATTGCAGATTATCTGCTGGGCTGACTTACATTCAGAGAAACAGTTGTCTTTGGCTTTGCTACTGCATCCTGTGTGGGCAAATCAGCCTTAATCCCTTGCATTTTACAGACATTGCTGTTATCCTTGTGTCAGCTACTGTCTAGTCCTGCCAATGCAGGGCTCCAGCTGCCTTTCTTAGGTGCATTTCATAGCCTCATAGTCTAAAGCAGCACCTGGGATAAGAATTGAGACCTTCTTGCCCAGGACTTCTGAAATTATCTTGTCTGGACCATTTTGTTCCCATCTGAAAAGTGCTTGCATACATCTCTGACCTGCTGTTACAGACAACCAGGGAATTCTGGCTCTTTCTATTCACTGTCTTCCAGGAGATTTTCCTTAATAGCTAGTCTGAAATGGTCAAACTAACTCACACTGATGAGATGACATCCTACAAAGTCAGAGGAAAAAGCATTAGTCCAACAAGGGTTTTTCATTTTAGTGCCGTGCGTGTTACTGATCTGAGCTGTCTTTTCACTTGGACCTCAGTTTTCATTACATGCACAACAGTGACAGTGGTATCAACTCGCTTCTTATATTGTGTTGAGATCTACTAATTTATAAAGCTGTAAAAGCCAAATAGGAAAATGAAGATGATCTGGGGCAGAGGAGAGGCCTGTATTGCTGTTGCTTTTCGTGTGCGTTTCCTCTGCTTCTATAGATCGTGCTTATTTGCAGGCAGGTCAATCTGGCTCTATTTGTCTGAAGGAGAAATGAAGATGTAAATTGTCAGACTATTGCAGAAAGTTGCGTAGCGCTGGGGCGACGCCGTCCTTGCCCAGCGAGACGCAGCCAGCCCGACCCTGCGCCCATCGCGCGCCTGCGGCTCCTGCTCGCCAAGCCCCTGGCGAAGCAACCTCAGCCTCCTCTCCGCGCCTGCCGAGCTGGTGCAGCTGCTTGAAAAGGGTGAGAACGGTGACATGGGCTTCCCATTTCCTGCTCCAACTTGCTTCTTTAGGAAACGTTTCATTAGTGTTTGGTATATGCTGCCTTTGCTGCATGTCCCACCAGTATTCTGCCCCTTCTTTCAAGCTGGTTGTATGGAGTTTTCTCCGAGTTGTAACGACAGGTGGATTATGGAGGCTATGATCCAATATTCTGGCTCTATTTGTGATTTGGTAACAGTGTGATAGCTTCCTATCAGTAACTGCTCAGGAAGGATGGAATTAAGTTCCTGAGTAAGTATGAATGTGAGAATACAAAATCACAGAGGGCATTTAGGAAGATTGGGTGGCTCAGGCCTCTACAGCAGGAATTTACGGCATCTCCATCGTGCATGGAGGAGTTGCCATGACTTTCAGCACTCCACAGGTGTGAGATGCTGTCATGTTTGTGATAGAAAAAGCCACTATGACAAAATTGCCCAGGGCTGTAAGTCTTTTAAAATGTAACTCAATCAAGCAGTTCCTTGGGTCTGAAAAGCCATCGCTGTGTACAGTGGAGTGTCCACCTCATAAAAGTCACTTTTCCACAGAAACTCAGCTAAAATTACAGCCTGTTCCTCATTTAACTGAGAGGCATTTTTTCCTTTCTACAATGTCTTGCAATATTACTCTTAATAGGTAGTCTTATTCCTTTCTTTTGGTACATCCTGACCAACTTGAAGGGTTACAGAGGTGGAAAATAAAGACTTACTGTGTAGTCCTTTACATAGTGTTATATTAATGCACATGCAAACTGCAACTTCGGATACTTCATTTTTATGTCAGAGAAAAGGAATCTGTAATGTTAAAATCAAAATGGCTTTGAATTAACGCATTATTTTACTGAAGGCCATGGTAAAATCCAGGGCTTGGAGAGTGGAGGCGAGGTTAGTTCAACGTTATAATTGCAGGGTTATGCTTCTGTTTGCCCAGGTGCCATGGTGATAGACTCGGGATTGGCTCTTGGTAAATACAACATGCTTTTTGCATAATATTGGTTTAGTTACTCCAGGAATTTTTCATCTCCTGGTGAAATTGTCTGCTAAAGTGATGCTGAAATTGCCCTTGGTTATATGGCTTTTCTGAAGCTTTGCCTGATCATTTCCTCATAGGTTATGGTAAATTTGCTTCATGATCCTATTAAGAAAGAACCCATGAGACTGAGCATTCGTCATCATGAAATTGCAGGTTTGTCTCGAGGTTCATTCACCAGTGCAAATCGCGTCATTATTTGCCCGTTGCCTTCACCCCCCACCAGTTTTGTGTTAAAAATTGCATAGCTTAGCAAGTGCAGAAAAGGAAAGTCCTGAACCAATCAGGTGTCATAAAAAAGTCACTCCTGATCTTCTGACAATCCCACTAGGGATGCAGGTTTCACCCTGTGGTGTTTCTAGCTGCAAAGGCACTTTGGCTTTTCTCTGTAGTTCTGCAGGTCGGCGAGGTGAGGTCAGCTCCAGCTTGGGTGGTTTTGGGGAAACGGAGACCACCTGGAGCTAGGACGTTTCTGCAGGAGTACTTGTGCATCGTCCTGATGAAGAGAACAGCTGATTAGCCAAGAAATGCAGATTCAAGTACTAAAAGTGGTGGCAAAAATGAGGACAGTTTGATAAACATTTTTGTCAAAATGAGAAATGAAGGAAAACTTGAAAACAGTGCCCCATCATGTCTTGCTGTTGACATTCCCAGGAGGCAGGAGCCAAGGAGTCTCCCTCCTCCCTCCTTTTGGCTCACATTCATCTAGGGTACCCGTCCTCAGGTTTCTCCTCTGCTGCTTCCAGGCCAGGTTTCAGCTCTGAGATGCCCTCGCTGCAAGGCTGCAGGGTGTTTTTAGCATTCCCTCCTTCCCCCTAAACTGAAGCAGTTTAATTTAACCTCAGATAATTGTGTATTGATTGAGTCAAAGAGCAAGTGCAAAGTCGCCTCAGTAGCCAGCTGGCACATGCCCCTCTGTTTGCCCTCCCAGTTCTGCTTTGAGCCTGGCCACGTGCAGATTGTGATCCATCTTCACGTTGTGTTATCAAGAACCCCGTTTTTTTTGTCCTCAGAATATTATTCCCCATCTTTCTTTCTCTTTTTTTTTTTTTTCCTTGCTATGAAAATACAGATTCAAATGATATTGCTCTTATATAGACTCAGTATAATTTTTAATCAGAGAGTCAGTAATTTTACAAAGCTACAGTACTGACACACAGTTTTAGACAAGTTTAAAGCTTTTTATTTTATCCAGTAGGCTATATACAAAAGCACTGCCTAAAGCACGCAGTGCTGGGGGAGGTGGTTCAATGCTGCCTTGGGGGTGACTGCCAGGTGGGAGCAAGGAGCCTGGGGAACGGCTCCTTCGCTGAAGTGGTTGTGGGATACAGCATCTAGCTCTGCTTCTTCCAGAAAAGCTTCGGTGTAAGGCAGCTGCGCTGCAATTCCTGCAGTTCTTTACTGTGCTGAAAGAAAAGAAGAGCCAGCTTACCTTTGTGGTCTTCTCCTTTGGAGCATTTCTGCTTCTAAAACTGGTGGGTGCTCAGCTCAGCTGAGCTTCAGAGCACCTGTAAGGACACGCAGATGGACTGAGGAGTCTGACTTTTTAGCCCTTGACTTTGAGCGCTGCCCTTGCCTCTTCACTACGGAGAGGTTGGTGCGCGGAGCCAAACGCAAGCAGGGCGAATTGCTGACACTGCTGCTGCATGCAGGAGGAGCTGCACAAAACATAGTGTGCATATTTATTTTGCTCATTTAAAATACAACAAATAATTCAAATTAAAATGCTAGTGCTTTAGTGGCAAATCAATGAATCACTTAGTGATAATAGCTTTTCCTGTACCTTTTGTGTCTGCATTAATGCTGCATTAGATCATATGACTTTTATTATGATGGATATGAACTGAACTCATTTAGCAACAGGACAACCTGCAATTTCTTACTGTATCTCTGTATTTCTGTCAGGGACCTTGATTCAGGGGTACGTGACTCTTTAAGGTAGCACCTGAGTTTGTATTCTTCAAGTTTGTGTGACAATAGCCTTGAGAAGGAGAGCTGAAACTAAGCATGTGCCTAGTGTGTGCAGAGGGGTGTGCAAAATCAGTGAAATGGAAGCCCTAAAACCTCCCACATGCTTGCTGTTTTTTGAGCATTTTTTACTCTTGGACAAGAGGCTTGGGTGAGTGTTTTTTTTTTTTCCTCTGATGACACAACTAGCTATTCGATGACTTTGTAATTGCTAACTTTGGAATTAAAAAAAAAAAAAAAAATTGTTGTCCAGATGGTTTTACTTGCAAATTGTTCCACTTCACTGGAAAATGAGAAGGCTCATGTACAAAACTGTCCTGATCTTAGAGTTAACTGGAGATCTTTAGTCCATATTTTAAGACTCTGTGTCATCCCTATGGGACTGATACTCTGCTCTAAACACAACCTGTTTCCCCGAAGCCTGGACAAAATTCCCAGGAAATTTTCCCGTCAAAAAAGACAATGTCTGTAGGAGCTAAGTGTTTCCCAACCCATCTCAACTTTCTATTATAAAGGTCACGTTATCACTGTACATTTTATGAGGAGTGATCTTTTGTGTAGAGTACACCAGGTCCCCGCTTGCAACAGAAACAGTGCTCATCCAGGGGGCTTAAGCCCGGGATAACAGAGTTGAAAATAGAGACCTTTACGTTAGCTAAATATCTCCCTGGTGTAGAGAAGTAGGAGGTTCTTGCAGGTGAGCAGCTTCTAGGCTGTTGACTCATTTACTGCTGGATAAGAGCCCAGGCATGAGCAGTTTTCGAGTGGCTAACACATTGCAAAGCCCAATGCGAGCTTATCTTACTGTAATGTGCCTGTCAGACCTTAGCCAGACCCTTAAATTTATCAGGGGAATTTGGAGGAAGAGCTGTTGGTGCACGTGTAAGGGCACTTGGCTATGTAGAAAAATCCTGCATGAAATTCAGAACAGTCAATTTAACCTAGATTTACAGCAGTGAGACTTTGATGTAACTTTACTTCTGAATTTTTACAGAAAGGTGGATTTCTACTGTGAGAGAGGTGGATATTTACTGAACCTGCCTTTCATTTGTCTCTAGCACGTTGTAAGGCATTTAAAAGACATCCTCTTTGCATTTCTGAGTACAGGAGTGAGTACTGCAGTGTCATGCATTATTGAAGAGCGGGGCCTCAGCCTGTGAAATATAGCAGGGATCCAAATGATCCAGAGACAGAAGCCTTTCATTCATATAGGTGGGACAAAAATGGGGTCCCAAAGAGGTGGAAGGGGTAAAAGGGCTGTAGCAAATGAAAAACATAAATAAAATCTTATTTTTTAGGCAAAAAATGAAGGAGAAAACATTGAACTTTAGAAGTCCGGGTGACCTCTGCTCTTTTTCTTTGATAATCTCAGCAGGCCAAGCACTGCATCTGTCTGGATTTCTTTGCAAGAAGCTATTTTGTTCTGTGTGTAACTATTGAATATTCTGTGAAGCAGAACCTAAATAACCCATTTCCTGGGTAAATGCTGTCACCTGAAGGTCGTGTCTAGTCATCCATCCCCTTCACCTGACTCACAATAGAAAAAGCCTAGAAAGCTATTGCCAGAGAAAATGCTTTAGCATGAGGGGATTGAAGTGCTTGGTCCATTTAGGTGACCAAGAAGAGATCAAGGGGTCAGTTTTGGCGTCTCCATGCCCTGTTTTTCCCCTCTTGACAGTATCTATGGTTGTTAAAGCAATAGAGTGAGGTATAAAAAGGTCCTGTGCCTGCATACTGGTGGCTTGTCAAAGCCAGAATTGGAGCACAGATTTCTAACATGGAAGAGAGTGGTAATAAAGATTTAGAAAAAGGCACCAAATGTAACAGCAAATCCTTCCTCTGCTAGCATCTTCAAATGAAGTCTGAATGCCTTTTGTGGAAGACCTGTTTTAAATAGAAGTGATGGGCTTTAAAGAGAGGGTAATTGGGTGAAATTTAAAGATTGTTGCTGTAAAAAAGTTCAGATTAGATCTAAAGCTATGTGAATGAATCTATCACAAGCTTTGCTGTTGGGTGAAGACAGGAATTAGTTCCATGTCTGCAACTGTGTGCAGTTGAGACTTTGGAAATCTTCTATTTTCTTGAGCAGGATAAACTGAAGACTTTCAAAGATTTTATTAGCATTGTTATTATTTTTCCATTAAAAAAAAAAAAAAGAAAAAAAAAAGAGGAGAACTAGCTGCAGTCTCCCTTAGTGGCTTGGGCAAGTCCTTGCCCCTCCAAGAGTCTCCAGGCCCAGGCTGCCCCATGAGTCTGTCCCTTTTGTGCCTCAGCTTTAGCATGCTTACAGCCACTGTGTTCAAGCCCCTTGCCACTGGTTTGTTGGCAGATATTTTCTGGGTTTGCCATAACAAGATCATCTTCACCCCTCTGTTTGTCATTGCATGTAATGAATGATAATTATTCCTGGAAATACATAGTTTACAGGCATGTTATTGTATATCTGTAAAATACTTACACTAAGGTTGGTAAATCAGTATTATTGGGACCCCAGTTAAGCTGGTAGTATCACTTTAAGACTCTGGTAACTATACCAATGCCTTTTGTTGTCCTCTGTTTCAAGTGTTAGTTCTACTACATAGGAGATGAGTAAGCCAGACTTTTGTTTAAGAGATGCTAAATTATTTCCATAAATCTCATATTGCCAGTTGTTTAAATCATTATGAGTCAAGGTCGCTCGCACTGAGGGCTGTGCTCTCCAATGAAATGTGTTCATATTCTCTGTGTTTAAGAATTAAATTATGGCAGGGTACTCTCTTCTTTGTTTATCTCATGTTTTTCTCTGCACAGCTCTCCTCTGTGGGCATCCACCGATGAGCTAATAAGAATAGCTAGAGTTGCCTATTTGTCACTCTGTCACAGCTTGTCGGAGATTCTTTATTTCTGCCATTAGAAACACACAAATAAAAAGCATCTTGTAGATGTTTATTGGTCTTCCTCAAAGGCCTATTATAGTTTCCAGAGAGGTACTGAAAAATTAAGTTTCTTATCCTTACAGACATAAAGAAACTTTCCTACTTTTAACTGTTCCGGGGCTCTTCTGCCAACAGGTATGCAATGCAATGCAATGCAGTGCAATGCATTGCCTTTCTTTGTCTATATGTAGATGTAAGGGAGGTTCAGATCATAGCCAAGCAATGAAGAATGAGTAACAGGCTGTGCAACCACTCTGGCAGTAACTCTATCTATATTACAACTGTGTCGCGGTATCTTTTCCTTTTGAGGTTTTGCTTTTTGAAAGTTCAACTTTGGCTGACTTTTATCAACCAAATGCCTTTTCTTATCTCTTTTTTTTACACATTTCCAGTAATTCTTCTCCCACTTTCACCAGTGAAGCATAACTACTTGCAGGTCCTAATGCAGCAGCCATTTTCTAGCATAAGGGATCAACATGCGTAGCAGTTCCAAGGTGAGGGGCAATGATACTCTGCACCTGGAACTCAAGTAAAATCTGTGTATGTGACCCCAGCGATTCTCCCAAGTAGGACTTTCCTGGCAGCCTGTGTTTAACATCCCAGTTTTGTCAAAAACACCCTGAGAATTTTTCTGTAATGGGAGGTCAGGAGAGGAGGTACATTCAAAAGCCAAGATCTCTAGTTTAACTGTTTTAGTAATTTTGTATACCTTTGACCTTTTACAATAATCCTTTTCTTCACTGCGTATTGTTTGTCTAATAGGAACCACCTTTGCCTACAGATGGGTGGTGGGATCTTCTCTAGCTCAGGGGGACCCTCAAATGCTAATAACTTGACCTTAATCTTGCAGCAGTGATTGCAGTGGCTTGTAGTGGCTAATTCAGGGCTACTTGTAAGGCTTCCAGGGCTCTCCATGGGCTTAAGGAGTCCCTGAACAGCTGCTAATCACAGTCCAAGCTTTACCACCATGCTGAAAATCGGTAAAAGGTGCTTTACTGCTTCTCAGCCTGTTGTTTTTTCTTCTATAGGTTCATCTTCCATTCTCTGTTGTCTGTTGCTCATGAAACCCGAGTTTTCACTCCTGTTGATTCCCAGCTCCCAAGATAGTATTTCCCCTCTCAGTTACATGAGACCTTGACAGAGACTGCAATGGGTGTAATGTTTCTACAGAGCCTGGTTTATGAAAGCATATGCTTTCAAGATGCATGGTCTCTATTATTTCTGTAGAAATGTGTGTGCCAGGGATATGATTTGTTTTTGTGGGTTGGGGCTGGTTTGCACAGCTGAGATGTGCTTTATTATCAATAAACCAATATTTCTGTAGTTTTAAGCATAGAGTCTGTGATATTAGAAATTATATCATCCTTTAAGTGTTAAGTTCAAAGCTTTAAGTATGTTACTGAAAAGAAACTCCTCACTCTTCTAGCTTTAATGGTAAATAAACCTTTAGCTTTGAATCGACACTGGAGGAAGGTGATGTATAAATGCCATCAGTGCTGCAGTGCTAAATGCCCAGGGCAGCAAATGGAGTCTCAGGCAGCCGCAATATTGCAGCATCCACAAGACCTCTGTGCTCGTCCCCGTGGTGAGCGTGGTGCGGCGGGGCCCTCTGTGCCCCCCAGACAGCCCAGCAGAAAGGAGCACCCAGCCCTGGGGGCCGAGCAGGAACTTGAAGGGCTCAGGGTCCCTCTTTCGAAGCCAAACACAGACTCTCTTGACTGCAGCGTGGCACACTCAGCTATGGTGCATGTCCCCAGCAAGATCAGGTTCCTTGGAAGCAATATATGTATAGAGTGAGAGAGAGAGAAAATCGCATCTTTTCGCAGTACCTCCCAAGTCCTTGAAGACTGAACGGTGTTGTGGTAGCTGGTGGAGGTGCAATCCCAGTACTGTGTGTGAGTCAGATGGTATCGGCAAGCACTAGACAATGCTGGATTTAACCTGTTGGTTATTCTTGATTGTAGGTCCAAAGATATCGCAGGGAGACCAGCGTGCTCGTGTATTGGTGCCTTTTAGTTGTTCTTCAGGAGGATTGAGACAAAATTCCTTGACTTATTCTACAGCGCTGTGTTTATGGCATAAGTAGTGAAGAAATGCCTGGGAGACACTATTATACTTACCCTCTAGATGACGGATAGGTTATTCCAGGCACAAGACCCATTGAAGAGAGATCAGGAGCTAATTGACTGTCAAGTTTGGAGCAGTGTAAAGGGCAAGCGCTGCAGAGGTCAGTTTGCCTGAACAATGGGCCCGTTTACAAAGGGCTGCAGATGCTAATAATAATTTTTGATTGAATGGAAGTACTCAACATTGTCAAGGGAGAATTAACTTTTAAATGTTAAGCTTAAGTATCTTTTTGAAATGTGAAGTTTTTTGGACAAAGAACCCAGTTTCTTTTATTTATTTATTTATTTATTTTATTGCAATGAATGTGAAAGATCTGAGAAAAGAGCCCCTAGAAAATGCCAAAAATAATTGAATTTTGCCTCCAATCATTAAGTTGAATTGCTAGTGCGTGCACATATTTAATGCACGCATACATGTATGTTTGCATATTGATACATAAAAGGCTCTTTCAAATTTCTCAAGGCTTCTTGAAAATTGCTTTTCAAGGGGGCCCACAGGAACAGGAGGGAGGGAAGCAGGAGAGCTGGGAAGTGCTTGCTCGGTGCATGTGTCCTCAGCTGCACGCGGGCTGTCCTTTCTGCAGTGCCCCACGTGTCATTGCTATCGGGTAACAGTGACCCATGGGGATGAAATGAATGAAGTTTGCAGTGGGGCTCCAAAAGTCCTGATCCTGAAATCCCTGACAATTCCTAGAAAGGTTATTTATTAGGCCACTCTAAGAGGGAGTAGCAGGAGGATAATAAAAGAATTGTGCTTTTTTTTTTTTTTTTCCCCCCCAATCTAGTCTTTTCCTTCAGTAGTGGAGTAAGAGGGAAAGGAGGAGACAAGGATCAATATGGGGAACAAATGAGAACAGTATCTTCTTGCATTGCTAGGAAGCAGCAGAGAAGTTAAACTCCCCACATTCCTGAGGTTTCCCTCCTGAACATCTGCTGAACCTGGGGCTAGAGAAGCTGTGCTCGTCGGTCACTGCAGCTGGAATTGGCTGGAGCGGCCATAGGCGCTTTATTTTATTTTATTTTATTTTTTTTTTGCCTCCATTGAGCTCTCTGAAGTTTTAAAAACAGCAAAAACAGCAACAGATACCAACTTGAACCTGCTTCCAGCCTACGTAACTAACAGGAAAACCCTAAGACTGGGGAACTGAACCATTGCCTGTTGCGTATCATAGATTGAGGATGTATTTGCTTCTGTTGCCAGGATTAGTATCAGTGAGGTTTCTCATGAAAACCTCCAGGATTTCTAGGTCAACCCATCTTGTTGCATGCATGGAGAGCATTCTTTCTCTCCCTCAGTGTGGCAGCATTTCGGTTTCTTTACTTTATCCCCTTCCTGCTATTTGCACAAGCCAAACAAAGCTTAGAGGTAAACAGTGTTCCCAGTCCGCAGCCTTGCTGCCCCCTCCTTGCGTGCTGGCACACGGCTGAAATGTCTGCACTGCACGTTCCTTAAGGGAAAGCTTTTTGCTAGGCCCAGTCCCTAACAGTGAGATCCCAAGAAGCTTGGAGATTCCCAGAAAAGCCTGGCTGCCTGTCTGTCACTGCAGGATGGGGGCATGGGGTGCTCCTATATAATCTTTGAATGAGGTATCCTGTATAACTGAAGATCTGGTGAGGAGCTGCCTATGACCCATTCCCGAGTGCCTCCTGAACAACAGCACTGGTGAGGGGAGTACACTGCTGAACATAAAACACAAAAGGACTGGTTCTGTGCTGGTCACGCAAATATATTGTGCTGCTCTGAGGGAGTGTCATTAGGATCATTAGGATCTAACTCTTTAGATTCCTCTGAAAATCCAAACCTCATCTGGAAGAAGCAAGGACATTGCTCCCATGTTAGCGCAGATCTCTGCGAGATTCCTGGCCCAGCTGCGGTGAGTGCATGGGAGGGCAGGCAGTGTATTTGTCTTCAAGCACAATGAGAGGTGGAAGACAGAAAAGGGGAGATCAAGGGTAGGAAGAAATAGTAAGAAGACAGATAAGGCTCTTAGCATTAGCTGGAAGTATTATCAGTCACCTATATATTGCTGCATCTTCTCCGGTCCACCCATCTCTACTTAGTATCTTTTTGGCTTGTGTCTATAAAAGGAGTTATATAATAACTCTTATCTGATAGTAAAATGCCTTATTGTTCTCTGTATGCTCGGATGTCTTCTGTTTTCAGCTCTATTCTAGGTTTCTAAATTAAGGTATTTTGCACATACATGTATTGAGAAGTGAAAGCCAAATGTAAAATGCTAGCAAAGTCCCTTTAGCTGTGGAAACTTAGATGATGCCACAAAATACATGCCAACAGACAGCGAAAGGAGCCTTAGCTGGTTATATGATTTGTAGGAGGTCACCACAGGCAGAAATAGGAGTGATAGAGCTGGGAATATAATAAACATCATCCCCAAATCCCTACCAAAGTCTAAGAAGGGATGAGCTTATCTTGCTATTCTAAATTCTAATATCTAAATTCTAAATTCTATATTCTAAATACACACTGGAAGATACAGTAAGTTTCCACTGCATTTGTTTTGTTTGAAAATAAATGCTGTTGTAAACAGTTGTTTTACTATGTCTGTTAGCTTGGCAAACTTTTTATTCACACCCTTAGGAGCAGTGGCCATCTTGCGTATGACCATGAGCAAACAAATGTAGAAATGGCTTCTTAGTTGCATCGCTGTAAAATATTATTATAGTCATTTGCAATGTTGTTCAGATATACGAGTCTGTTCATCACATTGCCCATCACTACAGCATTTATATGACTACAGATTTAATTACTTCGTGCAACTGAAAAGACAGAGGACATTGCCAGACAAGGGAGAAATCCCAGAATGCGCTCTCTCATTAAGAACCTGATCTCAGTCCAGAAAAAGGGAGGGATATCTTGCTTTAAATATTCGACAACACAAACTGAGCAAAAGTAAAAATAACAAACCAAAGATGGCTTGAGTGCCACTTCAGGGCCTGAGCAGATTGCCTTAGGAAGGTAGAGAAATTTTGGTTTGATAAGAAGACCCCATCTTTAAAACATGAACTGCTTAGAAAAATAATGATCTGAAACTCAGACTACTTTCCTTCAGCTTGCTGGAGAGGACAAACTCTCGTCTGCAGGAGGTTGTTCTAGAAACAGTTTTGCCAGAATTTAACTTTACTACAATAAATTATTTTTTTAAGACATCCAAGTGGAGCTTTTAATACACATGTAAAAACACTTCTCAAGTGAGAGGGCACAGATTTGCCAGTTGCTTGGTGCTACAGTGCCAGATACGTAGCTTAGAGGTAACTGTGCTTAGAGAAGGGCATATTCTGAATCTCCTGCTCCTGGGGCTGCTTTGGTCCTGGCCTTGGTGTGACTGAGATGGACTCATAATGACAGTCCTCCCGGAGGAGGAGCCTTCACCTGCACGGGAGATCTCAGGTAGGATAACACTGGGTCTAAAGGCAGCTGAGGAACTGAGCAGAACTGGCAAGGGCGGGCCACACCGAGGCAAGTAGGGCTGGAGCAGAGGGAAGGAGCTCAGACGAACCAGGTTTAGGGATCCTTGAGCAGACAGTTTGCTGTAAGCAGCAGCAGCTGCTGCCTCCCAACGTGGTTGCAAAGCTGTGCACTGTGGCTACTAACGGTTTGCATTCCCCAGCTTGACTTTTTCTAGGGTCTGTTGAGAGCATGGTTGGACTGGGGACTACGCATCTAGGTATCAAGTTCTGAAAGTCCTCCAAGTGACTCATGAATAAGGGTTGGGGTGGGAGGAAAAGGAGAGAGGGGAAAAAAGTCCCAGGGACGTCTTAGAATTGAGAGGGATTCAAGCAAGCAAACATGGCCATCACACTTTTCCTTCCTATTTCTTCACTAGAAGCAAGGTGGCTGCTGGCTGGGACCAGGGTCGAAATGAGAAGTCCTTTCACAGAAGTTGTCAAAGCCCCTCTGACAATTCAAGGTGCCCACACCACCTCTAGGCAGTTAGTGACACCCAGTGACACTCTGGCACCTCAGTGTTGCTGCAGATGAGCCACAGGCACCTTTGAAAATTCCCCTCTTTCTGAATGAAGATGAAAACTGGGAGAGGCTTTGAAATTTGTAAATTGCTTTTATTTTCCTGGTTGGTAAAGAGAAGCCTTGAAAGAGACTCGAGAGTGAAGTAGAATAATCAAGCAACCCATTGATCTAAAGTTAATCTGCTGCAACTGCCTCAGCAAGTGCTAAAAATGGTCTCCTTTCCACTGAGGAAACAGCTTCTGCCAATATCCCTGTAACACCAGCAGCCCTTGGCGCTTTTGTCAAACATACTCAGTATTTGAGCAGATCAAATGCAACTCATTTGTTGTTATTGTTTAAGATTGAGAATTAACGTAGCATCAGGCTGGTTTCCTAAGGCACAAATAGAAGGAAAAACAGATACCTCCCCCGCTTACTGAAAAAAAAAAAGAAGAAATTCTGTTTATTTTTGTTTTAAAGTTCAGGAGTGAGCTTCGAGACTTTGCTGTTCTCAGCAGCGAATTATGTAGTATTGTAGCCTGCAAAGAAGCACCAAAAAGCTCTCTTGGAAACACAGGCTTAATGCTGGGGTTCTTGTAATGTGCAGAGTATTCAGAATGTTCCCCAAATGCAAGGCAGGCATGTTTCTGGTACAAAAACGAAAGCACATCATGCCTTCTAGCTTTGAGCCCTGATACGGAACATGAACATGGACTGTCTGCAGTCTGACTGTTTGCAAAATGAAGCTATAAAAGGCCTCAGAGTAGCCAGGAAAGACAGAAGAGATATCTGTAGGTTAAATATTTTGCTGTTGACCTGCTGTGATTTGTGCCAGCTGAATTCTTCTTTTGTGCTTTCACTGGAAGAAGGAATTCAGAATAGGCTTTCTACTAAACGAGTAGAAATCTTAACTTTGTAAATCAAAATTCATCAGTCCTCTAAATCATTTTCAAGCTGAGCCCAGGTTCAAAATGATTGCTTTCACTGAATCTTTGAGTAAATCAGGCTGGAAGGGAACCTGGGCAGCCTCTAGCCCAACCGCCTGCTCAAAGCAGGGTCTGTGTTGAAGTCAAACAAGGTTGCTCAGGGTTTTGTCCAGTCGGGTCTTCTCTAGACTCCTGTTCCACTGCTGAATCATTCTCACAGGGACTTTTTCCCCCTTTATTCTCAGTGAGAACCTCCCCAGCTCCAATTTCAGGTCATGTCTCCTCTTCTTCCACCATGTACCAGCTGCCCACTGCAGCCTAGGTCCTGCTGGATGGCAGCCTTGCCCTGCAGTGTATCAGCTTCAACCCTTGGTTCGTTCTCACCCACAAACTTGATCTAAAAACAAAATTTAGTGTATACTAAAAAATAAACTGTAGAACTATTGGCCCTTGTTCATCCCCTGTGTAATGTTGTTTTCATCTGTGCTAAACTTACCCCTCTAGCTCCTCTAGATTTTACACAGCTACAGGATCACAGTCTTTTTAATTAAAAAAAAAGATAGAAGGCAAACAAATCCCACAGACTTCCCTACCACTGACATTTCAGGATAAAGTTAAGTTTTAAAGAACAGGATAAAGTTAAGTTTTAAAGAACAGTTATTTAAAAATTTGAGCCAAGTCTGGAAAAATCAATACTTTGACAGGGCAAACTTTGTTTCTCTGATTCAGCCAGAGGGTGCAAGTATTGGGTTGGATCCCACTTGGTGTTAGATTTTGTACTGGCTCTGTATTGTCTGGAGCCCAGCTACTGTGTGATACTGGCAGAGATACTGCCTACATCACAAGGAGTTTTTGTGTGTGCTTTTTGCGTGTGGTGGTTTTTTTTGTGTAGTGAGTAAAGCATATCCCTGATGTTCATCCAGCATATGGAGGCTTTACGTATTAACAAAATCTTTGAGCTTTGGCACTGTAATAGCTATGGGTTGTGCTGAATTTTGTTTTTACTTCAAACCAACCTTGCAGGCAGGTGATGTGGGATGTTTTGTTCTTACAGCAAAACTAGAGCACGCTAAAATTGTGAATGCCTCAGAGTCCTGATGAATTCCCCAAATGGAGGTAATTCACTAGTGATTTTAAAATACTATTCCACTTTGAAGACTGAATATTCAAAGAAAGGTCCTTATTTAACCAATAGAGCTACTCTGTGGGTACATTCAGACACATAAAATCTGTTAGTGACAACATGATGAGTTTTATTGCTTTTTGCTTCTAATAGCCTTGCAGAAGCAGTTCAGATTTGAGCAAGCTTGAATCTCTGCGTTACGAGATTATATCCACCAAAAATAATGCCTTGCGCAGGACAGAGGCTCGTAGGCACCAGAGTGCTGTCAATAACGGCAGCGTTCACCCAACGTCTGGTCCATAACCTGTCCTGCCTGCTGAAAGCTTTGGGACTGCGCAGGTTTTACTGAGCCCATAATTTCAGTTTACAGAGTTTTTGCTACTGGATGCACTATACAAGGAGAAAAAAAAAACAGCTTAACCCTGAGCCTAGGCTTGTATTTGCAGGTTAGGAAATTATTGCCTTTTTTTTCATTTTCTAGCTGAATCTTGTTGCTGCATTAATGTAAAGTCCTATTACAGGGACTGATATGTGCAGTAGGATGATATTAAAAGTCGGGAGGTGTCCTTCAGTTTGGAAAGTGATTATTTGGATACCGACCTCCAACACCTGCAAAGTGGGATGTGCAAGTGAGCGCACGTGGGGGCCTGCAGCATCCCCAGCTGCTGCCGCGGCCGGCAGAGGTACCACCTGGGTCTGCACTACGCGGAAAGCAGAATTGCCTGGAGGAGAGGGGAACTCAATGAGGGGAAAGAAAAGAAGGCCAAAAATGGCCAGATTATCTTAAAAGGTTTATATGGCCTTCTGCACAATCTTTCTTATTTCATCCCAAATAAATTCTGATTGTCCAGTGTCAAGGTTTCACAAAAATAGACTTAAAAGGAGCAGTTTGGATTTTGATTACAGCACTGTGATTGACCTGTCAATGGTGATAGGTGTGTGATAAATCCTTTTTAAACTACAACAGAAATGGTATCATACTATGCAGTAATTGGATGTGAGATGATACAGATCCTTCCAAGCAAGGTTTCCAGTCTGGATTTTGATTCTGCACACCTCAAAATTGAGCCCAGTTTGACTGAGGGGGTTTGCCTTAGGTTCGCTTTTAGCGGACGCGTTGCAGGCAGCTCCGGGCTGCTGCAGTTCCTCCTGAAAAGGCCACGTTAGGTGTTGCTGGAGGACAGAGCGCTGGGTGCCTGGAGAGGCGAGGCAGCCCTCCCTTTATTCTAGCGTTTCCCAATTTTGAGCGGAGGGGACGGAGGGAGGGAAAGCTCCTCACCCTGCCAAAGGCAGCCGGGGTGCAGTGGGCAGTGAGCAGAGGTGCTGCTGGCAGCTTGAAGCTCAGTGCGGGGGAACGGAGTCTTAGTTGGGCAGTCTGTGCAAGGAGATAATGCCGTTAACTCCTGCTTTCTGATCAACCTCATGTAAGCAGGTGTGCTCCAGAGATAGCAATAAATGGAAAAATGGGTAAATTACTATTTTTAGTGATGCATTAAGGGGAGATTTGACAAGTTTGTGCTTGTTCCCTGATAAATGCTAGGTTGTGGGTCTTCAGGGAGCATAGCTATCTGAGATGGGAGCTATTAATGCGAAACTGCAGGAGCCACCTCGAGGCAGGTTTCATCATCCCACGTCTCACAGTCCATCCTTCACCATGAGAATCAGCCTGTTCTTGCACCCTGTGTCCTTTGGATGCTCCAAGCCAACCTTCACCAAGGTGAAAAACACCTGGCAGATAAGAGCCACCGTTGCCTCTGTCTCCCTTACCAGCTCCCATGGCCAAGAAAGGGGTTTGCTCTTCACAGCAGGCCAAATCCTTCAGCATCTCCGCTAAGCCAAAGGACAGGAGCAAGGATATAAAAAGGAGGGGAAGAGGAATGTCTGTCCCTAGCACCTCTCTGAAGTAAATGTGCCCAAATCCTGAAGAGCACCCCAGCAGCTCAGAACAACAGCTGTAGGACATCCATGAACAGCTGGTGGCACTGACACAGGGGGGACCAGCAGGAGCAGACGAGTATTGAGGAGATGAATGGAAACAGAGGATGGTCTAGGTGTTAAAGTGTTTCTCCGTGGCCTGGATTATCATCCACATGTAGGGTAAGAGTCTCCACGTCAAGATCACTTGATCCTTGGTCTTCTGATCCTGAAGTTGTGTTAGAGCGTTGTCTTGTTCGCCATGTAGTGAAGCTAGTGGTCCAGAGATAAAACCTGCTTAATCTGCTCTGTTCTTTCCATTCATATGATCACTTCTGTGAAATTCAAAAGCTCTATCAAATTATTCACCTCTTTCCCTCTCTTTGCAAGTTAGAGTGCATCAGTCTGAGGTTGGCCTCTTTATCATGTGCTCCATTTTTTTTCACAGACTTGTATTTGAGACATCCTGCTGAGCTAAGAGTCTTTTCTGAGATAAAGTTATCAGGGGAGAAAACCACATTCCCTATTTTTCTTCTTGCCTGGATTTCTTTTAATAAATGGAATGGAAAAATGACCACTTACCTTCACAAAGCAATTTTGCTTAAGTACAGAAATGTGCCTCTAACATCTATGACACATGACTCGAGTGCGTTGGATCTGGGGCGAGGTCTCTCAAGGAAGACGCAGGCAGTTTCAGTGGGTCTCGGCGCTGAGCCCTGCCGTCCTCTCCCCAACGCACAGATGCAAAACGATGCTCCAAGACTGCACCATGGCAGGCAGTGAGTACCTTGCTTTGAGGTAACCCTCTACAACAGTTTTGAGTAACAGGCTTATTGATGCAATACTCATTTTTCATATACTTACATAGAGTTTCTTGGAATGTATCGAACTGTAGTCCTGGGTTAATCCATGGCTGTTTATTAATGGCATTTGCAGGGTTGGTGATACTGGCTCCTCTCTATTTCTGCCTGCTAAACTGTATGAAAAGAACCTTTAAAAAGGCCTGGATCCTCATCTGATAATTTTAGAGTGGTAATCCTCTCATTAGCAGTGGGGTATTATGTAGGCCTGCAAAGAAGAAAGGTGGTTTGAAAAACTGATTGTTTCAAAAGACTTCTCTCTTCTTCCATTTCAATTTTTATGTGCTTACTGTAACTGTTCTCACTCTGGTTTTTTACTCTTCACTAGATTTTCTAAAAGAATGGGTTGGATCACAGAGAGCTTTTTCACATTGGCCAAGCTGAGTGGCCTTTCCAGCTCCAGCTCCATGCGAGCAGCTTGCCAGGGAAGTGTCCTGGCAGACTGCTTGTCAGAAACACAAGCATTAGGACAGTTTAAGTTATTTTCTTATGTCAGAGTTTCCATCAGGAAATAACATTTTGAAAGCTAAACTTCCTATGGGGTTATATCAAGTTAAACAAAAGAATGGAATCTTTTCCTTTCTGGGAGGAAATCAGAATGAAATGACTTTACCATTATGAAGCCTTTGGATCTTTTACTTCAGTTGCAACTACAGTATTGTATAAAATTCTCAGGAAATCTTTAATTTTATTTCCTCCAAATGAAACATTTGGTCCCAAATTGTTTTCCTAGATAAGATTTCATTCCCAGGAAACTTCCAGGAAAGAAAGTGCCATGGAAAGAAACTTAAATCACAAAGTTTCCTGCAGAACAGAAATTCTTGTATCTGTTGCTATCCAACACCCATTCAATTCCATGGGCATCTGAAAAAACAAATGGTGCATAGTATTTAACAGAAGCAAACAAACAAAAAACCCAGAGGCTAAAATCTGTTGCCAGTAACTGTTTGGGTAAATTCAGAGTATTCATCAACTGTGGGATGTCTATGAACAATTTGCAGCCAACAAGAGCCAAATTTCACAGACAGAACTGTTGATTGCAAACGTTGGCCTCTTAACTGTGACTAAAATGTGTGCCATTAAGAAGCCAACTGTTCTTCTTGAAAAAGCTCCCTGCCATGTTAAAAACTGTGTGTGAGGAGCAGCACAGTAAAGTTTAAGGGAAAGGAGGTTTTGAAAACCTTTCCTTTCACATACCTGGATAAAAGTATTTACCACTTTTTATCCAGGGATTCCAAAGCACAGTGAGCATGATTTCATCCATTTTACTGCTAAAAAAAGACAAGGAAAAAAAGAAACTACACGATTTGTCTTAGATTGCATTGCAGATAAGAAGAGCTAGGAATGGAATTAGCTCTCTGAAGTTCCAATTCATGAAACATTATCTAAGGAGCGATAAGTTGGCTTTTATTTATAATGGGCTTTACTGTGGTACTCATCATGGAAGGCTCTGTGCAACTCACAAAATTCAACTTACTGGTTTCCACGGCAGACTAGTAATACAGATTTGTGCTCTCTTCCTTCCCTAGATGAGCAAAATGAGGCATAGATTGCAAATTGTTTTACAGCACTTGGGGTGGGCAGTGAAAAAGTAGCATGAGACTCGGAGTGCTGTCTCAGCCTTTTCTGTCCAACTCCCTCCTAATTTGTCTCGCTTCTCATCACCTCTAAATTCACCTTTAAAGCAGCTCCTGGAAGTACTTTGATTTCAAGACATGCAGGCAGATAAAACATTCCAGTCAGAGCAAAGGTAAAACGAGGACCAAAAGCAAAACAAAAAGCAAGCGCTGCTGTGCTGAAGCAGTTTGCTGGAGGCAGCTGCCGAGGATTCCTCCTTCATTACTGCTTAAGGACTGTGATTCGCAAACACCTTATTCTAGGAGGACTTGCTTGCTGAAAAGCCATGGGAGGAAGTATTCTTAAAGAGGTGTCATCTGTCATGACAAGTTGCCTGTCCTGATGAGCCTTGTGCTGAGACCACATTATGATGACTGATGAGGCCGTCTGGAGCAGTTAACTCAGCCATTTGTAACCATTTCTCTTACAGGCCCTTTGGTAATCGCTTTGGGAAATTCTTTGTGAACAGCACAGGGTCTGGGGCAGAAAGAAGCTAAGTTATTTCACTTTTGCAGGAAAGGATTTAGACAGCCGTAAACGTGAGGAAGAATAAAAATCAAAATTATCTATATAAAATATCTCACTGTCCTTCTAGATACTCTTGCAAGGTGTGTGTGTGTGTGAGGGGGGATGGCAGATGAAGCCCTTTCCCCATGATAGCTCGGCACCAGATGTGCAGAATTTCACAAGACAGAGTAAAGTCATTTGACAGAGATGTGGCTGGCGTAGCAAAAGGAGGAACCTCTGGAGAGAGGTAAACAATAGTGTTTCTTTTCTGAACTTTGCCACCTCTTTGCTATGTGGATGTGGGCAGGTCCCTTAATTGTATGGTTTGTTAGTTCTCTAACATGTAAAAGGTATTTAATTCTGCAACAAATCCATCATCTCATGCTTTTGCCCTGTGGTTCATGTCTGCTCCTAGCCATTTTGCAGCTCCTTATGTTTTCATCAAGGCCAAGCTCCTCAGCCCAGCTTGGATCCAGCAGAGGAGAGCTGGAGCCAGCTGTATCCACTGCTTTGCAGCATCATTCACCTTTCTTGGGTGAATGCTGAGGGTTACCTAACAGTTAAGGTTTCTGGAAAGCTGCTTTACAGAGGGAAATTGTACCACACTGGGGGAAAAAAAAAAAATAAAAAAAAATCAGGGTATCTCTACAGATACTGCCTCTCATTTTTCTTTTGCAATTGAAGAACAAAATGACCAGTAATTTTTCCTTTTACAACTTCCACTCATAGTCAACTCAGAGGTATCTATCTGGATGCAGATCAGAGTTTTTAATTTCTCACTCAGGTGTTTTATAGCTTTCATTTTGGTAGCACTTGCAGAACTTTCTTGAGAAATCCTTTCACATCTAAATGCCCCGCAGTTGTAGCCAGCGATGATGTCCTTTACCTTAAGCAGAATTAAATGTAGCAGTGAAAGTAGACAATGTAAGCACATTGGCATCTTTCCCAGTAAAGGGAATATGAACTAGTTTTTATTGTTACTGCCAAGACAGCTGGGCTTTAGATTGAAATAGTCATCACACCCTTTTGCTATTTCTAGAGATAATGCAGCTTGCCTACCAATAACAAACGTCTGGTATTTTCTCTGGTGCAAAAACATCTTGCATGTTTGTTGCTATTCTGCCAGAATATATCTTAACAGAAATGCCTAATGCAGCAAATAAATGGCTTTAGCCATATCAGTGACAGGGAATTCATAACTGTCACTCTGTCGCAGTTTGTATCTGTTGTACATATGTGGTGCTTCATATAATCCTACAGAGTGTTAGCTTTGTGTTTTGATACTGCAGGCATATTTTAAAAGTTTCTTCTTTTAAAATGTCACTGTTAGATGACAGATTTTTGGAATTATTCCACAGTTTTAAGCTGGACAAAGCCTCTAAAGCTACAGCGACCTTTCTTAAGGTGTTCCCGCTGCCTCTACAGTATAGTCAAGTCACAGTTTCTGTGGGAGACTTCACTCTGGAATTCCTTAAGGAATGTCCCCATTCAAGATCAGTACTACAATTATGTGAGAGGATTTCAAATATTCAGTTCATGTCTGAACATACGACTTGATGGACTTGAGTTGGGAGGGGATCATTAAGAGAGTAACCTCTTTATCAGTTCTGCTATGCATGAAAACAAACAGTGTTCCCTAAAGTTTGTTACGGGCAGCTCCAGAACCACAGGTACTGATATGGCAAGAAAGCATGGGAGGACAAGTGATTTACCAGGACTTTCACCTTCATCCCCAAAAAAGATATTCAAAAGGTCACGGAGGCTCTGTAATCTGAGGGTGAGCAGGCTCCTGCAGTCTGCAGAGATTCGGATCTGTACCTAAACTTTCAAATAATCATTGCCCCAGCATTTAAATGTTCAAGAAAGTATTGCATGTCACTTTGCCCAATGAAACTTAGAAATATGGAGACAAAAATAAGTAAGTGTTGAAATCTATACCCAGATCAGTCTAGACCGAAATGAGAAGACACAGATGTTGATATAACTGCAAACTTGTGTTCAAATTTTCAGGGACATTGAGAATCTAAATGTCCACAGCTGTGTTGAAGTGAAACCTGCTTGGACGTGTACATTTGCGTATGCGTTCTGGTCTAGTACACACTCACTGTAGTACAAAAATTGCTTTTAAGGAGGTATAGAGCAGGAGATTGTTTCTGGGTTTGTTTCTCTCTTTTTACTTAATTACTCTACTCCAAAAGATATAAGAAAAATGAAAATCTGTTCAGAGTCTCAAGCTAGGTGTATGTGTTAAATATGGAAGTAGCCAGGCATAAATCAAAAGTAAAGGCGCTGAACGGTTTGAGGTCTGTGCGCATAATGCAATAATAAAATTCTGTCAAAATGACTGCTGTGCTTTCTGGAGGTTATATTAAATGGGCATGAATGAGGAAATGTGTGCTCACAGGAGCAGTCTGGCTCGTGGAAACAGGTGAACACCAACGCTACTGAAGCGACTAGCCCTAGTTGAGAGCTGTTCAGTTTCTAACCCTTGGTTCTTTGTTTTTCTCGTGCTGCAAACAATAATGTTTAACTGTGTTTTAAGAGATTATGAAGGCAAAGATGAATTTACTGCAGATTTATTTTTAAATGTATGCTTACAGATAAGTAACAGCTTTAAGCCATTCCTAGTATCTGGCCTGTAACTGAGACCCTGAGCTCTTTACCAGGGCTTCGTTGCTGCTTTGCTCGTGGTGTCTAGTGGGCAGGTCCTCAGCAGCTGCAGAGTGATTCAGGTGCAGTAATAGGCTCTAGATGGCAGTATATTTTTAAACTATATTAGTTGAACTGAGGGGAATATAAGCTTGGTCATTTTAATTGCTTTTTGAAGCTCTTATCGTTGCAGTTGCTCTCCAAGTGGAAATTAAAAAAACTTTACTCAGATATCACAGTATGCACGCCAATACTGAGAGGAATTCACAAAAAGCAGCAAAGAAAACAATGATGTCTTCATTAACAATTTTAACAGGATTTTTTTTGGAGTGGGGGTGGTTCTGTATTGATCAGCGACACACACCGTACAGTGTTAGTATTTCTCTGTCACAGTGCCTTTAGGGAATCATATTTTGAGTGCTTTATCCTTTCTGCTAAAGATAAGATCTTCTAACCAACCCACCTATCCCAGACCTAGCACAGATTCTCTTTATGTCCATGGATATCCCTGGGATGAGACACAGTTGATCAGAAGGACAGCCCAGGCTGTCGAGAGAATAGGGGCACAGAGCTCCTTGGCATATTTTCTGATTGAATGAATCAGCTTTGAGGCACTTATGTTTTCGGTAAAAAGTCTCTTTTTTTTTTTTTTTTTTTTTTTGTGGAAAGGAGATGCTTTTCTAACAGAAAAGGGTTAACCAAAGAATTTAAATAAGCCTTAAATAAGTCAAAAAAAGAGCAGTTTGGGCCAGAAGAATAACACAGTTGTTAAGTTAAATACAGTTGTATTAGTGACACATGCTTTCTGTACAAGAAGCATGTTATTCCCAAATTTACTCATCAAGCATCTGTCGGTCAGCGCTGCTGCTCACGGCCCCGCCGTCTGACCAAGTTTGCTATCGGCACACTGGCTCCAAGGCGCTCTTCTCCGCAGCGATCCAGCACAGGTCCCGTGACATGCAGACCATCGTTTATTTGTGCTCATCAGGTTTGCAATATGACATAAAATCATTGTAACATAATGCATTATTAAATATATTTTCCCGATGAAAAAGACAAACTTGACAGACTGTCAGTGAACATTTTTGTACTTTAGAGAGAGTCTGTAAAAATAAAGCGTGGCGTACATCCACCTATTAGTGTAAGTAATGCTCACCAACTACTCGGAGCAAGTACCTGAGCAGAATAATTTTGCACTTTGTCTCGTTCTCTGCCTGGACTATAATCAGATTTTGAATTTTATTTATGCCATTTATGACAATAATGTATAAGAGCATAGTTTAGTCTGTAGATTTTCACAAACTATTTACTTAGTTTGCTGGTGTCTAGTCACCTTGATGTTATAATGTATTCTTGGCACTTTTACAGATGACTGCGGATTTTTACAGATGGGAAAAGAGGGAAAAAAAAAAAAAAAAGAAAACTTCTAAGTGGAGGCACAAACACTGTCAGTGTGATCATAAGGATCACCTGTGAATCTGTGAGCTTGTCAGGAAATCCCGGGCAATCTTTTTTGCCAAGTTGCCTCCCTTCTCCTCTACCTGCCCCTGCCGCAAAACAAAACAAAACAAAATCTGAGACCAAGATGTTTCGGGGAGCCAGGAGCTCAGGAATCCTTGAGCAAAGATGCAGCTGTGTAGGGGCATGCCTGAGAATCCTGCTAGGCACGGTTAGCCAGGACTTCATAACTGCCTGGGATCCTCTTTTGCAAAGTGGTGATGCTGCACTTAGCAGTATCCAGAGGTAAAAACAAGCAAAGGACTTGCATTAATACATTCTGTGACATATAGATGCACTTTTTAGTTAAAAATGGCATTTTTTAAAATGAAAAAAACTTACATTTTTGCACTGCAGAGAACTTTAGAAAAATAAATATGGTAATTGCTGAGGATATTTCCTGCTTCTTCCAGAAAGGGTGAGAAAGGCAGAAAGGGTGACAAAGGTGGGAAAAAAAAATTGTTTAAAAAAGACCCAGCTAGAAAGCCTTTCTTGTTTGTCCATTCTTTTCATGTGAATATGTAGGAGTCTTCTATTAAAGAGATATTTTTCATTAAAATAGTATATAAATATTTTATGTAATGAACTTGTAGCCCTCAGGCTTGGCTTCAGTACCTGTGAACCATTTTCTCTTTCTTAATTTCTTTTTTCTTACCAAAAATCTCGGTGAGCTGAATGGTTTTCATAGCCCCTAAGGGGATTGCTTTGTACAAGTTGGAAAACAGAAATGTCAAATGTTCTGTTCAGGTGCGTGTATCTAGCTGTGATTGAATACCTTGGGTCAGACTTTGGCCTTGGATGTTCCCTTACGCAGAAATATCGAGGAAACCTCTGCCGTACCTTGCCAAACTTCTGGCTACTAAAAATGGAGCTGTCAGCTTCTTGTTGCTAATCCATTAATTCTTTTAAAAGGTTAGGGCAAGTGATAGAGCAGCATGGTACAAACAACCAGGAGAGGTTTGCATATTTAAAATGAGAAGAAATTTTTTTAGTGCTTTTTGGCTTCAATCTTCATTTTTTTGGAAAGGGGAAAAAATTTGTTTTGAAAAATGGCTATGTTGTAGCCTGAGTTTGCACTACCCTTGCTGCACGAGAGGATTTGCTTAGCTGATAGGCAGGACTTCTGTAATTACCTTTCTGGACATAAATGACCTGGAGGTAGAAGAGGAAAGGTCTCTCTTTTGCCTAACCTATAGCTCTCTCTCAAATCAAATCATTTCTCATTGTGAGGAGTAGCCTCCTGGCTATATGAAAACCTTTTACCCCGCATCTTTCTCTGAAGATAACTTACTTGGGAAGGATTCATAATTTCTGATACAATCTTATTGTCTTCAAGTTCAGATCAATAGCCCAAGCAAGTAATTCGAGATGAAATTACAAAATTAATCCTGAAGAATATATAGTAAGAAAAGGTTATTAGATTAAAATGCATTTAACTGGATCCACGATACTGTTAAAAAAAAAAAAAAAAAGACAGAGAAAAAAAATCTTTCAATTTTTGATGTTCTCTCTCATGCACCTCTCACTGCTGACACAGAGGATGTTCTGTACATGGACTACTCTGTCTTTTCTGCTCATATGCTAAACATTATCTTTTATATCAATTTATTGCATAGATTAGTGACAGAGGGAACATAGCTGATCACCTAGCTGATGCTGAGGGTAGGAGTGATTTCTGAGGAGTGATTTGTGTATTGGATTATAGTCATGAGAAGCATTTTTTGAATGCAAGAAGTGCCAGGCAATTTGGGGTACTAGAGGTTATCATTATGTTATTGATTCCCAGGTAAGTTTGATCAGGATATCAGTGGTGATTTACTTTGGACTTCTGTGTCTGCAGTCGCAGACACAGACACACTTTTGGGTAATTCTTCCATGAAAACAGAGACTGGGAACGGGGCTTTCAGGTTTGTGCCAAGCCTTCGCCCAGCTCACATGCCCCAGGGCTTAGTTCTGTGTCAGTGTTGCCTGTGTGACACCTGCCTTCATCTGGGTCTTATAGGGCTAAAGAGGCTGTAAAGTTCTGGTCTGTGGGAGACAGATGACCAGCACTGGTTTAATAAATCTCTCCTTGTTCTTCAGGGTAGTTGTATACTAGTATTGTATAACAGGGATATTGATGCTGGTCAGACATCTCACATCAAGCAATACACACAAGACACATTGCTTTTGAAGCTAGCCAATTTCAGGAGCTCAATTTTAATTAGCACTATTGCTTTGTTTATTATTTTACATTAACAACAAGTGAAGCACATTTATAGGAAAAAAAATCTGTTTTTAGCAACAGTGGTATCTTTCATAATGAAACCTGACATTCTTTGCCATAATCAGCTTTACCAAAAGGATGTAATAACTATGTCTTGAAGTTAGGAAGGAAAATCCAATATAAATGGTATTCCATAGTTACCTTTTGTTTCATAATTCATAGTTGAAGGCAAGACACTAGGTTTGATACCTACCCCCATAAATCACTGGCTTGTTCCACAGTGTTGCTAAATTGCGAACAACAATAGTTGATAGTTATTGTATCATAACTTAGAATACAGACCAGCTCTACAGTATCACTAGGGAAATGAGATCTTTGTCACTGTAGGATGCTTATAAAACAAAGTAAGGTCCACTCTTATCCTGGAGATGCCTGTTCTAAGCAAAGTGCAAGTGTTTCAGAATTACAAAAAATGGTTATTTTTCTCTTGTTTTTGCTGTTGTTTTTGCTATATTATACTGAAGATGAAATAGGACTCAGCTAACGCTTGTTATTTAAACTTTTGACAAGTCCCTCTGAAATTATCATGTTTTTCTTCAGTGGAGAGAGAAGCAGAACTTGAGTAAAATCAAAGCATTTTTTTTTCCCCAAGCTTCAGCCTTGTTTAACACTATCCTCTTAATTGCATCTCTTATTATCCCCTATTTTTTATCCATTTAAGAGGATAGTTCTTATCACTCTAATTAATTATCACTGTAAGTAATTAACTCCTATTGTTACAGGTAGTTTTACCAAACTTATAACAGAACATTGTACCTGAGTACTAACGAAAAGAACTTAAGCAAGTAACTGTACTAGTGTTCTTACTTAACAAAAATAGTGTTTAATAGAACAAAAAAGGACATACTATTTCTTTTATTTTCTGAAAAAAACCCACATTTTTCATGGCTTCTCTGATAAATTGGAATATATCAGCAAGTCAGAGTTTAATTCAATTGCATCAAACAAATTTCCCAAGCCCAACTTTTGCCTGCCCATATTTCTATAGAAAATAATCTTACCTTTCCCATGGGGACCTCAAAAATGAGATGAGAATACCTGAGATTCTTCCATGTCCAGAAAATCCAACGTGAACATTCGCAGGAAATTTTTGTGCTTTCAGAATTTATGGAATTCTGTTTTGCTCCTTGACCTTGCAGGTTACTTCAGATACTGTTTTCCCTTGCATCTCTAATGTCATCCTGGTCTGCCAGAGGTCTGTGCAGATCTGTATAGATCCTGGCCAGCCCTGGGTCACTGCTGCCTTCGGATTCCCAAAGCTTGTCTGAGGTGTATTCGATTGTTGAAGAAAAGCTGAGTAGATGTCTGTCTGTTCCACATACAGGATCTAACAGATGCTAACAAAACTTAAAAAATATATATTTGTAAGCACGGAGACTTGGGTAACTTAGAGTCAGTGTGGGATTAAAGTTGACAAGTTTCCTCTGTGACAATAATTTTGCTATGTAAAGCAATTTGTCTCCTTTCTCCTTGTGTGCACATGTATCAAGAAGGATATGATTTCAGATACTGAAACTCTACTAACTCTGCATCTATTGAAATAGAACTGCGTATAACTGAGCTTGCAGTTTTTCAGTGGATATTGTATTCTTTACTGCCCATCAAAGAGCTTGGTAGTATTGCTTTATGCAGTTTAAATTTTGTTTCCCATCCAAGAAGTAGCTGAGTATAAGTGCTTATTGCATATGGTCTGTAAGGCTGTGTAAGAACTTTGTGCTTGATATGTGGCATAAAAACAATTGTAAAATATATAACATTTATGTTTCTTTTTTCCCCTTTACTGAAAGGTTTCAGCACTTCAGATCTCCCAGCAAGCAGCCCTCCTCCTCATCCTGATTTATCTGCTTGGAACTTGACCTGGATCATGAGGGATACATCCCCTTTCTTCCCTCATAAAGGACGACACTGTAAGTAGAGTTTACGTTATCCTCAAGAGGCTGTAACTAATTGCCTAATGACACTGGTCTAGTTGAGGAACAAAACAATAGAGGTCGAATGTTTCATCCTAAAATATCCATGGTGTCATGGCTTTGAGGCTTTCCAGCCCAGGCATGACGCATAGCTCCTGGCCCCCAGGAATCCCACAGCCCCCTGACACCTGGTTTCCAACTCCAAAAGCAGGAAATTATCTTAAGGATCCCAGAACTGGTATTAGCAGGTCAAGCTGCTGTACTGAATTTACAATATAGTAAAGCTACAAAACAGTCTCCCAGATTGTAATATTTGGGAGGTATGTTGAGGTCAGCGAGATTATGAAGAGAGAGCCATGTACAAATTTTTTTTTTTTTGCCGTTTCTTTTCTTAACTTCCATCCCTTCTAAAATCTGGGGTTCTCTTTTCAACTGTTCTCTGATATGACCTATTTACAGACAAAACCATAACTGTGAAATAGTATGGTCATGGTTAGAACCAGATTGCATAAGGCAATATCTAATATACAATTCTGAAAGTGACTGAAGTGGGATGTATCTACTACCAGTCTCTATGAGAGGAGATAAGATGCTGAGAGGCTAATAAGATTTACTCACCCCAAGCCTGTAATTATCTGCTTGAGGGAAAAGTTTGACCTACCTATATGAAGGAGTCCCATATTTCTTCAAATTTATGTTGCAGCCTTTTATGTGTGCAATATATATTTATTTCCACTGGAATACAATATCTGCTTCTAGCTCTTGTATCTGCTTGAACGATGAGCACGCACCAATTTCATCTTGGAAGGGACAGTAGCCAGTCTTATTCCCTAACTTGGCTTTCTCAGAAGTTGAAAGGATGATTTTTAATTTATCCTTTATTACGTCTTCCTAAACTCTTTGAATTTCTCAGAAATACCATTCTAAGAAAAGGCAATGCCCTTAAAACCTTAAAAGCCTGATTCCACATGATAGCATCACATGGAGATAAATGTATTGCAACTAAACAGAAATAATTTATGATGATCTTAGCTAGTTGCCCAACCCCAAATTCTACCACATTCCAACCATCTGTTTTGCAAGGAAAGGCAGGAATTTGATCATGTGTTACACAAAATAGTCTTCACTCAATGCTTCAGATTTAGAAGAGTGTATTACTGTGCTTTATATTCTCTTTTTAAAGGGTCCCACAACACTTAGCTAGCTCAGTTCTTGTTTTAGGAAATCCCGATTTCCAGTTCTAAGCTCTTTTCTCTCTCAAGAGGTGCACTTTAGGACGTGAACCTTGGCAGGAATAGGCAATCTTTAAGGATTGGTTTGGTTTTGGGCAGCTTTGCAAGGTGAGGTTTCCAAGGTTGGCAGAATCTGTTCTAAATTACAGGGGTAGCAATGGCCCTTTTGATGCTTTTCACACTGGAGCAGCCCACAGCAGACACACTTCCTGCCACTTCAGACATGCTCTGTGCAGAGGACTGATGCCAGTTCATGGAGTAGAACCACTTCAGCTTCAAGATTAGACAGGCCATAGCTATCCATAAAAAAGATTCCTGACTGGTGATAGCAGTAAAGGTAGCAAAACCTTTCTCATAATCACATCGTACCTGCTGGATGTATCTGGGGACTATTTTGCCCTGAAACAAAAGGAGTCTTTGGTGTTCTGATCTAAGAGATCAGCTCTCAAGGTCTGTTTCACAGCAAGGGTCGTTATCTTGCACTCAGCACTGCACCTCACATGATTTCCAAATCAGCCCACAGAGCTGAAATCTCCCTTTCAGTCAGCCCAAGGAGCAGTGCAAGCTACTGCAGGCCTAGGAGGGCAGTTCTTACAGGTTCTCTCTATCCTGAAGCTTTTGGGACCTGAATGTTTATTATTAAACTTCCCCAGGAATTCTGTTTCCCTGTCTGTCTGTCCAGAATAACTACAAGCGTGGCCACTGATGTCTTTATTGGGTCTGCATCTAAGCAGCTCTAATAAGTCACTCAGGGTGTCCAGCAGAGCTAGGCAAGAGATCAAAGTCAGACCATCCTAACTCTAGGCTAGTCACCTTGTCACAGAACCACTCCTGCATTCTGATTAAGTGATTAATCCAAAATCACACAGTAAATCATTAGCAGATAAAAGTCTAAGTGCTTTCTTACTAGAGTGTTTTCCTCTTCTTTCAGAAGCTTTCTGCACAGCTCGCTGCATGATTGAGATTACTAGTGAGGGCTCAATGAAACTTCTATTAAAACTTTGTTTGCCTAATCATCTGATGGGACCCATCTAATTAACGGACAGACACTATTGAAGTGGGGAAATATTAGTTGCCTTAATTACTTTTTTTTTCCTGTGTTCCACTTTTGGGTAAATTTCCTTGATTGAAAGGCTGAGTAAATTGAAGTGTAAGGCCCCTCTGCCTCTGCCAAACTAACTTTCCAGCTCTGCTCAGAATTAAAAATTTTGAGGGACTGGCTTTAATAGTTCCGTTGGGAACAGAGTTTGTTGATATCCTTGAAACTATATGCAGAAATCCTAAAAGATTTGCTGGCGCAGCATCACTTGAGAGAAGCATTTACAAGTTGTTTTTCTAACCTGTCTAGAGGTTTCTAGATTTGTCCCTATGCAAGAACTTATTAATCGCTCACCATCTCAGAGATGCAAAATCCACCTACTTTACAGAAAACAACAAATGAAATCAAACTCATAAAGTCAAATTACTTGGGAATTTTTCTGTAGGGCAGGAGGTATGCTCAGCCTGTTTCATATGGCTAAAGCAAACTTTTAATGCATTCTGCATATGTGGCTTATTGCAACATATTAATCTCCCATTTGCAGCACTGATGGAACTCTGTCCTGAGGCTTACATGATTAACTGCACCCAGCCACGTATTTTATTTCTTGCCCTGGTTGGTTGGATATTAATTGTCTCTTCTGCATAGGTATTGTATAAGAAATCAATTGTCTATTGCATAAAAACCGTTAATGCTTCTATTAAAAAAAGAGGGGACGGTTCCAGATGACAGGCACCCCTTCAGGCCTGGAAGCTTTCACGCAGTTAATAACCTCTCATACAGGTCTCCCCAGGCCAGTCACCAGAAGCGAGCCTGGAGCCCGTCACTGGCTTGGTGAGATGGCAGCTGAAGAAACCGCCACCATCTAGAAAAAAATCAGCTGCAATTCAACCCATCTAAAATCTGTTTTGAGAGACAGCACATTTCTTGAGAATAACAGACAAACTGCAATAAAAATAGGCATGTAGGACTATTTGGAAATCAGGAGATGACTTTTGCTTTTTAACACTATTCTTGCACGCAGTTGTGGCCTCTGGGCCCTTCTTTGTCAGATCCCTCCATGGTAGCTGAACGCACTGGCCGTTCTGAACCGTCTTTGACGAGGGAAATGCATCCCTATGAGCTTTGCAGAAAGCTGCAGCAGAGCAAAGAGGCCCACATAAGTGCCCTCTCTTTGGAAAAACAGTGTTGCTGCAGGTTGTGGTTACTACTGCCAAGCCAGTACTCTGTGGGGGGCTTTAGACATGCTCGAGTGTGACTGTGTCCCTCCTGGGGGAAGAGGAGCAAGGCTACTGCCTTGGAGAGCCGGGTTCGTGACAATGAAGGACATGCACCTGCAAAAACAACCCCATAACAACCAAAAATCCTCACCACACTTCTTTAGTTTCGCCTTTTATAAAATGTCATAGGCTTTATTCCTGTGTTTTCCATATTCTTCCATATGCATGGCAAACTTTGCTCCCTCTTGACAGAGATTTGGTCAAGCAAATGCACATTTGGCTTTATCCTGATTCCCTTTCCCAATTCTACATTTGCTGAGTCCATTTTATCGACTTTTGTCTCATGCTGGTGCTCCTTTGAGCCTGCTGCACCTTCCCTGGCTTGAAAGCTGTGAAGCCATTTTAACAAGTGCAGAAACATCTTTAGCAGCCCCCAATGATCCTAACCAAATGAGGATTCTCTGCATTAGGACTACCATACATTAGAGGCAGTCGTGCCATTTTCACAGTGGGCATCACAGCTGAACACATGCTGGGAGTGCTGAACAGTATTCTTTGCCTCACGCTGCCTGCTCTTGGACTAGACTGTGAGTCTTTTTAGACTTTACAGTGAATAAAGTCAAGCCAAGCATCCAAAAAATGAGAAATACGACTCCACAAAGGTATGTTATCTTTATATGATCACAGTTTCAGTCCTTTCAATGAGATCATGTTTTCTATCCTGCTGATATTCTTTAAATGCTTAATATAATCCTTGAGCAAGTCTTCAAGCTTTTCTCTGAAACCACGAGCGCATGATTACCTTTATTGACTAATGCTAGTGTAAAGACTTAGTCATACCATCCCAGAAGCCTGTAAGAAAATGCCAGCAAATATGAAGAAACAAAGTTTTATTGTGGGAATCACAATGACATTTCTTAGTCAGTTCAGCTGGCCCAACACATACATCCGCATAATTTTGAAGAATATTTCTAAACAATTTAGAAATTATTCAATCAGTGAACTATCTGCTGCTTCTTTTGAGAAATGTCATTATTGAGTAATCTTTCCTGATGTTCATCTTATTTTAAAAACCTTTCTCTGATTTCTGTTTTAGCCATAGTGGCTAGTATCTGCACGAGCCGTGTGTGCCCTGTAGTCCAGTGAGCACAGGACCTAGCAAAGTTCACACCACCATGTCCAAGGACAAGCGGTGTGCAGAGAGCTTGCTGCAGAGCAGGGGTACTTGTCCTCATGGTAGGCACCGCCAGTTGAACTCCCTTGTGTCAAACTAAACTGTTTCATATTTCTGTCTTATGTTCAGAAGCAATATATGTTTGTAAGCAACTTATTGCCCATTCAAAATTCACTCCAGTGAATCGGTCTAAAGAATATAAAATGGAGTTTTATTCCTTGTTGGTGTTCTAAAAAACATTCTGATCGCTTTTCTAGTACCCTGTTTGAAGAAGGAAGAGTGAAAAAATAAGCATCTTAAAATACCTGAACTACCACCCCCCAGAACTAATTACCAATTCATGCAAAATGCAGATAAATCTCTCTCCTGCTGCATCAAACTTCTGCTTTCTGGTTTATAGATGTTGTTTGTCCCTTGCAATTTAAAAACTTAAGGCAATAGTGATGTTTTGGGTTCCAGAGTTAACTGGAAGAACAACCCAGAGGGAACTAGATTAGGTTATCAAATGACTGGTGTATTTAAAACCTTCTACAAGAGGTGAGCTCTGCAGAGGAGGAGCACATACCTTCAGGACTGTGTAATTATTCACAGCTTTGATTTAATAGCTACTAAAAGCATAATCCAAAGGATGGCCTCTATTAACAACTTATTAATAATTTCACTCAGCTTTGTCTTCAGAAAACTAATTTGACAAGGGATTTTTTTTTTCACCTTCTAACAGATTGTTGTCTGTGAACAGATCATGATTTCATGAATTGAATTTGCCAGGAAAAAAAAAAAAAGAGATTGAACTAATTTTACTGCGGAATAATTTGGGGTCATGCTCTCAGAGAACTTGATGCTTAAGAAGCAGTGGTGGGGACCACAGCTCAGCAAGGTGCCAGATTATTAGCTTTTTCTTGTGGTAGGCTGAGGGCAGCTCCTATGAAGCACTCCCGTGTGTATAAATTCAGAACTCCAGTTCACTCCTGTGAGCTGGGTACCAGTTAGGTACTGCTGTCTGTGAACTCCATGAGGCTGAACGTGAGGCAGATGGAAGGAGGCCCCAGCCACGTGAATAGGAGCAGTTGGGTTCCCATGACTACTTGGCTCTATAAATCTACAACGAATCAGACTAATATTGTCGTCCTCAGGGTGTTAACCCTGTCGTGATACCTGAGTCAAATAGCAAGTATAATGAAAAGTACAGATATGGACTGATTAGTACAAAAAGCTCCAGTTTGCAGAGCAAGATAAAGTTGGGAGAGGAATAAGGCGAAGACTATTTTGTTCCAGAGGAAAAAATGAATGGATTCTGTATATGATAATACAAAAGTGATATACAACCTTAATTCAGACATCTCCTAACTTTTGAAGAAAGCTTTTTATAATATTGGAAGTATTCTAACATAATTTTGGGTACAACTTTATAGTAGAGTAAGTCTTCAATTAACACCAGTTATTGATACTAAAGTAATGAAATTGCTTCATATAAAATAGCAGATGCTGTGACCCCATATATATGTGGAGGAATTCTTGTTTAGCCATCATTAAATCTTCCTTTTGCTGTGTGTAATGGGGCTGCACACTAAGGAACACAGGGAGAATCGCAGAAGCAGCAGCATCTGCCTAAGCTAACTGAAGGCTGTGCTAAACAAAGAATAATAATAAAAAAAATCCTATCTGGGAGAAAATTTTACCTTCTTTGATGTTATCCTTTTCCTTATATCGTCTTTCATCTGCAGATAATATGCCAATGACAGCCCAACATTTCTTCAATAATAAAACAGCATACAGTAAGACAACAAATGTCTTTTCTCCTTGTCTCTCAAGTACTCATTTCCTCTAGAGATCTCTCAGACTTCATGCAAGACATCCCTTGTATGAACTGTCAAAACATGACAGTTCATCGAGCTACTGTTTTGAGCCAACTGGAGCATGTTTTCTAACAATCACTGTTAGTCACTTCTCTCCTTCAGACTTTTGACCGGGACTGGCATTAGAAATGCACTTTCATCGATTGTTTTTACTGTGTGCATGGGAGACTTGCTGGACAAATATTTCTTGTGTGGGGGATGAGCTCTGTGACTTTTTTACAGCAGGAGAAATGAAAAAGAGAGCTATTAGCAGCTGTTCTTTGCACTCCCTCCCCCTGCACCTCGCTCTGGGGCTGCTGTGGGAGCCGGTGTTTGTAATGGATTGATAGAGAACTCCTGGCCCTCTGCTTTGTAACTTCATTTCCACCCAACAAAGCAGCTGTCAGAGATTTGGGTAATTCAGTTCCTAGTGCGCACTGAGGGACGCAGTGGATATAAAGTATATGCTGTCATTTTAAAGATTCTCTTAACAAATAAATGAATGGTTACATTATTGTCATTTACTGGAGGACGTGAGCCATCCAGACGTTATTTGCCCTCCAGTAGATTTAAAAGCTTTTGGCACTAACAGAGAACAGCTTCTCCAAATACAAAAGCAACCTGACGTGTAGCAAGGCGTCCTGATCACCAGGATTCCCCAGTTCTAATCCCAGCAGTTTATTAAGCGTTCCTACAAAGCTGGTGCAATTATGTGTCCGGTGGAGTACAGTTTCTCGAAA
>VZSV01000149.1:106767-152340 GCA_013398735.1 Nothocercus julius | reverse complement strand
GAGGCTGTGGAGTCTCCTTCTCTGGAGATCTTCCAAACCCGCTTGGACGCAGTCCTGAGCCACATGCTGTAGGTGACCCTGCATGTGCAAGGGGGTTGGACTAGATGATCTCTAGAGGTCCCTTCCAACCTTAAGCATTCTATGATTCCAGCTGGTTAAGGCCAGTGTATTAATTGTGCTGTCTTGTCATTGTTAAGTCAAAGTTTGAGGAATTAATAGTGTTGATAACTTAGTTCCTCTTTGTTTCATGATCAGTTAATGATTAAAAGCAGGAGTCCTGAAGTAAAATACAGTGGTATATTTCTTTATTCAGAAGCTGTGGCTTGCATTTAAATTAATGACCTCTCCAGTTACTACTGCAGGCAAGGGACTATGTATTAAACAAGGATGGATTCTGAAAAATGCTCTTAGTAAAGATGTTTACCTGTATGCAAATCAGTGGCGACATCTGGATGAGTAGCAACAGCAAACACTTTCAATATTTTTAATAGCAAATTTCTTTAATTCAAAACAGATGAGGCAGGATGCATTACCCATCTAAGGATCTGCAATAAATGGAGTCTGGGAGGCTTTTGTTTGTTTTGGAAGGAATTGATTGCCAGGCTAAAGAACAGATAATCTAGTTCCCAGTTATCTGTAAGCCTTCTGGGAGGGGAAAACATGAAGTATGATGATTCTGATGGCTTTGAAGCTAGGAAAGATGATAGTGTAGTCCATGGCTTTTCAGAGTCAGTGCTTGACCCACTGTAGGCAGTCTGTTGTGTAGCCAAGGTGAAGAACAAATGGTTAACAGTATTTTTTTTTTTTTTTTTTTTTGCCAAGGTATTTGAGCAATTTTTCTCAGCAGTATTATTTCTAATTACATTAAAGGAAAATCTCTAAGTTAAAAATTAAGAATTAAAATATGGACCGTTTGCAAATTGGATTTGGGCTTCCAGCAATATGCTGGTAGTGTTGCTAATACGGAACCGCCTTCTTTATTGCACAACAAAATTCTTGAACAGCAATTTATGTGGAGTCTGTGATGAGACTAAGGGTGTACTTCACTGCAGATTAAAATTTTTTTTGTGTGTTTTTTTTTTTTTTTTTTTTTCCTCTTCTGAGAATGAGCCTAGAACAGGGACAGGAGAAAACAGGGGAGCAATGGGGTGCATAAGGTATAAATAGTAACATATCTGATACTGGAAAAAACTCTGCTAGACGACTGTGTCCAACTAAAGTGCCACTGTCCACATACTACAATGAAATCTGTGAAGAAGTTCTTTGTATTTATTACAACTACTCAGATATCTAGACCATATGCTGAAGTGTTTTGCTATATTGAAACACAAGGCTTGCGTCTTCAGTGGATTGGTTTTACAGACAATGTTTCCTAATATGCACTCTCTACTACTGAGATCTGAACTTTGGTCACAATATAGTATGTTTAAAGAAGAATGACTTCTCAGTGGCCCCAAGATGATGAAATTTCTTTTAATTGTAAGTAAGAGATAAGGGCTATAGGGGTTTTAGTCCTAACCTCCACCACTGGTCTGAAAAGTGCTATAATTGAGTAGAGAATATAACTTACCACTTTTTCTTAATTATCAGGTGTGCCTTTAATTGATGGGAGTCTTTTTACAATCACTTCAAAAAAAAAATCTTTTGAAGGTTTTTTTTTCCCAAATGACAGCAACTTAATGAAGGGCTGTGACTTTGTAATCAATTTTCATTATTATGTAGCTAATAGTGCTAAAAAAGAACAGCTTCAACTTTGATGCTAGGTGACTAATTTGTGATGTTGCTTGTAAATAATTGATCTTTTATTCCCTGAAGTTTTTTATGTTAATAGTTTTTTCAAGTAAATAAACTTTTTCTGGCAAGCAATTTGGTAGCGAGAGCACAGGTGCTATAATCTATCATAATAATCACTGTTACTCTATGTGGGCTCTACAAACTAAGAGGCTGTGTGTTTTACTAGTTAAGCCAGGAGTCTGGAAGTCAGCGTTTCTAGGTGTCTTTCCAATTCCATCACTGAGTCAGTGTGAATGTGGCTGTATAGAGGTTATTTTTCCCTCGGTTTGTCAGTAAGCAAGACTCATAATTATTAGCAAATGTTGTAATGCTAATAAGGTTTGGTTCTGGCAAAGCTGTTGTACAAAGGGAGAATCACCATATCATTTTAAGGATACATTTGCTGAGTTTACAAATGACTATTTTTCTGCTCAACTAACTTAAATCCAAAAGTCAGACCCATTTCTCTGGATTTTTTTCCTCTTGTCAACAATAGGAGAGGTTCTTTGACTAGAACTTTGTGCAGTCTGCTCTTGTGTTGATCACAGTTGAGAATTTTCGTATTTTATGTAGAGGAGCAAATTCTCCAGTTCCTCAAAGTTGTCAGCATTTTGGTATGAAGGGGTTAAATGACATGATAGAACAGATCTGTTTGTTTGCATGCATATTAACTCAGGTAGGAAAGACAGACCCTGTGTGTGTGTGTATATATATATTTTTAAGAGTAATACCACACTAAAGTGTTTGCAAGATACTTTGGAGTTCCTTCAGGTAGAAGGTAGTGTAAGTTGTTATTACTATTGTAATGGGCCATTCTGTGCCTTGACAGTAACGGGGCAGTGAAAATGGATTGTCATTAATGCCAGCAAGAACAGTTTTAACAATGTTAAATCCCTATCTTTGTGAAACTAAATGAGATTTCTCCTAACATAGCTACTTATTTGTATTCACTGTGCATTGCGCAGACCACCTCCCTATTCTTAAAGCAACTACCAATCACCACGAGGAGTCAAGCAGACGCTGCATTCTCCATAATTACAACCAATTTTCCAATTGAATTATCCCATGATTTAATTTCTTAGCTTGCATCTGGAGAGCATCAGCAATGTGCAGCTGTTTTGGCTTTGAGAATTAATTGTTGCTAAATGCATTAAGAGTGGCCTTGATACAATGATTGAGGTGGAGGGGGGAGAGTTAAGTCCTAGCTCACTTCTAGATTAAACTTCTTGTTTACTCTTCTCTTTACTCTCATCAAGATATAGGCTGTGATTTTAGTGGCAGTTGTCTTGTGTAGCTGTGAATCTCAATTCAGAGTAAATATCTTCAGTCACTGAACTGAAATCATATTACAATGAAATACAAAGATTAATAGAACCATGTCAGAATCGTTTTAGGCAGAGGGCTGCAGATTAATGATAAATGATGTTAATTTATATTGTTATGATTGTTTTGCTGTGGCTTTCAACAGAAAAAAAACTCATAGTAACTTTATAAGTCACATCAGACTTCTTTAGGCACTCTGATCTTTGAGATATATTAATAGGGTCTTAGTAAGTGATTTGTTTCAGTGGAGAGAGTTGACAAATTTTAGGAGTGGGAGTAGCATGTCCCCTGTTTCCCCATCTAAAATTAGAATTTAGTCCCCTTAGTCTTTTTTTAATAACAACATTATACATTATGAGGCTGGGATTACTATCAGGGCTTTCAAGGATTTGGTAGTCCCAAATTTTCTTTTACTAATTTGTTCTTCCCACTAAGGGTGAAGGCTGTATCTGGGGGCCTTAAGAACCCTAAGGGCTACTGGTGTATTTTCATGGCTCTCATGTACAAATGAAAGCATTCTTGAACTGTATTTTGTTAACGATATGGAGACAGTGTTTGGATATTTGAGGTTGTGTACACAGATTAGAAAAATCCCACATCTTATTTTCTCAGAAGCAATTTTTATTTGCCCAGTGACAAATATGCTGTACATCTGCTTTATTTATTAGCCTCCAACACAGGAATTTGTTGTGCTGAAGTGAATCCCTAAAGAAATGAAGAGTTCAGTGTTTTATCTTTTCTAGCCCTGCAAGAGAAAGGGGGTGGGGGCTGGGGGTGGGAGTAGAAGCCGCCTGCTACAAACAACTGTGCTATTCAGACACATTACAGTGATGAGGACAAGTAGATTCTGATTATATCTGAATAATACAAACATGATTGAATTTACCTAATGATTATGTCTGGCTCAGGATTTCTCCTTCTAGGGAGAATCATTTTGTGCAGGTTTAATGTAACCAGGACACTACGGCAACAAGCAATTGAATTAGCCACTTCTTACAGAAGTTCCTTTTGTTTTCACCCAGAAAGAAGCTTTCTGGGGGGTTTGTCTGCTGAAGAATTTTGTGTTGCTGTTTTTATTCCCTGAAGGAAGGCTTAATTTGGGAATATGTACAAGTAGCAAATACCCATATATATATATATATATATATAAATCTTAAAAATTAAAAAAGGCGGATTTTCAGTTCAGTTCTATGCTTAGGGATGTTTTTTTTTCTCCTTCCCATACAAATGAAGCACTGTGATTCCATTTGAGAAGTCTGTGTGGGATTCTTCACCACCTGGACAGAGAAACTCCTAAAGGAGCACTGAGCTAGACACAGGATTGCTGGATCTACTGATGGAAGAATTTATGACTCATTACCTCTTGATAGTGTAGAGAGCACAGAGGCAGTAGAATAAACGTGGCTGTGTAGGATTGAGAAGCACTGATAATACAACAGTAGGATAAACAGGAAGAATTTGATACCTTTACCACTAGAGTCCTAGAGACACAAACTAGTAGAAAACAAGAAATCGTGCACGTGAAGCACAGGAAGAATTTCCATTCTAAGCAGGGGTTTTTATCGGCCCAAACGGAAGTGGTATGAGACACTCGAGTTTTCATTGATTGCCATGCAGCAGTCGGCTGAGGGGCCAGTGAAGGCTTTTTCTGAAAAGATAGGGATATGCTGCTGCTGTAACGTAAAACAGTAACAATGCCGGATGCCAAATAGTGTGTACCAGTCTGGCCAGCTGTATTTGAGGAAGGTTTTCTAAAACAGGAATTGTTTGTTTGTTTTTAAATTGCTACAAGGATGGTGTTTGGGGAGCAGAGAATTTGCTGCACCAGGTGAGATTATATAAGAGCCCTTCTTAGCTGAATGACATGTAGAGTAGGCACTGATATTTACAAATGGGAGAAGAGAAAGACAAATGCTAGGTCACTGAAGGAGATCTAGTTAAGGGAAAGGAAGGTGTTGACCAAAGAACACTTGAACAAAGTGTCCACAAAGTCATGGAAAAAGCTGGTGAAAAAAAAAAAAAAATGTATTTGTCTGTTTTAAAGTACTTCCGGTGGTAGCATCTAAACTGTCCTGAAGGCAGTTTCTAGAGCAGGATGGCCTTTTCCAGGTGCGTACTTTCCATTTATATAGATCTACGGTGTGCTGAAAACACCTCCTGTTGCCAAGACCATGGAGATCCTACATTAAATTCCTAGCCTGTGACTATACCCTGGTAGCTCTGTCGATTCCAGCAGTGATGCCCGTTCATATGAGTATTTTTGGGTCAGACTTGCCATTGCTGTCAGAATGCTGCATTTTGTCAGCTCTTCAAAAATCCTAGTTTTATGATTTTATTTGCATATGGATTTGAATGTCCTGAAATACATGCAGTTTGCTATTTTTTTTCTTATCTAGTGGACAGAGAGGACTGCCAGGATCCTGCAGAAGAGCAGAGTGTCAGCAAGCCACCTGTACTATTTGTTTAGCTATGCTGTGAAGTGGGGAAAAATGCGCTCTTGACAGCTGCATTGGTTCCCCCAGTTCCTCCACAAGTCCTGCATTTTGCTCTGTGCCATTTATTTCTGGTAACGGGGCAATTACGGTTGTTGTATTCTAATTACCTGACCAATTATGTGCAATGCAAAATTCCCTACTAGTACTGCTGTGGTAGTCGGAAGTGCAGACAGCCTTGCGATTAAACTGTCCCTTGATGATGAAGTTGATAATTAACAAGAAGGCATTTTGCTGAATAGTGAACAAAGTCAGAGAAAGAGTAGAATTGAGTTTTCAGTTCAGTAATATAGTTTTAATAGTGCTCTTGTCAGGGGAAAAAAATTGACTCTGACCTCTCATTTGCAAAAGTGAACTGTGCACCTGACTTCTCTACTCAGAACTCAGTTCTAACTGAGCAAAAAGCCTCAACAACTTTTTTTTTTTTTTTTTTTTTTCCCCCCTTGATATGCCCTCACTTCATTCCAATAAAAAACATCCACAATCCACATTCTTCATCTAGAACTGCATTTATAACTATGGTATGTCAAGGTATGGAGTTACATATTTCAACCCTGCAAATTTGAGTGTCAGTGTCCTGTGATGACAGGGATGAAGGGAATTGTTATTTGTTTGTCCTACAGTCTCAGTGTAGGAATAGACCAAGTGTTGTAAGAAAATGTAATGTGGGAACATGTAATAAAATGGACAAAGCCGCATGGCTCATCATGTCATAAGCTATGAACTTGCCAGACAGGAAAGCTATCGTATAATACAATATGTAAGCTGATTTTTCTGTATGTCTGCTCAAGATATACTTTCAGGAATTTATTAGTTTTTACTATGGCTGTCCACTTAGAAAACTTAATCTTTTTTTCCAGTTGTCAGCTGAGAAAAAACTGAATGCTTTAGGTATATTTTCTTCTGTTAGAAATCTCAAAGTAGGCAAACATTCAAATATTAAGAGAAGTGATTTTCCTCAATGTGCAAATATTAGAATTAATCATCTTCAACACTGAGAACATAAAATAATGGTAACAGATTTAAGTGGACTAAACCTGAATTGTTTCTTCTTGATTAAAGTTATAGGAAACTTAAAAATATGCATGAACTAATGAACTTCTGGCCTGGAAAAATTACCTTTGTATGTTGGACAAGCCATTTTCCTTAAAAGATTGATTTTCATCTGAAATGGAAACTTCTGGCAAAGATCTTCTGAAGACAAGGACGTGTTAAATCACAGCCTCTATATTCCAGCTAATGTAGTTCATAAACACAGCAATCATCATTTGGTAAATTAGTGCCTGAGAATGGGTTGACAAACATACCATGCAGTAATTATGAGGTCTGTGGGTACCAGGTGGTTATGGCATTAAAATGGTCAGTTAAATTAAATCTGATCAGTTGTATATATATTAAAAATACGTACTCTAGATTATGAAAATGTTCCTCATGGTTGATCCATGATATTATTAGCTGTAAAATAAGAATGTGTCGTCTTCTGAATTTTTAAGCTGCACTTGCCCTTAGAACAAATAGTTCATGAATTTGCTTATTGGTAGCAGCTTCTGCTTTGTTTTTATTATAGCCTTAAAGAATTTTGCACCTACTGTCTCTGAGGTAAACCTTAATATGTCATTCATTGCCTTAATAAAATCAGTGGGAATAGCAAAATGCGAAGAGCACCTTGTACCAGATATACTTGCATGTTCAACTTTAATCGAAAGCAAGTAGAAGTAACTCTTCTCAGTGTCTTCAATGTTTTTGCATGTTAACGATCCATATCATACATGATATCAAAGCCAGGGTGAGCTTTTCAAAAGAAAATACTTGTCACAAAATTTCTACTAGCAGCTCTAGCAAGGAGTCCTGAAATGTGACAGTACGGTTTTAGAAAATTTCAGTTTCCTTCCCTGTCGGTGAGTTGGAACAGAAACTTATTAATTTTTTTAATTGTTGCATTTGCTTTTTTGTGCATGTGTTTTGCATGGTTTTTTTTGTTTGCTTTGTTCCTTTAGTTGTAGGAAATTTCTGTAATAATCCTACGTTTTTCACCGAAGTCCTTGGACTTCTCTGTTTATGCTTTGTCTATTGTAAGCACATATGTTCAGGCATCTGTGCACAGTGCTGCTAGAGAAACTTTGTACAATGACTGGTCAATTTAGAGCTGAAACCAGCATCTCCTATAGATACTAATTTGGAAGATACTGGAAGCTAATGGTGCTCCCCAGTGAACTGACTCTTGGGGAGTCCCTAATTTGGGAACAGCAGGGTAATATTTCTGACTGTTTTGACTTTGAATGTGAGAACTCTTACACCATAAAACTAGCATTCCATCTTGTCGAAGTTATTGTTGTGGAGACTACTACTATATCAGATTCTTTGAGAGACTTGTGCAAGAAACGCTTGTGCAGAGGTTTAGAATAAATTGCCTCAAATCTGCTTCTAGCCATGATCAGTAGGAATGGCTCATACTGTCATTGGTGTCTCCCTAGAGCTGAGGATATTTTTATTTCTGTAAAAACCTTGTTCTTGTTTGTTTGTTTTTTTCCTAAATGTTATTGGCCCCAATACTGCCAGCTTCCCAGAAGCTAATAGTGAGTTTCATAAAGGGGCTTTTCTTTTGCAGTTTTGTAATAGCTACCTTTCAAAGAATAGATTTTTGCCTCCCAATCCCCACCCCTATCCCCGCCATTGTTAGCAGAGGCCCATTTAACATATGGGAACATATTGGAATATAAAAATGTTCCCTTATGATGACTGAACAAAGAATTACACTGATTTGATGGACTTCTATTTTGAGTTAGGCTTAACAGATCTGCTGTAATGCATTACACTAGTGGTTTAATGTGTACGAGTACTCCAAAAGTGCAGTATTTCAAAATGTTGATGACATTTCTTGGTCTGTTATGTGGCTTAATTCATTTTTGATTTAGAATAACACATTACTTTCAGATCACTCCTTATTAACAAGCTTTCAAAGAATTCAGGAAAAGACTATTAGTTGCTTCTCAAAAACATCAGATTTTTGCTCGTCACACTGATTATTTATCAGGTATTATTATTTCTAACAGCTACACAGAACTTGCCTGTGACTGATAAGCAGAGGTAAATGTTTAAGTTACAGAACTGACCTGGAAAGCTGGAGATCCTAGAAAGTTAAACAAATGTCTTTAAATTTTTCTTTATAAATAGCACTTGGAAGGAAGAGATGAGAAGAACAAGTAGCTATATTTCAGGGGATAACTATTAAACAGTGTTAGGTAAATTTCTACTTGTGCAGAGATTCTCGCTTTACAACTTAAGGTTTACTTCATGGTTTTACAAAACAATGGGAATGGGATGAGCACTGACAGAAGATAAACAGTGATTTTGTTTTTTGGACTACATATCACACTTTAAATGTAGTGATCGGTAGGACAGAGAAGGAACATGCAAAAATATTGGCAGATGCTCCTAAAGCAGAAACAGGAAAGTGATGATAACAAGATATAGCTTGGACCTATGGCCAGCATTTAGGTAGGTTCAAACTTTTCAGAATCTCAGGACTCTAGAAATTTGACATTTGGTTTCCATGATTTTATCTAGTGGAAAGTAGCAGACTCATTAAGGTGGAACCACAGAGAGGAATGAATCAACATATGAACCTTCTAAGAGACAAGTAACTAGGTTTCTGGGGAAACTGGGAATTGTGCCTAGCAATCTTGTTTCTAGTAAATACTGCATCCTATAAAAGCAAAAACATTTTTCCTTGCCAATATAGGTTCATTAGTTTGCAGTTTACAGTATCAGTTGATTCAAAGCCAAATTCTTCAAGGAAAAAAAAGGTTATTTGCAAAGAGATTCTTTGATTTGGCAGCAAAGTTACTGGAACGCTTTCTTTCTTTGAAATTTTATTTTTACAAAAAAATGCATGTGGATTTGTATCCAAAGAGCAAGTTCTGTAAATAGTAAGTAAGGAAGAAAACAAAGATTTCCAAGTGCTAAAGGGGAGTCAAGTTGTATTTCTTATGAGTTGTTCAAGAAAAGGATGAAGCTACAGGCAGAGGGAAGAGAGGTTGGCTGGACGACACAACACATGGTTGTATCTGCCTTCATGGTGCCTTACGTCCACAGTGGACTAACGTGATCAGGGAGCAGAGCAGATATTCCGTCATTGAGGCTTATTGAAGCAGAAGTGGCCTGTAGCATAAGAGCTGCAGATTTTCAGGGGCTGGGACATCACAAATGTAGAAGGGGACAAGCCTTCTTCCCTCGGTGAAATAGAATGACTACAAGTAACTGTTATGACAGCTCCTTTCTAGAAAACTTCACTGGGATACTTTAGGTCTTCTGTGAAGATGCCTGCATTTTATGTGTAGACAGCTTCAGACAAATAATATTTTGTACTTATAAAATGCCTCAGGAAATAAACATTTCCAATGAAACATGATGCTGGGAATTGATGCTAAGAGGTAAAAGACCTAATAAATCTTATATTCTAAATTAAAAATAAAATTGGCTTCTTTTGGATCACTGACCTATCAGGGAATCAGTTTAAAATTTCGTAGTTGTAAAGCGTTGTGAAAATGTTTAGAATCTCTATCTAGAATAGAAGTTTTTAAAATATATATGTGTAACTGCTCATACCTTTCATATCCATGGTATCTCTTTAAAGAAATACAAATTACTCTCTCATAACTTGTGTGTGATAGATCATCTTATAGACCAGAGCAGTTGAAGATTTTTTCTTAATGAGATTATATAAAATGGCAGAATTATATAGAATGTATAGAATATACATTATATAGAATGGCAGAAACTTTAATAAATTCTTTTTTTTTTTTTTTTTTTTTTTTTTTTTTTGAGACACAGGAAGAGTTCAGTCAGTCAAACTGATTTTTGTGATCAAGTGAAGCATATTTAGGTAACAATCTGCATGCTGTAGACTTTTTTTTTCTTTAAACAGAATTTTCTTGTTCTTTCAGAAAGGTCCCTTAGGGTTTTCATAGAGAGAAACCTTGTTCCACTGCATTGCGTTTCATAGCAATCCCTAGTAGAGATATCAATCTCTGTTTTTACAGGGTTTGGATTGATTTGTAATCCTTCTTGACTAGAGGTGTGTGATTAGACTGTCTCAAAAGCAGAGGAAAAACATTTCACGCCTGTTTTTGAGTAGCAGTCCCACTGCTGATAGAAAAGCTTTTGCAGTGAAATGTTTGTCAAATGTAAGTCTAAGAAGCATTCAGATTTCAAAGAAATGGTGCAGTTTAGTTCAAATGAATTATTTTATCAAGAGTGCTCACATCAGTTCCTTGGGACATCCTGGATATTTCCAAGTTGGCTCCTGTGACAGAAGAAACTGCTGGCCTGTGTCTCACTGCAGCTGGTTTTCTTCTGTCCTTAATACTTTCTCCTTGGTTTCTAGCCTTTAAATGGCAATCATCTGGTTAGAGTTGGCCAATGTTTGCGGCTTAATGCAAAAGGATATTTTTTCAGACTGAGCTGCATGTTAGAGTATAAGCTGGAAAAATGATGTTTTCCCCTCTGCTATTCCAGCTTTCCCCCATAATCTGACTCTTACTATCAGTGCAACCTCTGTCTTGAAATAATGAAGAATATTTTTTAATGACATTTTAGGTATATTTAGGCCTTGATTTCTTTTAATACATACCTAATAAAAATTTATAATGGGTTTTGCTCAATGGTTTTCTGAGAGAAGGAACATTAAAATATTTATAAAATATAGCCTTTTATGGCAGCAAAGTGCTCTTTTCTTGAAGGATACTGTATATTTTAAGGTACATAGGAAGTCCCATTAAAGAAAATGGTTAGTCATGTTTTTTATAACTAAATTGGGAAGGTAGAATCTGACTTCTCATAGTAGTTTTGCCTAGCAAGTAACAATGGACGTTAGCAATTCCATATTCCAGCTTACTGGCCTTAAAATAAGGATGTTATATACTGGCATGTGGGAGTATTGCAAGGCTGTGTAACTTGGAAAGTGCATAAAAATCCTCTCATGGACATTGCTTCAAGTCACAGAGAGTTCACTTGATTGTTATTTTGGATTTCTCTGTCTTTTCTTATTCTTTCTTTTCAGCCTGAAAGTTGCATAGCTGTGCTGTCTCTGTTCCTGGTAATTCTGGGTGGTGCTGCTACAAAATTATCTCACCCTGAATTTACAGATTTATCCCCAAAGTGTTGCCAGCAAGTTTCCAGATACACTTTGCAGGGTTAGTCATACCATATAAAATATTTTAAAAGATTATTTTTTTAATTCTGGAGTTTTTTTTCATGCAGCTCTGCTACACATGTGATCCTGTAAGAAGATGAACTGACATCTGTGGTTTAAAAGTGCTTGGGCTTGTTGGTAGGATTTTCTTGATAAGTAGGATGTTCTTCAAAGTTCCTTTCAGAGAGAATTTGCCCCTCGTGCCAACAATTTAGGTTTTGCAGTTACCTTGTGTTGTAATCTACTAATTTCCTGTCATTGTAGAATAGGAGGTTGATATGGACTGTAAGTTGTATTCATCGATAGGAAGAGTGCTTGCAGTTCAAGCCGTCTTCTAGAGGTGTTTGATTTGCAGGCAGTTGTTTTAAGCTTGGAAAAAGCTTTTCAGTGACATGATTGTCTTGACATTTGATTTAATGAGGTTCTTAAAACTGTTGTAAGTACTTAAAAATGATAGATCCAATAAAACTAAATGAATACCATCGTGTACAGCAGCAGCAGGGTAGTTTATGCGGTAACAAAACATTAAAATTGGTGAACAGGCTGAGATGAAAGGCTAGGTTTTGTCTATTGTAGTCGAAGTTCATGTTCTTTTAAGTACATTTTTTGCTGAAAATGTTCCTGTTAGTAACAAACAACAAAGCAGCCTTAAGCTCTTCCAAGAGAAGCTTGTAGGGGTCCTCAGATGGAGATTATTACCCATGGCCCATAAATGACTGCTGAATTGCATGAAGGGTGTTTTGTTTTTTGGTCTGTCATGGACAGTATTTGAAAGGTTTTAGACCAGTATCACCCTGTGTATCATAGCTGCAAGTTCCCATACTTTGTTTTGGACTGCTTCACCTTTTTTTTTTTAATGCCTCTTTATTCTTTTTCCTTTGGATGGCCCCCGCTGTGGAAATACTGGGAGATTTCACATTTTTTCTAATTGATTTTGTAGTAATTTTTCATGTTGCCAGAGACCAGATATGTAAGCTGTGTGTCAGTACTGATAGTGTGCTTGCCTGAAAGTTCTGTCCAGACATCTAGGACACCATTTATCTTCTTGGCAATTCAGTCCCCTTAGATACTTGATTCACATATCTCAGTTTATGCCTAACCTGAACTTGATGGTACCGACTGAAAATTGACCTATTCCAGTAAAATGTACTTCCTTGCCAAGGTGGCTCCCCTCTGCTTTTTTTTTTGTCCATGTTGGTAAAGTGTGAAGACTGTTCTTCCTGGAGTTGTTTGGTGTCCTGTGGAAAATAAATTAGTTAATGGATTTTAAGGCCAAAGAAGACCATTAGATCATCTGACCTCCTGTATGCGTTGCGCATAGAAATTGATCTAGTATTCCCTCTTGATTTCAGCGCATTACTTACTAAAAGTACACCTTGCTGAAAGACAGCTAGAACTTGCTTTGCTGCTTGTGTTGAGTGGCAGTATGCAAAGCACTGAACAGTATTGTGGTCTTGAATAATTTCAATTGTTTAAAAGAATATAGGGTGAGAATAGCAAGTTTCTGGTTACTGTCAGTACATTGAACTTGTAGATTATATGGGGATCTCAAAGAGCTGTACAAAAGATGGGGAAAGATTTGTTTTTGGCGGGGGAGGAGGTAGGGAGAGGCAATGTTCATGTTATTCATTATAAAGCATTTATTCTGGAGACTTTATCGTCGCTAGGCCAAAAATGTTTATTTTTGACTTATGAATGAATAATTTGACAAGTTGCTAGTTTGGGGACCTCTATACACAGAGTCTTAGCTGGTTATACTTAAACATTGTTCAGGCTCTGCTTCTTGCTGCTTTCTAGCTAGAAGACAGGGTAGCATTCCTGAGAGCTGCAGTCGGCTCTCGGCTTCTCGGTGCCGTCCTGCATGACAGAGCCTGGAGCCTCATTCAGCATCAGATCGGAGCAGCACAGACCAGACATGCCATCACAGCTGCTAGCAGGGCTTGACTGCAGCAGCAGGTTCACTTGCTTGTCTCATAGTATATCTATCTATTTCAGGGCTGCTGCTTCCCAGTGTGGGAATCTTTATGCAGTCACTACTGATAGGTTTTTGTTCTTCCATGTTATTTTGTACTGAACTTTATTATAAAGTAGGAGTTGTCTGCACTGGCTTTCTGCAGGGCTCTTTATTATGACAGACTGTATTGCCTCTTTAAATCTAAAAATACAAGCATAATGATATGTTTCCCTTAGAAACACCCTATTGTTCCAGGAGTTATTAAGAATAAAACCTAACACTTCAGAGAATTCCTTAACTATGTCTAAGATACCTATATATAAAAAAAAGTTGATGTGTTAATGTTTGCAAACAGTTATTAAGCATTCTGTTAATATACGTCAAAAATGAGTTGTAATTGCTGTTGCTAAAGACAGTGCTACTGAATCACTATTGAATGTGTTGGTTTTACAGCAGCAAGGTATTCGGAAGCATGGATTGTGCCTTAGCATAATGTCTGGCTCACCACAATTCAAGTTGCTCGGCTAAACACTGTCTTGGCATGAGGTTTCCATTTTGAATTTAGTCAGGATTATGACCAGGGAATCCAGCTGTGACAAAACTGAAACTTGACCCGTATCCCTGTCTCCTTGTGCCGGATATGGCCCTGAACCATTGTTTTAAATCAGAAGATGCTCAACTGCCCACTTGAGTGAGTTGGATATACTGGATATACTGTAATAATGTATTCCCTTTTTAATATATCTTATGGCACTTAGTCTGCCTAGCAAAACCAGACTGTTTTTACAAATACTGTGTATTTACAGAGTCCTCAGCCGAACCTTACCTAACCATAGATACTTACCCGTACTAACCCTGTTGGTAGAAACTTGCAGTTTTAGATGATTGCGTGATGCTTGTTTAGGAATTGAGAAGGTGGATCTTCTGTGTCTTCATTTTCAGTTTTGAGGGCATTGGAGATTTGTATAGAGTCAGAGAAGAAATGGTGAGTGTGGGGTTTAGAGATACTTTTTAAAAATATTGTAGTTACGTTTGTATGAAGTTCCATATGCCCTTAAAATTATTTTCATTTACACACTGTTGAAGCATAAGAGCAGAATTTTAATATCTTTTACTGCTGTATTTACGCTATCACTAGTTTTAATAAAACATCTGCTTCATAAAATATTAGTGTTAAATTCTTGCAGTATTTGTCTAGGGATTTCACACACCATATTTAATAGGTGTGTTAAGTCAGTGGGTGTTCTGGTTTTTATTGTGATATGCTTTTCTCCTTTTTTTTTCCTTCTCAATTTCTCCATCTGCTTCCAGATCCCTAGTTAAGGGTTGGATACTTCACTATTTCATCTGATGAGCAAAATGAACAGTTTCTGGAAGCTTTCAGCATTTTAATTAAACATGCAGGTAGCTGAGGAGCAGTATATATTAAATTTTTTATTAAAAACATAGATAAGGTACGACATTAATCAGCGAAGATGATCTTGCCCTTGCTTTTCTTAATGGATTATATTAGTCATTAGATCATTACAATGAGTTCAAAGCAGTCCCTCTTTGTCTCATACTGTCACTTTGCTAATACCACTATCTTATGAGTCACCTTCCCTTTTAGGCGGTAATAAATTTTACCCCTCCTCTCTTTTTCTTTTTTTCTTTTCTCCCGACACCCACTTTGCTTTCAAGGAAGGACCCTGTTACCTGGCTGAGGAGATTGAGAAAGACGCAACAGAAATGAAACAGCTAGGCAGCAAATTAGTTTTGTTGCTTCACATTCTGCTTTGATTTATATTCTTTCAAATGCTTTTGAAGCAACAAAAGATGTGCTGGTCTCTAGAAATGAACACTTAATCTCATTTTCCCCCACCCCCAAGGTTGACATGAGCTACTTAAGTGAAATCTGATTTATGCAATTGGCCAAGGCTTCTGTTCAACACCTCTATATCACTTCCAAAGTAGGGAAATGAAAACAAAACAAAGTGCTTTGAGAAGGTGCTTTGCTTCCTTGCCAGTACAGGTGTGTGCTTGGGAGAGCAATGGCAAAATGCTTGGAGAAGTACTCTGTCTTCAAAGCAATAAAAGTATCCCTAAGATGAGAGGTAGATAATACTCTTTGGAGCTGTTCAGCCCAAGGTCACTCAGGTTCAAATTTGGCCAGTTCTCAGATGCTAAAAATCACTGCAGTTTGCAGTGACAGTGGGAACTTTATTGAAGAACTTGATCTTTTCTGTGAAAGAGAATTGACCATCTCATTTGGCACTAACTGGCCCCAGTTATGGCTACCCTCTGCAGAGAAGCGAGAGGCCTGGCTGTGCTCTATATGCTAAGTGGCCCTGTCTATCCTTGCAGTGGATTTGTATCATGATAGCCAAGTAGTGTGTTAGAACACTTTGCTTAACAATGACTTGAAGCTATATACTTGTTTTTTGGAAAAAGTGACTTGCATACTTCAAGGTGGGAGATTGGGTATGAAAACTGGATTCACTCTGAAATGCCTGTCCAGAAAGTACAAGACAGCAATTTTCAGAAATGTTGTATTTTCCTTTGAAACAACTGGAGGAAAACAAAAACCAACTAACAAACTTGTTGCGAAGTGAACTTAATTGGTGGCAGATGACAGAGTGAATCAATCATAGGACTGGGTCCTGGTAAAGGTTATATTTTTAGGAAAACATAGAGTCCTGGTTTGGATGCATACTTTGTGGCTTACCGCCAGCAAAAAGGAAGTCTCCAAAATATGTTGTGCATCATGCATGTAGCAACCTCTGTTGCCTGGACAATATATAACTGATGTCTTTACAAACACCATCTCTTGTCTGCTGGTTGCTCATCCACTGATTTCTATTTGAAGCAACTTTTTCATATTGCTGTTTAATCTTACTATTTCCTGTCTCATTCCTCATAGGAATGAGCTGCATCTTTTCTGTTTCGCTGGCTTATCATGGAAATGTTGTGTTCTTTTAGTCAGTCCTAGCAAGCAGCCTTGCCTCTTAAGTTAGTGCTTGTCCAGTCAGAGAGTGGGTTTGCATTACAGTGCAAACATTCAAGTTCAAATAGGGAATTTAAGAATATTGAATTTTCTAAGCCACAGACTTCCGAAGTACACACAAAGCACTTATCAAGTAATTTCCAGTAGTGAACATGATTGTAAAAACCTTCTGTTTGCAGATAATTTGTGGCTGAATTAATAAAATATTACTACGTTATTTATGTATTTATAGCAGTGTGCAACATAGCAGTGCCTTAAGGTGTGCTGCAAAGACCAGTTGTATTAAAAATGCACACACTCTTTCTGTCTCCCTGTGCCTCCTTCTGCCCCCTCTTCCCATTCAGTGAGATTCCAGAGGTACATTTAGAATTTTTATGATTTGTTTTATAGAAGTTTTCAGCATCTGTGTTCCTTAGTAAGGGAAGCACAAAATAATTAAAAACCACTTCTCCAGTAGAAAGATTACATGGGAAAAGCTTTTTCAAAGGTTAAAAAACTGATGAAAAGGCTACACGGCGTATACATTTCAGTGGAAGATTTTCAAACTATTTCAGTATTCTTTGGATCAGCCCCCATATATATATATTTTTTAATACAAGATTATTAAAGAAGGCAGGCAGGTGACATGGTAGTTACATGTCCATGTCCTCCATTCATTTTGTAGCTGAACACAGTTGTAGGGAGCTCCTGCCTATGGTGCGCAGGCAGTAAGACTAGTCCTCCCTGGATGACCACCTGCAGGAACAACAGAAATACGTGGTTTCTTTTCCTGCTTTCTTCCCAGTGCAAAATATGTTGTGTTGGTAAGCTAGTATACGGTGTGCTTGTCATTGCTTAGAAGTCGGTGGATTCTTTTCAGCAGGAAAAAGGCAAAGGCTAAAGGTATTCTGCCTCTGGGAGGGTTTGTGTTCTAGGATTTGTGAATTTGCAGGACAGCTTTCTTTCTTTCTTTCCCCTAAGTAGAAGCCAACAATATTTTAAGAGGGTTGTTGGTGATAGTTGAGGACCTTGCATGGGATGCAGTCGGGATGCAGTCCTTTTTCCCGGTCTTTTTTTTTTTTTTTTTTTTTTGCTTGTGTATGAGATTCTTCATTTCTTATTCTATTTTGTAGTATTCTTCTATTTTACAGTTTTACTTGGCACTATTAAACACCTGCTGTGCGAGTTGTAAGAAATGACACTTTCTAGTAGGCAAACCCTGTGTGTTGTTTGCTTACCTCAAGGAGGTGTTGAAAATTAATATTTTATGAAGCATGTTTTAATGTTCAGATGAAATGTACTACAAGTGCAAAATATTTATTATATTTTTGTGTACATTTCCTTGTAGTGTATGCATATTTGCCACTAATTCTTATTGAGATTTATTATCCAAAAATGTTCAGACTTTTTGCTGCTATCCAGTATTATAATGGTAACTTCAGTACAATGTAGTTTTGAAAAGCCTTTTTTGAACCATGATATGCAAATCACAGCAGTAGCAGAATCTCTTGACTCTCCTCCCAGTCCCCTTTAATTGAATTTAGCAATTACAAAGCCATGGCACCTGAGTGAACTACCATATGTTATTCATCTTTCTTCTGTTCTCAATTATGGCATTGTCTGGTATTTTTTCTGTGTGTGTTTCTTCTGCAGTGATTAATATAATAGAGTTATAATCTCACTTATAATCAAACTTTCAGAAAAGCTTATTGGATTTGAGGTGACTTGTATGCAAGCAATTTCCAGACAGCCAAACTAGATGCTTGCAGTTTATGGGATGTTAATTCTTTAATCATTTTATGGCCAGATACTAGCACATCTTATAGGCGAGGTTTCTGGGTTTTTGTATGTTTTTATTGTCTGTGGATTTTTTTTTTCTTTTTTTCACTCCATTTAAGGGAAGCATCTGTGCTTCATTAACTGCAGTGCAATTTTATAGGAGGCCATTTTTTCAAATACTTAGTAATTGGCATGTTATCAAGGTAGCACAAACTAATCACCTTTCAACATGAGTTTTCCAGGCTCAGTGAGCCAAGGGGAGCTGGCTGCAAGGAATGACTTTTTGTAATGAAAAATGCAGATAGGTTTTTAAACCATGTATCCTCTCAATGTACTGAGAACATTAAAGTATTGACATTCATACATACATATAATATATATTTGTAAGCTGTCTTTGCTTGGATCCAGAAAAGCAATGCTATTCTAGAGATTGCCATGCAGTACACAAGCAATTTTATTTCAACTTTTTAAACAAATATAGGAGATGGTTTCTTCAGAGAAGGACATCAAAATCCTATATTTAAATATTTCTCCCCATCAGCAAGCATATGTCTGTTGCTGAGAATTTTTCCTCTTGTTCAGATATGCATTTTCTGTATGTGAACCTTTGTCCTCTCCATGGAGAAACCACTGTATGCATGTGAGGTAGGGGCTAACAAAAGATGCAGTAGTTACAACTGGTAAATGCTATATGAAAATGCATGCTCAAAGAGGGAGAGGAGAAGAGTAGAATGGCTCTTTTTTGCCATCTACATTCATTTGTCAAGATGATTGATTTTTATTTGGGGCAAATGCTGAGGAATTTGCAAGCTTTAGAAGAGCAAAGTCTAGGCTGAAAGTATTTTTGTTTTCTCAGTATCTAAAGATTTTAGTTTTATATAAGTCTGATACTAAGAAACTGTGATAGGACATTAGTACTTTTTCATGTAAATGCTGTCTTATAATTGAGATCCTGTCATGTCTTTCACTTGATATGCTTAGAGCTAAAAATGGAGGGCTTTGTTTTGTTTTGTTTTTTGTTTTCCTAATCTATCTGGAATAATAGCTGCAAAGCTGAGTATTAAGAATGTGTATCTTGGGCAAAAATAGAAAGATAGGTGTGATTTATTTATGTATCTTTTAAAGCAATTGGCTCAGATACTACGTTAAAAGTATCTGAATTATAAGGATAGAATTCACCAGCTGTGAAGGTTTTAGGATGATCTATGCAAAGTAAATGGTAGCTGCAGCTCAGCTGCTGACGGGATAAGTATCAGCAAAACAGAAACCTGTGGCATAAATTGGTAGCCCTGCTGGAAGTTTATAGAGGCTGAGGAATGAATTGTTACTTTTATTTCTGCAAAGGCAACATTATTCTGAATGTTATAATGTAGATGGCACTAGGATGAGCAATTATTTAAGCTCCCTAGAAAATATGAAATACTTTGGTTCTTAAAAATGATACTTATTGTGGAATATTACATCTTCCAGTTCTTTATAAACCAAGATCCTTGGTCAGCCTACATCTCCCCCGCACAAGGCACCATAATCTGCTGTGCTAGGGAGTTGGCTGCAGTACATCATGGAAATAGCCTGGCTCGGGCATACTAGGCAAAGAGGTTGATAAAAATTTGAAGCTAGAACTTTCAAGAGGTGTTGTATGTGCACTGAGGTCAAACCCGGGGGTGCTTTTTAGTGTTTTGACCCAAGGTATCAAATTGAATATACTATATATAAGGTTTTGTATGTGGGAACTGTAGTATGTTGTGAACATAGAACTGAGATGCCATTGGAAGTTACAGAATGGTTGAGGTTGGAAGTGGCTTCTGGGGGTTGTGTAGTTCAACCCCCTGCTGAGAGCAAGGTCACTTAAGGCAGGTTGCGTTCAGTTGGGTTTTGATTGTCTCCAAGGATGGAGACTCCACAACCTGTCTGAGCAAGCTGCTTTGGTGTTTGCTCACCTTCACAGTGAAGAGTAAAAAGGTAACACTTAGAAGAAGTCTGTCTTGGTTCCATGGTATTCCATTCCCCCATCAGGTATTTATATGCCCTTGGAGACGTAAGATCTCTCCAAGTCCATTCCCATGGCATTCTTCAAAGCAGGTCTTGAAGAAAATCTGGTCAGTATTTCTCATTTTTTCTTAGATGCTGTGTGGTTTGCTGACCTCCTCCTTGCTCCTGCACTTAGCAAGGCACTCCTGCAGGCAGGGAGCCTGTCTCTGCCAGCCTCTGCAGGCAGGCCTCAGCAGCCCTGCGGCCCTGGAGCTGGCAAACTGCATCCTACCCCTGGAGCTCAGTCTGTTTTGAGACCTGCCATGTCCCCAGTGTCACAAGTTGCTAAGAATGTTTCCTCAAATAGTGGTGAAATATCAAAAAGACACAAACTACATGTGCAGTTACTGTAAAAATTTCCTTCTGTTCCTGTGTCAGCTGATGGTCAGTTTGCAATTGCTGCATCTTTGCTGCCAGCTCTTCGTGCTTAATTTGCTTGAAGAGTTAAAGAAGCAAATCCTGTGTGAGCTTCCCTCGTTATGTGCAGATCTGTGGGAAACTGAAGAAAAGAATGAAGAAAAAAGAGAAATAGGCTAAAGAAGCCATCCAGTCAGCTGTAAACTTCATGTTGAGAACAGAAGCTCTGTTTCCATTTAGCTAGGTCGTAACTCATTAGATTTTAATTAGATTACTATACTCTTTCAGAAAATTAAATTCAGTATTTTTGAGGGAAGAGGACTTTATCAGAAAAACTATTCTGAATTTATTTGCAATTATCTTTTAGCTTTGTTTCTCATTTCAGCGTCCTTACCTATTTTTTACAAGCTTTGCAATTTATGGTGGACAGAAAAAAATGTTATTTTTTTTCTTTTTTTTTAATAGTTTAATAAAAACATTTAAACCTTCCCAGTACTGATGAAATATAGTGCCTGTAGGAACTGTAAAAGTGCATGCTACCAAATATAACATATATGCATAGATACCTATGGTCTTATTAGTGCCTCCATTGTGGTGCACTGTAAGCAGCATATTTCTACTGCATATGAGCCCGCAATATTTACCTTTATCTAAAAAGGAGAGAGAGACAGAGAGCTGTTCAATGAAGGTTGGGTATCTCCTGTAATTTCTGTGGAGTCTCTGCTAACAGCTGTGGAACAGCCTGTAGCACATTCACTCTGTATAGGACTTGGCTTGTTGAAAAGCAATAGTGGTAAATCCTGTGAGGCTGGGTGTCACAAGAAGTAGGAGAACTCTGTTCTTCACCATGGTATTACAGCTTACCTGTCTGCCACCTCCCTTGGTTTATTCCTAAGGGATTTTATTTTCCATCCTTAAAACAAGGCTGTCAGTCTGATTTAAGGCTAGAAGTGATGCTTTAAAAAAAAAAAAAAAAACTACAGGAGTTTACCGATCATTTGACAGGTGGTCACAAGGTTTTGTTATAGGCAAGGAAGACAGAAATTTGTCTGAGTTGAAATAACTTATCCTTTTCAACAAGTTTTGGCATTTTTGTGTACCCATATAAGAAAGGGATATAGTATAGTCAGGCAAGGATGACTGACCTGCAAGTAAAATGCAGGATGTAAGCAAATTACATGAATAGTTTAAAAATTAAGTAAGGTCTCTTTTCCTTTAATAATATAGTGATTAATAATATGGTATGTACCAGCTTTTAGACATACCTCAGTCTCAGTAAAACTCTTAAGTTTCAAGCATCTCCTGTCTTGTGTTTAAAACACCAGTGATACTCATGAATTTAAATTTGGCATGGGTTATTTCACAGAGCTACTTTGAATTTGCACTGTTCATTTATTTCTTCCACGTATACCAAAAATGCATAAAATGCTATGCCAGGTTACTGCAGTGTGTTGGGCTGGGAACTGAAGTGCTCCTGCTAGTGCTTTACTAGCAGCTAAGCCCTGCGCTACAGCCAGGGTGAAGAGTTAAAGGCAAGAATAGTTGTCCCCAGGTAAGCTGTTTCCATGCGTGTACCAGAGCTCTGTGGGCTCTTCAATCACTTCTGTACTACTTGCATATCTAGATAACGTACCTGTTATCTTCAAAAGTAACATTCACTGGATTTTTACTCTATGTGAGTAAGCAGTAGGAGGCATTCAAGGTTTAATACAGGTGGAATCTAACAGCGCTGAGGTCAAAAGTCACCGTGTATCTGCAGTGCGGGAACCATGCAAGTGACATTTACATCATCAAAATATCCTGCTTTGGTGCTGATAACGGTAATGGCTTTGCGATATGGGCTCGCTGAAGCCATCAACTGGTATCATTCCGTTAGAGATGGTGTCTAAAATCGAGTGCTGTCCTGGGCTGGGTAAAATTCAAGTTGTGAACTCTTTCAAGTTCACTCTGCCATCCAGTCCTTGTTCTGTTATCACCTGGCTAAGACTGGAGTAGAGAGATCTCTTTTAATAAGACAATAGTTCCGTCTTCAGTGAGCAAAAGACAAATAGAATGGAGTTTCTCATTTATGCCCTGTCTTAGGGAAGTGAAAAGACAATTGAGTAATTGTAACCAAGCAAAATAGATACATGAGTCAGGACCTTCTCAGCATAACTCTGTTTCTATGAAATTAGAATGTCAGTGAGTTAAAGGTAATCTGTTCAATATGCCAACAGAATGATAAATCTGAATATTAGAATTGCTCTTACCAGATAGCTTCAGTAAGAATGAAAAGTGAATGTAGTTGATCACAAAAGCCTGTAGCACTTTCTGGGGTTCCCCCACTTCCAATTCCCTTCCTTCCCCCGCCCCTTCGGGATCGGACTGGGTTGGCGTTTCAAAGACTCTCTATTCTTCTTTTCTGGTGGTTCTATAAAGAAGAAAGTTCGTGTGATGAACTGTGATTCTGTTTAGCTGAATTCCAGGTGAAGTTTCTTCATATCTATGCTTTGTGCTATCTAAGTATGTTATTTTTTTTAAGACAAAAATTGGTCTTTGTAGAAATAGAATTACCTTCAGAATGTCTGTAAGTCAGAACTACAGCACGTGAGAATGATTGGCATCCTTTGTTCAGTGGGCAGATATCCTTGTGGCTGTGCATTTTTTGTGTGTGTTTTAGAGCAAAGGACTTGTACAGGCTTTCATCCATGATGTTCATTGGGATTTGGAACTTCTATGGTTAGTGCTCATGCAAAACCCATTCTGAAGCCTCCCAGGTATTTGCCTGGTAGAAGAATGCAGAGCTTGGTTGTCTGTACTGGTAAGAACAGTGTCTTTATTATTCCAGTCAGATCATTTTATTTGGAGTCTGAGTGTGTTAGGCAGCTTTCAACATTACTGAAGCAATCTCTCCTTTCTACCATAAATGTGGTTTCTAAATTAATCACAGTCCAATCCAAGTAAAAATAGCGAACTAGAGAACAGATATGAAGTAAGGGAATTATGGCTTGTTGTTGTAGGGAAAATATTTTGTTTTGAGATATATGTGCTTTGGTCACAGTTGATCTGACTGAAGCTGTTCATTGTTTTCTTATGTACTGTAGTTGCTGTCTGTGTATTCATAGCTACCAGTTGCCTTTTGTCTTGTTCTCTTAGGATATTTGGTGCAGGTTTCTGTCTTATCTGTAAAGAAGCTTGGACTTCAGTGAGGCTCCTAGGGATATATTACTCTTCCTCAGTACATGTTAAAGCAGTTTTAGAAAGAGCTGATGACATAACAGACAGGCTAGTGACAGATGATACTGTAAAGGGGGAAGGAAGTACTCAACTCCTTTTCTGCCTTGGCAGGCAAAGATTCCTCCCAGCCCCTTGTGCATAACCACATGGTTTCAGGAAAGGGACAGCTGACACTGAGGGAGCATCAAATTAGCTTCTCTAGGTAGTCCCTGGTTTTATTCAAACCCATGGGTGGGATACACACAAGGATGCTTAAAGAGTTGGGCGAGATTACTGTAAGGTCACACATCTATGAGAAGTCGTTACTGTTGAAATAGGTTTTCGACAGCCAGAAAAGACCAGCATTATATTAATCTCTAAGAAGGACAAAATGGAGGATGCAGCAAACTTCAGGCTGGTCTGCCTCACAGCAATTCTTGAAAGGAACACAGAGCATGTCCTCTTCAAAGCCACTTGTAAACAGGTAAAGGACAGGAAAATAATTGAGAGCATTCAACATGGGTTTATCAAGGGCAAATACCAACCCATGGCCTTGCAGTCAAATGACTGGCCTTGGGGGCAAAGGAGGAGCAGCAGATCTACTTTACCTTGATTGTAGTAAGGCTCCAGCAATGTCACTTGGGAGGTGAGGAAGCCTGTGGCATGAGTAGTTGTTGGACAAGTTGAAAACTGGCTGGACTGTGAGCCTCAAAGGCTCGTCCTGAATGGCCTCATGTCCAGAGGCAGCCAGCAATGAGCAGAGTTGCCCTGGGGGCCAGTACTGGGCTCAGTCGTGTTCAGCTTCCTCATCTGTGAAGTAGATGATGAGCCACTGGGCTAATCTGTGGATGATAGCGAACTGAGAGGATGAGGAGCTTGGCTAACACACCAAATGGCAGAGCTTCGCTCCTGAGGGAGCGTGGCAAACTTGAGGCCTGGGCTAATGGGAGCCTCCTGAATTCTGCACTAAGGAGTGAGGCACTCGGCACCTGGGATGGCCCCTCCTGCAGCAGTGCTGGGAAGCAGCAGGTTGAGTGGTCCTGCTGGAGAAGGCCCGAGCATTAGAGAGGGCACCAAGGCATCCCAGGTAAGGTAGGCAGCACATTGGGCAGTGTTCGGAGGCCCGTGGCCATGGCTAGCAGCAAGGGAAATAGCTATGCCTGCCAACTTGGTGGTGGTGAGGCCACGCCTGGGTTGCTGTACCAGCCTCAGCTCCTCTTCCTCCTCTGGACCTCAAGAGGGATGTGGAGAAACTGGCAGGGCCTGGGGGGAGCTTCCAGGATGGTGAGGGATCTTGAGTACATCAGCCCTGAGGAGGGTCCAGGGGCTGGGCTTGCTGAGGTTGGGAAGAGGTGATGGAGGGGAGCAGCCTATGACCTCCCGATGGAGAAGTGCAAGGATGGCAGAGCCCAATCCTTCTCTGTAGTAGCAGACAGCACCAGAAGGTGATACAGCAAGTGGGGATGGCCACAGTTTGCAGTCTGGGAGGTGCAGGCTGGATGTTGGGGAAGACTTTTCCACGAGAAGGGTGTTGCAGTGCTGGGACAGGTTACCCAGCGGGGCTGTGGACATCCAGCCCTGGAGGTTTTCAAGATGTGGCTGGACCAAGCCTGAGCTGTTCCTGATGCTGGTCCTGCTCTGGGCAGGAGGTTGGTCAAGAGACCTGCAGAAGTCCCTTCTCTCACTTCATGTTGGGTCTTTGGACCGATACATTATTCTGTTATAAAGCAATGACAGCAGTGGACAGGTCATTTTATTTGTAATGCTAGGCCTTGTAGGGACCATAACTGAATCCATAACTGATTTCTGGAGTCCATTCTGAACTGGGATCTTACCATGGCACATCACCTTCGTCTGAACCATCCTCCTTCCTCTTTGTCACTACCTCTATAATGAAAAAAGGAAAATATTGTATTTCACAGGTTAAACATTTTGGGTAGAATTTTAATTAAAGAGTTAACTGTAAGAAGCAGGTGAAACCAGCATTTTCAAATGATTTTTTTTATTTGTTGTCACAAATAATGTAGTCAACAGTTGAGTGGCTCAAAATACTAATTTTATGCAGAGCCTGACTTACTGCATGAAGTAGCAAGTTGCCTCACTTCTGAGCTGTTTTCCCATTTACAAAATGAATTTTGAGAGTTCTGAGTTTAATCAGTTAATGTTTGCACAATGTTTTGAATTTATAAAATGCTATCTAAATATGAAATTTAACTGTGTTATTGGATAACGCTTTCTGCAAGCGCTTAAATGGCTTAAGATATGGAGGTTTAGGGAACGTTAATCGTGTGTGAGTGCCTGGACTCCCATTTTCACAATCAAACCAAGAGACCGTAGTTCGTTCTTTGCCTGTATAGTGGGCTCTCCTCCTGAAAAGCTAGAGAGTTAGAGCCTGAAGAGGAAGGTGCACGCGCAGCCCCTCTCCGCTTTCTGTGCAGTCAGACTGTGTAATGGGCAAATGCCCTCTGATTGGAACTGCACTGGATTCTGTTGGGTGTGCCTGCTCTGCAGCATGGACGTAGATAAGATATTGTGTTTATCTCTCTCTTATTGTAAAGAGCTGTTGTCAGAAACCCATGGTTGTGGTCTAATCAGTTTCAGGTTCTCTTGAATAAGCTGAACTAAATCAGTTATTTAATGAGGAAATGGCTCTGTGCCTTGCATAGTTGAAGCATGGAAGTTATTGGCCCAGTAAAGAAAAAAGGAAGGGAGCTTAGATGGAAGCTGTAAAGAAGCCTATTTATCTTGTGAAGGAGATTAATGTGTTTTGTTTCTTAAATAAGCTGTTCCTTGTTAACAAAGCTGGTGATCCTATCTATTCTGACACACAAAAAACAGGAAGATGTCTGAGCATTTCTCATGGGTTTAGGATAGTTTGATGCTTATTTTGAGAAACAGATTTGGGTTGTAGTTTATCTAAAAAGAGTTTATGAAATTCAGGTTTATGAAATCCTCTAAGAGGTGAGTTCATGGATTGTTAAATTTCATTGACTCTCAGACAGCTTTTGACTCTGCCTGTCCATGGTTAGAGAAGCTCTAAGTGATTGAAAGCTGTCAGGGCTCATAACTGTCGTCCCCTTCATTGGCTGGTCCTGGGCAAGGGAGTGTGAGCGGAGCTCACTTTCCTCCCCGACATACACATCAAGTGGGGTTTTTGAATCGGTGGAAGGAAAGGCAGTAGTCAGTACAGTTTCCTAAGAGGGAATGAGAAGTGCAGGCCCCCAAAGCTTCTGCCACCTCCGTTTCTTGCCATCCTGTAATCGATGTGCAAAGCCACTCTTTTCTCTTTGCATTCCTGCAACAGTGGCTTAGGAAAGCTTAGAAAATATAAGGAACCCCTGGATCTAATGCTTGCCCCTTGTTTTGTGTCGGCTGTGATGCTGTTGCACAGTCAATGGTTGTAATATCAGTTCTCTTCCAGACACATTTTTTTTTTTCAGATACTTGTGCGTCAGAGTATTGTCAGACTTAATTTTTAAGCTTGTAGACTCCTGAGTATAATCAAGTAAGTGCACTGCAGAGCAAAGTGGTAACTAGGGATACAGTGTTCGGCTTTCTTTCTCGCCCTCCCCTTAACTACTGTGCACACTGTGAACCTTTGGAAACTCATGCTGCCTTTCTCTGTTGACAGAACCAGCTTCCTCATGGCTTTCCCTCTAGGGAAAGGCCTCTGTTTCTTGCTCATGACAATGGGAAATTCTCCAATCATCTAGTTTCAAAACAGATATCTCAAAAGTAACTTAGTGTTTGCCTTTGTCAGCACCAAAAGATGCATATTGCTTAATCAGCTGTGCAAGGCTGAATTATTTAAACACTCTTTTGTCATTCTGTAGGAAAGATTTTAATTTCAGCATTGAATTTCAAGATTTTAATTAACTAACTGTTTTTTTTCAGTTGACTGCTTTTCAGCTGGGAGCAAACACTGCTAAGTCATTTAGGAATTGGGCTGAAGCAGCATCTGGCTCTAGCTACCATTACTGAAGGTGCAACCTGGAGCTTTACATTTTTTCTTCTTTCCTTTTTCCTACTGGAACTGACTGGACTGCTTTGGAAGGATATCTTTTACTCTTGCATGTCTGAAGTATGTAGTGTGACGCTATTCCACTTTCCATATTGGGGTGTGGGAAGGAGATTAATGGTTATTGAAATTTAAAACTGATAAATAGCCACAGTGTGTTTTGCTTATAGCCTAAGAGCATCCCTTTGGACTTCAGCTCACACTCTAGCAGGAGTTCTAGGGAAGCTGAGAGAAGAGCTGGGTGAAGCTTACTGTTCTGAGACCGCTTCCAGTATATGTAAGGCTTCTGAGTGGCTTTGAGAGAATAGGTAGATTAATACAGAAATTTCCTGGGACTGGAATCTGAGAAGAGGGAGCTCCTGTTTCCAAACTTCATACAATGCTGAACCAGTTCTCAGTGATCATAGTAAATACAGATTGTTTAAGGGATGTGAATTTACATGAGTGAACACTTTGAATTTAAGATGAATCATATGGGACAAATTAAATATGCCCCATACCTCACTGAAGACAGACTTTGAGTTTATTTTGCTTTCATTCTGCAGCCTTCCTTCCACTCCCCCTGGCTTTTATATTTGGGAAATAAGAAATGCCTGAATAGGTAATCTTGAAGACTTGCAGATCTCTGCTCTGCTGCCTGTTTTGGCGACAGGCTTGTCTGCAATTGTTTAATATCTCTGCCTTAACTTGCCTGTTTGTGAAATGTGTTACACTCCCACAGGAGTTTTTGTGAATTCATTAGTATTTCTGGATTGGTCTTGCTTCATCTCAAGAAGCAGACTTACATACCTGCTAAGCATTAGGAGTGCAGTCCTCCTATTTAAGTGAATAGGAAGAACTCTGACTGCACACGAGGTAAGGTGTCGCCCAATTACCATAATTAGATTGTTAAGAATTGTTGAGCTCCAAGTTTTATAATTCATAGGCTGCTACTTCGTGAATTTTTGGTTAGATGTAAGTGAAGCAAATTTCAAATCTTTTATGCTTATGCAGATGCATTGCACTCAGCACTGGAGACTATTGATGTTCTTGGTGTTCAAGAGGTTTAGGTGGCTTGATGAGCCAATTAAATTCCTTATAAATAAACCTAACAAAAGGTTGCCATTGTCTCTTTTCAGTGCTGTCATTCAGGCACTGAGTGCCCAGCTCTTCTGTGGCTTTTACCAGCTACTGAGCTCCTGCTGGGAGAGGTCTGTGTGCTTAGTTAACTTGAAAGCTGAGCGTAAAATGAAGCAGCCAGAGCTGTTCTGGGGAATATTTTGTGACACCAGTGGAAATGTCCTTTCCAGTCAGCATCACCAAAGACCATAAAACTTGATTTTTTTTTTTCTTCTTCTTCTATGCAGTCCCTAACAGACGTAGGCTGTTAATAGTTTTTACAGCTCTAAGTTGATGTGGTGGAGTATTGAACTTGTATATGAAAGGTAATAAAATCCTTTTAGTAGGAAGATGGAGTTTATGTTCAGAATAACAATCCGTCAGTTTTGCAAAGGGTTGTTGAATTGCTGCTTTATATTAGTGATCAGATTAAGTCAGCCTAGCTTTGTTCTGAGCCCTGCTTTTCCAGGACAATAAGTTAAACCAACAAAACTGGTCTTCGGTAATTAGAGAAAAAAAATCTGCTTAAATTGTCATGGGGATGCTTTAATTTACATCAAGTATCAGTGTGTGTTACTAGGTTGGGTTTATTTTTTAAATATTATTTTAAATAATGTGAACTTTTCATTTCTTCATGCATTCTAAGGCATGTTGCTCCTGTAACTGATTTTCAAGTTCCCTTGCCCTACTGGATGTCACTTCTTTATGATCCCGTTTGAATGCGTGATTTCTGGTATGCAAGAACATCTACTGCTGAAAACCTTAGACCTCAGGTAAAAGTTGAGAAGCTGGTTCCATCAGTATGTCCTGGAAGAGCAGACTGGCATTTCCTGTAGCAATGGTAGCCCGGAGAACCTTATTTTCCATTCTAACTTTTCAAGTTGCTGCGTTTTTTGGGATGCAACCATCTTTGCTATGTGGCTGCCTCAGTAAGGTCATAGGATGCAATTGGATCAGCCATCCTTCCTGTTTTGTGATACAAACATTAAGATGCCATGTGTGGCTTTTGCTTTTTTTTTCATGAAGGATGTATTCATTTGCCTTGTAATATTGCTTTTGTGTTAACTGCAATAATTTCTTGTCCTTAAGCTTAAATGACTTTTTGTATGTGTTTTAAGTGGCAGTAAGTTACAAGAGATGTTATCAGGCACAACACATGAGCACAAAGTGTTGTGTTACTCAGGTATTAAAAAAAATAGGGGAAAACGTGGTTAGGAGCTGAGTAAATTGGCAGGTTTCTCATGCAGCTTGTGAGTGTTTAAGAGGAATGTAAAAAATGAAGTATTTGCAATTTATACCAGCTGTCTCTGGAACAACATGGAGCAATGTCAGCTACTAGGGTTCCTGTCATACAACGCAAATGGAGATGCATTTAGTGCAAAAAACTGATGCTGTTTGTGCTGCCACCGCATGGTTCTGCGTGATGGTGATGAATGAACTCATGAACCAGGAAGTGCTGAGTACCTGGGTCTGAGGCTGTATATCCAGTTACAGTTTAATTATTTTAACTGCACCTCTTTAATGCTAGCACTACACTGTGCAGCTAGAGTCAGTCCAAGATCTGTAACAGAAGACTCCTGAAATCTCATTGATGAGTATCTTACTGAAGAGTGAATAGACCGTTGAGAGTCCTGTTCCGTTTTAGTGATTACCTATGCTGTGCCATACGGGTAGATGTGAGTCCCTTCTCTCTATTCGTGTTGTTCAGTTGGGAGGAAATGGAGAGGGAAAATAGCTTGTTTTTGTGGGTTTTGATATTTTGTATTTAACCACTTATTTGAGTGGTAGAATACAATACTGGCAGCATGTACTATGAAGGAGCCTCCCACCTCCGATTAAAGCTCTTTGTATCTAAATCTCAGCAGAAGTTTGTTTGAAACTACAGTGTTGTTTTTTTTTTTTTTTTTTTTTTTTCTGGCTACTCACCCAGCGAGATCAAGAGCCTTATTAGAGCTAGGAGCTAGCTAGAGAAGGTAGGTGCGAGGAAATCACTGCTGGAATCTTACAGACTTGAGGGTCTATGCAGCAGTCTTGAACATAGGTTGCTATGTAGGTTCCCTTCCTCAGGAGAGAAATACGTCATTCATAAACTAGTGAAAATCCAGCTTCTAATTTTGCCCCAAATTAAAAAACAATCTTGTGTCCCTCACTGTGACTGAGGGATCAATGTCACTGTGCTCCTTTGCTCTTTAAGTAGCACTCTGTGATCTGATCCTAGGAGGGTTCTTGTACTGATCCTGTGCCAGTCTGTTGCATCAACTTTGTGACAGGAAATGTATAAAAGATCATTCCTCAGAGGAAAGGGAAGAGCATGAGGATCAGTGTTCAGAAGGTATCATTCTCCACTTTAGACACTTTAGTTACTTTTTTGTGGGTTTCAAACCATTGATTTTAGTAGCATATGTCCTGTCAACTTCAATGAAATTGATTTTGACCTGTGTCATCAATTTGTTGTCTGTATGCATGCATATATACATCTGTGCATAGTTAGTTTATTGACAATTAGGTTGTGTATGCTCTAGTGATGACAAATTCTGAAATTACCATTGTCTGGATTCGTATTTTGAGTCTATGTAGAAAAGGGTAGGTGTAATGCATGGCATAGATATCAAGTCTGGTCACCAGTTTGCTCCTTAAGGAGCAAATCTAGCATGTGGTCTCTGAGCAGGAATCTTCAGATGCTGTGGTGCAACAGAACCTGTGTGTTTTCTATAGAATTTCACAGCAAGTTCCTCTCATTTTAAGTTTGGAGGAGGCAGGAAAAAAAAAAAAATCCAATAACAGCCCAATGCTGTTCTGATGGTTCTTTCCTTAGCATTTATGAGCTAGACTAATACTAGCATTTATGAGCTAGACTAATACTAAGTGCAAAAAGAGAACACCTCAGCCTACAATGATACTACCCTTGAGATAGAACAAACAAGCCTTCATTCTTGCTTTTTGAAAATTTAGCTAAGCGCCACTCCAGAGCAATGTAGTGTGCAGGTATTCCTCTTGACATCCTGTGAGCATACAGCTGGGTAGCCTCAAGCATGGCAAGATAGCATTCCTTTGAGCAAGTTATTTAGTAAGTAGAGCTAGCCACGTGATGAGTAATAAGCCACAGTTGTAGAGTGCAAGCCTTGTATGTATGTAGTAGCCAAAATTCTGGAGAATAGTGACTGAACAGATTTGCTGTCACAGTCAGTCTTGTTTGCTGCTAAACGTCACTGATGTTCCAAATCTGACCCTGTGTCAGGATGAGTACTTGAACACTCTCTTTATTCAGACTCACTGCAAGAAAAGGAAGAACAAGAGCTGTCTTTGTTATTTTTAAAATCTTTCTCCCTCTTGTAAAGCAGTAAGATGAGCAAATGGCTCTTGCACCTGCCAAGTTAGCATCGGGAATTACTGCAGTGCTTAGTGTCTTTCTGCCACCGGCAGAAATCTCTTTGTTCCTTTTCATGTCAGAGATTTCAGTGTTCTTATGGGGATGGTACAATTAAAGCTACAAGATTTAGTGGTCTAATTCTCTTTTGTTTGCAAAGGAAGGCAAAGACAGTGATTATGATACATATGACTGATTTTTTTGGTTGTGTTTATTTTTACTGACCAAGAAAAATACTGTGTACGTGTAACAAAGTTGTTTAAACTCCTTAAATGATTGCTTTAGTAACTAGATAACTTTGTGACTGTATTTCACTCTGCTTAAAAACCTTGAATCCGAGAAGGATGTACCTACTGAATTTCTGTGTTGCTTACGAGACAAATGTTTTCTGTTTGAGGTGTCATTAACCTGCTGCCAATGTCAAGAAGCTGCTTTTGGCAAATATGTCAAAAATGCTCCTTACGATAAATGTGTGTATGGGAGGGAAAGATAATGGTTGACAAGAATCTCTGTTTCATTTTTAGACCCCCTGTTGTTACTCCATGTGACCAGAGACAAATTGCCAAGTCAGGCTTTTGCGAAGGGGACGTCTTTTGAGCATGAGCGCAATTTCTAAATTGACATCTGACAGAGAGAGATCTAAATGAGAGTTTGTCACCCCCAGTTAAGTGGAGACAGAGAGAGAGAAATCTCCAACACACTATTCATCTGATCCATTTTAGGATGGCTAGTTTTCACTTCATGGTCCACAGTTTAGAGACATCAAGGTGAAGATGAGCAGGTTCCAATCATTGCTTCATGGGACTTCTTAGACTTTCTGAATGCTTAGGAGAGTCTTGGGTTATATAGGCTCAACCATTTTGAAAATCATTCCTCTTAAAAGAGTCTCAGTCAGGGTATTTGCAAAAACAAATTTTCTCTCCTGTTAAAATTGTTGTGTGCTTAAACTGAGGGTTAGATTTCAGTCCCTTTGGGCCATAATTTCTACCTCTATGAAATTAAACTATTTATCAGATCTAGATGTGCTAAGTATTAATGGATAAGCTTTACTGATGGATAGTCCAGAAAAATGAAACCTCATTGTCTGATTGTCTGGCAGTTGTGCAAGAATCTGTGGAATATCACAAGTTATCTTGATTCAAGGGTTGTTCCCTTTCATTTACCGAGCTGCACACCCTAGTGTGCTTTTTCTGTGACGAGTCTGGTAAATTGGTCAACTGCCAAAAGGGAGTCATTTCATTTACCTGTAATGAGCTACAGTGTGCTGAAAATACATTACTTTCCCACTGGAGAACCCCAAACTATATTGGAATAGAATTTGGCCAAAGGATTCAATGTACTGGATAATAATCAAATATTTAATGTGAATTAGCTGCATATGAAATTAGCACATTAGAATGAATTGCTGAAGAAATAAAATGGTGCCAGACTTCTAACCTGACTCTAATGACTTAAAAATTCTTCACTCTCCTGTTTATAGGAGGACAAAACTAGGGTTATTGAATGTGCTTTCTATTTGGGTGAGAAAAACTGATCAGTTATGAAGTACCAAAATATATCTGAGCTAGCAAATCAGAATCCCATTGAACCAAGGCCATAAATGTTTGACTGTAGACCTGAGAAGTTGCAGAAATGGAGATAGAGTCCAGGAAGCAATAGGTACATAAAAACAAAAATCCAAACCAGCTTCATCCTGACCTTAACTTTGGAAATGTTAATTGGTTGATTTTTGTTGTTGTCTGATGTTTTTCTTTTCTAGTGCTATTTATGGCTTTGTTGACTTCATACCTTTTTCTGGGGGGAGTTAAATCACCCATCCAAAGGTGAGCTGAGATGTTCCTTGCCCAGGAAGATCTTCATAGTATTAATACAGAATGGGAAAACTTTTCATACCGGGTGGCAGAGATAATAGGTTTCCTAGGAAGTAAGCTAAGGCATTGAGCAATGAGTGAACTATGGCATAAAAATTACAGATTTTCATCTGTACCATGTTTGTTTGGGGTGTTTTCTTACTTTTTAAAAAGCTCTCCTTTTGTCTCATCTGTCTTAGGTTTGTTCCTGTTCCTCAATGCCTCAGATGGCCCAAGTCCAGTCATCCTGAGCCCTTGGCTGAGAAGCAGCAGTGACCAATGCACAGTTCAGGTGGCTGTTTATAAGTATTTCCAGCAAAGTGGAAAATATGTTGCCCGAGTCTTTCCCATTGATGAAAGCACCAGTGAAATCCTATTGGTGCCAAGTCCAGAGAAACATGGGTAAGTCCCTTTCTTTTTTTTTCCATTTGACTTGTAGCTTGATCTGTCAATCTGAGAATAAAAGCAGGTTTGTAGTAGTATGGCCCCTGCATGCTTGTCACCTGTTGTGGGGCAGGATACTAAGTAGATGTTGGTCTTGCACAATTCTAAGTTGTTGTAGAAGCTGGAGGCTGCTACTTTTCCCCCCACCCCCCCCTTCAATCATACTAAGCATCAGCAGACTATTGGTTCCATGTGATACAAGACAGCATCATCTTTATTTCCAGTGCTTCCAAGTACAGACCGAGTGGCTGTTTAAAGATTTTTTGCCTAATCCTCTCTGATTTCTTTTTCCTTGCTACTTTACCCAAGTATACTGTTGGGCTTAAATAGCTACTGGGTCTTTTGCAGTTTCCTCCATCTGTGTGAATTTTAAGTTTCCTTTTGATTTTTGTGGATTTTTCTTTTTTGTTTTTAAATGGCCTCTATGGTCAGAAAAGCTGCTGCCTGAATGAAGAAAGCTTTTGATCTTTCAGGGGTGCAATTGTTTGAAATGCTGTCTTTGTGCAATTAATCTTAATTGTTGATGTCTTATTTTGTCAGGCTTCCTGCATGTTCTTTTAGATTTTGCTTAGAAGCAAAACAGCAGGAGCAATTGCTGAACAAACATAGTGTATGTTTTAAATGCTTTGGTAGCAAAATAATTTAGAACTGAATTTGGGTATATGTGAAGCAACCATTATCCCTACTCTATATACTATGATGACTTGATTTTTTTTTTTTTTTCTTTTTTTAGATTTTAACCTCTGTGCCATGGGATGTGTATTAAGAAGCATTATTATTATTATTATTTTTTACCAAGCATCTCAAATGATCTTTGTTTTGATGTGATAGATTAGAGAGCAAGTCTAATAGCAAATCCTCCTGGCTTTCACTTGTAACAGGATGTGGTGATTATCTGATTACAGTCTACAGCAGATTCTGTATTTTCCAGTAACAAAAGAAGAATGTGCAATAAAAAACCTGACAGGAGATAACCTGACTCATAGAAATGGTTTGAATAGTTGTAATTCTAATATAACACATGGCCTATAAAAGTGAGGAGGAGAGCTTGTGTGTGGATCTAGATCATCCTTAGTTCCAGCAATATCATCCAAATTGTAAATTACTGTTGATGTCTGGGGAAAGGTAATTAGGAGAGCCGCAGCAGCTGCTTCTTCCTTAGCTCTTTGGAAATGCAGTACTCTGTCACAGCTATAAACATGCTTTGTGCAAAAGGCTTCCTGCACTGGCAATGCCACTGCTGTTTGGCATTGGCAGAAAATACTCCTGTGAGTAAAATGCTTTGCTGGGCTTCCTAAAGAAGCTCCCGCCTGCCTCTGTGGGCAGGCAGGGCTTGCCACTCATACAGGCAAGCGCCAAGCGTAAGGAAGGGAAATATCACTTTTAGCTATGGTAATAAATGTGCAAAACACTTGTGCATGGTAGATATATCAAAGATGGTTTGGACTGCTCAGCTGCGCGTTACAGATGGCAGGCACTGCCATCACAGCAGAGGGGGCCTGTGATGTTCAAGAAGGTGGTTTGGTTGTCCCATACACTCACAGGGTGAGAGCTTGGTCAGGAACAGCATTTCTGTGGCATGCAGGCTAGTGTATGCCTGCTCTGCCTTTCGCTGGCTGTGTGTATCTGGCATTTCCTTGGGTTGTGTGCTGTAACTTCGCAGTGCGAGCAATGAGTCTGTTCGCTTTCCCCCCTCTGCACTTGTCTCACTACCGTGAGTGGTAGGAGCTTTTCCCAGAACTTAGCAGGACGGGAAGTGCTGCTGCTCCCAGACCATGCCTGTTTACCCACCCAGCAGGCACGTAATGGTTGTTGAAGAGCTAGCCACCTGGCTGCATCCACAGCTGGCAGGTGGCACATAGCGTTTGTTCCTGACCTTAATTCCAGAGTTTGGGCATTCCTGCACACTTTATTTAGAGGGATAATATTCAACTATCCTGACTGTGATAACAAAACATGCAAACCAGACTTCTGTAAAAATCTGCTTTAAATAGAAATCAAGAGTAGCTGAAGAAAAGCCAAATATAATTAGGTTTTTAAATCAACTCTAGCAAACTTATAACAGATATCTGTTTTATTTAATGTTTTAAGTTATCTTGAAAATTGCAAAGAAATCTGTTGTTTTGTAATGATCTTTTTAATATGTTATGATCAAATGATTTCAGGATTTTTTTTTTTTTTAAGGATTTTACCTGTATGGGAAAGAAATAGATTTCTTTGTGAGGAGGCTGTGCTAGACATGCAAACACTTCGAAGTGTCATAGGTGACACTTCTTTGATTCAATGCACTTTATATGTTGCACTGCAAACAAGAGATGTGAACTGTGTGGAGTTCCCAGAGACTTTTATAGATACCAGTTATGCATTGCTGAAAATCCAGCTCACAGTAGGAAAAGCATGTTTTATTGAAATAAATGCACTTTGAGGGAGATAAAGCAATAAATTAATTCCAGGATGGGTTTTCTCATATCACAAACTATGCACAATATTTTTTAACTTCAAGTTAAAAAAAGTCTTCACAGTTCATGTATATTTACAAGAGAAAAAAAATAGGTGCGGTCGGGTATTACTCTTTCATTTGGAATAAAACCAACTGAACAAAGGTTTTGGTTGGTGCGTGGAGATGATTTTAAGCAAAATACATACTAAGCCATCAAACTTGATTCAGATGATGTAGGTACCATACCAGTGTCTGTATTTATTTGCTACCAGGGTTCAACCTTGTATGCAAAACTCTCTTATATGCAAAACACTAACTTTGTTTTTGATTCAGCATGCAAAAAGACTCTGAGGCAGAGTAAAGCAGTGTTCTGCTTGCTCCAGTGGTCTCAGTCTGCAGACTAGAGCTGTATTAATTCCCTAGTGAGGTCTGATCCTCACACAAATTGTTACGTGGGAGTTATAGATTGTTATATTTGTTGCATTTTCTTACTTGACGCATTTCACTACAGCTGATCTGTGGTGCATAGGAAGAAAACTAGGTAGTTTAAGATGTGCACATAGCAGTAGGACAGGGCAGATGGAGCCAAAAATCATAACTGAATGGTCTCTGAGTGATGGAGCACCACAGGCTGGCAAAGGGATTCTCTTTGTGTATTGGACAAAATGTTGCCAAATATGATGATAACTTTTCTACATAATGATTTGTAAAAATTCTTACAATTGAAAGGAGAATTAGGCTCTTGATTATCAAAACAGAGTTGCACTTTAAAAAAAAAAAAATCTTATTCTGTAAACCAACTTACTGGTTTTGGGATACCTTTTTTTTTTTTGACCTTCATATATATGTATAGCGCCTTTGCATATATAAAGCACCTTTGTGATGCTTTTTACAATTCTTTCTTCATTGTAATTTAGACTGTACTCTATTTTGGTGGGAAGTGATTTCTTCCTACACATCCTTGTAACACTTGGAAGCAAAGCGAGGCTGAGGTATTGCAAATTAGATTGGCATCATCTGTTATGTAACCACACAGTTGAATGATAAGGATAGGATCCATGCATAGAATTGTCAGGACTAAGATACAGGTCTTGGACTTAAGCAGAGCTGCACGAGCCACGTCAAATGCCTTTGCTAGAATATGTGACTTCTGAGCTGTAGGACCTCTAGGCTAGTCTAGAGCCTTAATCAAACTTTGTGCATCTCTGAAGACTTTTATGTAAATTTGTGAAGAAAGAGATGTCTCAAATCTGAGATTTGAATATATTTATATGAGCAAGAAAACCATGGAATACTGCATCTCTCTATAGCCACTACTTTAGCACATACATGCTTATTTCTGTACTGAGCATGTTCGACAAAAACAGCACCTATTCTTGAAGGTTACTACATACAGATCATGACAGGCTGTTCCTTTTATGGCATATACAACTTCACTCAAGATTGATTGCGTTGATAGACATCAAGAAAAATGAAGGAATTACTATCATCTGTCACATTTGACCTTGAGCCTGAAGGTGTAGTTTTTTGTAGTAGGGTTGTTCATTTTGTTCCTTCTCTTGTTTTCTTTTTTCTTTTTCTTTTTTTTTGTTTTCTTTCTCCACTAGCTTCTCTAGTCTCCCTCATAGATCCACAGGCTTAATAAATTCACTTTCTTGGAACCTTTTAACCTTAAAAGCATTATTTTCATGTCCTTTATATTTGGTGCTTCCCCACACATCCCCTCACACACAGATGAAACCACTGCACAAAGTTCTGTAGAAATACAAAAGTATGGTATTTATTTAACAGATGTCTGGACTGAAACATAACATAAGAAGCAGAAAGACCAAAGTGTGTGTTTGGGATACCTAAGAGGTACTTAAAGTAATTTCTAGGCATCGAAGTATGTCTCAAAGTTTACAAGCTATTTTTCTCTGAGAAAATTCTAAATCTGGAGTTTAAATCATTCAGTCTAAATATATTCATTTCAGAAATTCAGATAAACTAGAAAGTAATGTGGCTTTATGGATTCATTAGAAAGTATTTTCTCTATCCTAGGTGGCCAGGTACCAATAATCCTTGCTTAAGACCTTCAACTGTTGTAGATAGAAGATTGGTACTTCTCTAATTTTTCCCTTTGCTGTTAACCAGCTGTGTCTTTTGCCCCCTGCTCTCTTCACAAAAGATATCATCCTTTCTATCTTAGAAAAATGAGTCCTTTTCGTAGCAGATAATCATGTTTGGAAAGAATTTTTCTATCACTTAATAAAAACTTGATTATTTCCAAACTTCAGCTTTAAAGAACTGAGGAAGACTTGAACTTCTTTTATGGCATAGAGGAATTCATTGCTAGTTTATTTTGTAACTGATATTTAAGTCAATGTCCTTCAGAACATGTGAGGTGAAATACAGCCCTTCAGAGTATTATGTTACATCATGAATCTGGTCTACAGATACGAGAAGATTATTTTCCCTTCCCACTTGATCACTAGGTTATGTAGATTCAGTTGTTACTTCAGCATTGGAGGCACATCTTTAAATCTGGGGGACACTATTACATTTTCATTTAAAACTTCCTAGGGGTTTTGATGCTGCAAAACTGCTATTTTGAGAAGCTGAGATGAACTAGGATCCTTTTTGTAGATCCTGGTCTGGTTTATTTTTGCATGTAGCCTAAAGTACAACAAAGTGGTTGCTCCAGAAGGATTTGCTGTTTTGGTGTGTAGCAGTTTGTTTCCTCTTAGGAAGTTTGTTGCATGAGAGCAAACTATTTATGACGAAGAGTAATGCACTAGTGTTACCATTCACTCCTATGGTATGTCAGGTAGCAAAGCATCCATGCTGAGTCACCTGCCAAGCAAAGCAAGTTTAGTAATGAATAATTGTGTGGGTTTTGTTTATTTTCATTTGAAGCATTTGATATATAGTTTCAGTCGAAATGATCAAAAGTCAGTTGGAGGCAATATGGTGGCAGAGTGAAAATAAACTTTCTTGTCATCCAAGACATGTTATTAAGCAGTTAACAGGCTGCTTTCTATTGATGTTTGCTAGATTCAAAATATAAACAGGAGGGCCAAGACTGTGGAATCCATTTCCAGTTACAATTTTCCATTTTTATAGCAATTTTAAAGTTAAAATAAAAACAGCAAATGAAGCAAATTTCTGCCCAGTATCAAAATTCAGCCTGTTACAAGAGTTCATCAATTAATGTGAAGAGAATGGAAGAGTAGGGAAAAAAAAAAAAAAAAACAAAATACTTCAGCTGCCAGGTTAACAGCTAAAGTTAAAGATGCCTTGTGGAGCAGACTTACTGTTGTTTTTAACATACTGCTGGACACAGAGTTGCAGAGGAGGGTTAAGGTGGTGAGCTTGATGCCCAGCATGACTGGCACAAGGAGGCCTTGTGGCTTCCCAAATAATTCCAGCACGTGTTGGTGACCCTCTTAGGCTCTGGGAACTGCTTCTCTGCTTGCAATCCCATGCAGCAGCACATCTGACCCACAGAAATGATGCTGCACTGACTGTGGTGGCAGCATGTGGGTGGCACCCTTGCAAGTGGTTGTTTTGGAAATGGGTTCTTTTGAAGCCCCAAATTCCTTAATGTAATTTTTTTCTTCTGTGGTTGACACAATTTATTTCAGACTACATTGACCAGCCTAATCCTGGGCACAGAAATCTGTTCTCTTAAACTTTTCTACCTTGTGTCACTCAATTATTTACACATTTCTCTGGTGGTTATGCTAGTCTCACTTTCCAAAGTCTTTCCCTTTCCTTAGTCTTTCCTTAGTCATTTAATGTGTTTCTCTTGTTTTTATCGATCTTCTCTTTTCCTCTCTGAGGCTTCAATTTTAAAATGTCATCCTGAGCTGATCTTTACAGCCCCATTTAGCTACTAGCCCATGTTGCACTCCCTATCTTTGTATGTGAACGAAGTTCCTGAAGCAAAAAGAATGTCCTCCCACCACTACACATGGGCATCCCCCTCTTTCCCCCATGTGCACAGTCGTTCTTTTTTGTTGTCTTTCATTTTTGTTCATAATGTCATATAGAATTTTAGGATCCATTGCTATGTACCTTCCAAATATGTATAACTGCTTTCTGCATCTCCTGCTCGGTTTTCTACTTAAGAACATTTGCCTGTGTTCTGTGCAATGCCTCCTGCTGCTACCCCACCTGGGACTATGGGCTTATCAGTGTACACAGTTTCCTTGGGACTCTCCTTGCTAAGAATCTCTAACTTACCCGAGGCAAATCTACCCTACTGCTGCAAACCTACTATGCCATGCTTCTATAGAAGGTCTCTCTTCAAATTCAGAGAGCAGTGATTAATCAGTTGCTGGCTACTTTTCACCATGTAAAACTAATGTCCTTGACCTGTCCAGCCACTAGGAATATTAGTGCAGTGTTCATGCCCCTGTGGATTCTGTATTCTGAGACAGATTCTCAAATACCACAAAGTGAGCTGTGTTCAGGATTCAAATGTTGCAAGAGTGTACAATTGTCAAGAGTGTATTACCTGATCAGAAAATATAAATGTGATATGATCCATCTGGATACTGTTTTAATTTGAATGGAGACAGTTTTCACAAATTCAGCAACTCTTTTTTAGCATTCTTGCCCCTTTCCTTTCCAAATGTCCAGCTTTGCAGAGGCTGCAGCGTGGGGAGTGCGGGGCAACACTCTGCCCAGCTCCAGTCCCTAGCAAACCATGATGATTGCAATAGGATCTTGTTTGGGGTGTTACGAGTATTGAGAGGCTCATTTCTTGGAGGTCTGCAGATAAAGTTTGATACAAGGTGGATTTTTGGTTTGTTTGTCTGTGCATCTTGTGGTTTGTTTGTCGAGTCTCCGGTAACTTGGCCTCTCTTTTCATTCCTTCAGGCAATTTCCACAGGTCAAGGCTGGGGCACCTAGCTGGACGGCCTGAGAGGAATTGGCACCTCTCCTACTAGTTCTCTTGCAGATGGGAGTTTTTGATTGCCACTATCAAGATAGCTGCATTTGACAGCGCCTAGTAAAACAGACCCTCAGATGCAGTGAGAGATACCATCAACTTCAGTGTTCATTAGCAATTGAACCACTGTCAGTTTTTAAACATTTTTTTCTCAGAAACATCTTTCTTTCCATTTTATTTTATTTCTGCTTCCCAACAATTGTGTGTTTTGTTGCTGTTTACTGCATAATTTTACTGAGTTCTTCCTAGAAATTTGAAACAAGGCAGAGGGATACTGTCTTGGACAACACAATTACTGCCCTGCCCCACTCGTCAGCTGCTTTAGCCTGTCTTGTTCCCAGGGCCAGCTTTCCACCCTAGGCTACTTGCTCTATCTCTGCATGTCCTTCCCATCTGATTTTGTCTTCCAAGTGTTCTTCCTAACTACAGTCCATCTCCTCAGCATCTCCACAGTCCATCTCCTCATCAGGTCTCTCTGTCTCCTTTTCTTCTTGCTCCCTGTTGCTTGCTCCTGCCAAACTTGCTTTGGGCTCAGTTGTTTTTCATGTGTTCTGATTCGAAAGACTGGAGATGGATGTGAGTGGCACAGAATAACTTGGTTTGTGCACCCGGATCTGGGAGTGCAAGCTGCAGGCTGGGGTTACTCCTGGGGGGGGGTCACACAAATGAAGCAAGTGCTGCAATAGCCCTGCAGCAGTAGCATTCAAGTGATCTCAAGGACTCTTGAAACCCCTCAGGGGCTGCTGGAGTAGGTGGTGTGACACAGCTGGACGCAGGGAAGCTCTGGAGAGATGTTGGAGTAGGTTGTTAGTGAGGCTGATATTCAGGAGCAGTATGGCTAATTTGGGCTGTCTTGATGGAATTATTGCTACAAGAATAGTGTAGGTTTTAATGGAGAGACATGATATTGAGCTCTGCATTTTCAGAGATGAATTAATTTCAAATTCAGAGATTTTAATGTGTATTCTTTTCACCTCAGGTGAGTGGCCTTAGCCCTGTTTGGGGAGCAGGCATTCATCTTCCAAAACCAGTGTGCACACAAAATCTAGATTCTATATCTGTTGCAATACATAAAAGCTCAGAGGGGCAGAAAAAAAAATGAAATTATTCCTAGAAAAGGAAAACTCTAACTCTTCATCAGCTCCTGAATGCTTTATCTTGTTGGACACAGTCCTGAGCCACATGCTGTAGGTGACCCTGCGTGTGCAGGGGGGTTGGACTAGATGATCTCTAGAGGTCCCTTCCAACCTAAAGCATTCTATGATTCATGAACACTGCATGGCAAATAAGTCAGCACTGTACCCAGCATAGTGCTTCTTTCCACGCCATCATCCTGATGCCTGCTCCAGCTTTCCCTATTAATTCTCCCCCTTCCTGAGGCATTTCGAAGTGAATTGTGAATCCTTTTCAAAGTAGTAACCACCCAACCCCAATTTGGTGCCTTTGATGTCTGGTTTTAATTGCCTTGAAGTATAAAGCTCAATGAGCAGAGAAATTTAAATTACAAAATCTAGATTTTTCTTCTTAGTTGAATTATTTGTCTTTGCAGTCAACTTGAGTATTGTTTTTTTGTTTGTTTTTAAGATTATGAATGTCTTACTAGTTCGTAGGCTGCAAACTTAACTGCAACTAAGAGACTACAGTTTAGCTCCATAAATAGTGTTGCCTAAATCCAGAGGAAGATGTTGCAAGTCAGTGAACCAAGCTCTTCCTTTCTTTTGGAGCTGTACCTTTCATTAGGAAGCAAACTGCATTTTGAGAAGGTGGAAATTGCTCACATATAATGGAATTTCATGGAGACAAGTGGCAAACAAATAAAGAATGTTGTGTCCACTTGAAATGCCAGAAGTAATTGAGGACAAACACACTATTTCTTTTATCTAGAAATTGAATCTTTCATGAAATCAGAATTTTCTTGGGGAGAAGTTCAGTTCTGGTGAAATGTCTTCCCTTACGAAGAGATAGATGGAAATACTGTTTTCTTGGACCCAAAGTACCTCTTTAGCTACAGTGTTACAGCAACTGCTTCTGTGATGGGAAAGCACATCTCCTCTGGCCAAGCTGTGGTGTGCTGCAGAAACTGCATGGGTTGAGGAGCCTCATGATGCGAGCTGAAAGGAGAACTCACTGTGTGAGGAATAACTGTGCCACCGTTATTGAGTTACTGGGCTGTACAGCATTTGAAGCGAATGAGATTTAATGTCAAACTGACTCTGAGAGAAATATTGCAGGTCAGCTCAATAAAGCAGTAAAACATGCTGATAAGTGAATATGAGCATTCGGCTTTTAAAATGCTGGGGAAATAACATCCATATCATTACTGAAGTTTTTATAGATGTTTCATGTGATAAGAACTTTTTGCTGGAAGTTTTTCCAGTGATTTTTGGGTAAAAGACATTTGAGGCATCACTGTGCCTCTGCGGTGGAAATTCTGATTTGCTTTTATTAGTTAAGGTAATTGTTTTGATTGAAGATTGGATGAGACATTGGAATTTGCCACCATTTTTACTGCTCCAAGAATTGTATTGGCATCTTTAATGCTAATAATTATAAGAATCTCCTTTTCTCAAAAAGAAGCAAGCCATTAATGGTTGAGTCTTAATGTGTTATTTTAAAATCCTACAGTGTCGGTGTGCAGTGATTGATGCTGCAATTTTCCCTATTAGTAACGCAAGACTGAATAATTTCAGCACATTTTCTTAGCTTCTAGCTTTTCTAAGCTCTCATGATAAGACTTCGGACAAGGCTCCTATCACGTAATCAACCCCTTCCACGTATATTTGTAAATAGTTTGCATGCAATGATAGAATATAGCGGCATATTTTGAACATAGTCTTTACTTTAAGTAGTTAACTGACTGCTTAAATAATTAAATAGTTTTCTGACTGATGCTTTTACACTTTGCTTTTTACTTTACAAATTGTTTGGATTTTTTGATCTTCCTAGAGCATAATAGCAAAGCTAGCATGTCCTGTTTTTCCTCGGAGTTAGAGAGCAGTTTGGGGGGGGAGGGGGGAATACTTGTGGATAGGAAGGACAGTGTTAGTAGTTGAGTCATGCAGAAGCTGTCTAGCAGACTCAATGCATTTAAGATTTTTCAAACTTGTTGCATTGTATAGTGTTGTTTTTCTAGTACTGACTTAAATGATTTTTCACAGTATTGACTTTTTCCTAATGACTTCTGGTTGTAGTGTTCTGTAATAATTTGTCATGTTTGTGGTTTGTTTATATCTACTGACTCATAATTCAGTTTGTTTTTACAAACAATGTTCATTTTAATGTAACTGTTCAGTACGGGCACAAGGAACTCTTAACTTCTACAGGTTAATATCTTTGTTTCCTTGGTTTTGTTTTTTTCTTT
>VZSV01000149.1:86354-103267 GCA_013398735.1 Nothocercus julius | reverse complement strand
ATTTTATCTTCTAAGTGAAATGCGAAATCCCGGAAAGTTAATTTTAATATTCATCCATTTCAAGCAGTGCCAGTCAGACAAGTAAGTTGTGGTGTAGAGGCTATGGATGGGTAGAAGCTAGTGTGAGAAAACCAGAGATCAAGACAAAAAGCTAGAGAAATAAAGAGGTTACACTAATACATAACAGTGTTGAGCCGCATGTAATTTAATGCTTTGTACTTCAGTAATGCCTGTCAGGTAAAAATTTTCAGGACTTTGTCAAATGTTAAGGCCTTTTTTGACATTTTTTCCATCTTAAAGATACATTACTGGAAGACCAGCAATATTAATGGATTATTTACAACTCTGTGTTCAGAAAGCAGAAATCTTATGTCCCAGTTCTGCGTGGTGATGCTATACATCTTCATTTTTGAGTCTTTGCCCTTCTAAATACTTGCTCTGTGAAATGTTGCTGGACCTTGAGGAATTGTTGTCATCATGTTGTTTATACTGCTTTTTTCTCCTTTCTCCTGTGAATGCTTTATCTTAATCATACAGCTGTAAACAAGATCCTAACCTCCAGCTCGCCAAGTGCAAAAAGCAAATTCTGTAATTATAGGTTTTATAGCTTTATATCGATATATCAATACCTGGTAGTTCTATAGAATAGGAGGGGCAAAGGTCAGGCTTTGGAGCACCATTTAGGTCTGTTGGTGGTTCTTTTTTGTACTCCTTAGTACAATGGAAGACTTTTGTTCAGAAGAGCAAATAAAATTCAGTAACTGAAATCAAGAGATCTGTCCTGGAAAAGGCAAGTAGCCTTTAGTGGTGTAAAGACTATAAGATTAACACAAAACTCCACTCATAATAGCAGCTACTGGCATTCATCTCTTTCAGAAGTTGATGGGTAAGTGCTAGAGCAATTCAGATGTACTTGATTATGGCAAGTGGTCAAGAAGTCCTATTCTGGAAAGCTAGGTGGTACTGCTGGTGCTAAAGAAAGAAACATTGAAATCTGCGTTTTCTCTTTGTTCTCTGTAGCTCTTCCTCAGTTGTTTATCAGCTTTGTAGTTTAACATGATCCTTAAGTGTGAGCTGGATCATCATAGTTCAGAGTCCTGCGTTGAAAACTGCTATGCTTGTAGATTACATTTCTTTCTTGAAATCTGGGATGGTCTTTGGAAATGCCTTCATTAATTCATTGCTCTTGACCAAGTCAGTGGAGATGTGCTCACTAGTCTGATAAAATTAGATATCTTTCTAGTATTTTCTTTCTAGCTTCTACAGTTTAGATCACTTGCTTACTCCTGAATACCAGCTGTTACCTGGCTGATAGCGCTGATGTAGCTATTGTACTGGGGTTTGGAGTGAGGTGCTCTTGATTGCTCTTTCTGAAAAGAGACTTTCCGCCTTGGAATTGAGAACTTCTTTGAGATAGAAATATAGTTGAGATTAGGATGTTACTATCAAATGTTTGGGTTTTAATGCTTTCACTTTCAGATGAAAAAGTCTTTATCCAAAAATTCCTGACAATATCTTCTTAACAAGTTTGGTTTAGTAATTCTTTACATGAGATGCCGTTACAAATGACTGGTTAGCTTAAGCTGCTGTATTACAAATGACTACTATGTACATGTTTGTTTCCTAACTGAAGTTTGGAAGTCTGAATAGTCATTGTTACTGTGGAAAGAGGTGTTGAGTTGTGACAACCGTTATAGCTGTGCATTAGTTTTCTGAAGGGTGAGTAAAAGCCTCTGCAAGCGATTTAACAACTTAATCTGCTCCCTTTCTCTCAACATGACTCACTAGTGCATTTCTATGTGTGCCACTGTCACCTCTCTCTGGTTGCTGCTCGATTGGCATTGCTCTGATTTCTATGTGTCTGCATTGCCCTATAATACAGTTCTTGTCATATTGCTGTAACTGTCGGCTTTTCAGATTCTTGTGTAAGATACTCTGTGCAAAAAATCTGACTCAGAGACTCTTCCTAAGATCCGTTTAACATGCTAAATTAAATTGAGGTTAGCATCTTCTCTCTGATTGAGATTTTACTCCTTAGTCTGGGGGTTGTTTGTAAAATTAGATGTGTATGGGGTATGTCATAGACTTAGGCTGCTCCAGGGTCCCAGTTGCTTTTTTTTTTTTTTTTTTTTTCTTCTTGTTTTGATCTCTTGCTGCTCTGTCTTCATGAAGAGCTGCAGAATATGTTCATTCTTTACAGTGTGTATTTATACCTTCTGTAATCTTCTTCCCTTTTGATTTCTTAGCATTTCATCTTTTTTGTGATAATATATTGTGCTGTCACTTCTGTAAGAAGCAGTGCATTCCGGTGTTGTTCATTATGATAGGTCTGTGTCCAGTTCATCTATTGATCTGTTGAGTGATCCTGAATGAGGCTCCTAATCTTGATTTCCCCCCCCCCACCACCACCACCTCAAGGAGCATGAGGACCTGTTAAAGATACCTCATGTTGGACCACCCAAAGTAAAAAATGGTTGGCTGCAATGTTTTAGGGATCTTGGAGCACTCAACTGTAGTATTGATATGAGGCCCTAGCTGGGAATTATTTTCTTTATTTTACAGAAATCATTAGTCTCGAGGAGGCAATAAGCCAAATCTTTATACCTACTAAGCCTGCCTGAATTTTTGACTGGCCAGCTAGCAATACGTGTAGGGGATTTTCACTCTACTTCCACAGGCTCTGGCGTCATGGCTGCATGACTATTTAGAGAGCTTAAGTTCCAAGATAAGTTATAGCTTGAACTTCTGTCTTGCCTCTTGCCTTTCAGTCAAATTATGAATTGAGAACAGTGGTTATTAGCGAAAACATTGGCATAAGTAACTCATACAAAATCCCAGAGAGAATTAATGCAATATCAAAACCCTGCTGAAGATGGACCAGCAAGGAACATAGAGGGTAACAAGGAGGGAATGTGCAAGTATGCTAATAACAGAAGGAAGTTCATCATATATTTATCAACTAATAAAAGGAAAAGGCAGATGTTATAGATGTTTCTCTCACTTGACTCTTCACAAGCAAAATCTGTGCATGCTAGTACAGCTATGTAAGGAGAAATGCAGCCAGTGTCAGGGAGCAGCAAGTTAGGAAGTAGTTGGAGGAGCTGGATACATTTAAATTCGTAAATCTGAAAGATTTGGCTGATATGATTGAGGGTGGTGCCTAATGTCAATAAAAAGTTGCTATAATCAAGAGAGAGACAGTGAAATATCTCATGACTGAAAATAACAAGAGTTTTACGGCAGCTTTTTGGGAGAAGGTGGAAGACATGCAGAAGTCATGAGCCCTGTTATAGTTACTGGGAGGGACATAGAAAAAAAAAAAAACAGATTTCCAAATTATTCCTTCAACTGCATCTTTATTGTTTCCACAGCTGTGTTTTATCCTCATGATATACCTCATGATCCTCATGATATGCCAGGTCTCTTGCTATATATTGCAGCTTGGGGCAACTTGTATTTGGTCTTTATTATCCTTAGCAAATTGTTATTATCCTAGGTAAATTTAAAAGTATTTCTTTTTTTTCCTTTCTGTGAGATCACTGCATGTGGGTTTCTGCAGTACCTAAGGAGAATAAATGAAGAGAATTTAAGCTAATGTCTTGCAGAGGTCAGAAAGGATTGATCTTTTGTTGAGTTTATCATGCTATACCATTATTTCCTGTGTTACAGGTTTGCTGCTGTTAACCCATTTCTCAAGTAATTTGTAGTGGCTGTGTGCTAGAGGCAGACTGCACAACTAGTGAGATGAATAGTCTCGCATATCTAATGTCCAGGTGACACGCAAGTAGAAAACCTCATATCTCATTTTCCAAAGCCCCATGTAAACTTATTTTCTACTTATTTTATGTGGTGATCTGCTGTTTTTTTTTTTTTTTTCTTTTTTCTTCATTAGACTATAACAAAGTAGAACTTTGTGAAAGTACTGCTTTTTTAGCCATGTTGCCAATCCCTAGTGCCCATAAATCATGGTTTTGGCTTGAAAATAATACATTTTGTAAGTTCTGTTAATCTTCCCATGTCTCTTAAAACCTTACCTTGTATTTCTAAACATTTTTTTATTTCTCTTAAAAGTGCGAGGGCTAGCAACTTTGAGATAAGTGGTTATTTGACATTGAGAAAGAGATCAAGTCTTTTAATGAATTCGCAAGTGATGGCAAGACATAACATTTTGAAGATGTAGATGACTACCTATTACATCCACTTTTCTAAATTATTAGTAAGCGGTGTGTACAGCAAGTGTCATTCGGTTCATTTTCATATTCAAGTATCTCTTGCTTATAGCTCATCTTGAGTGCAAATGAAACTTCTGAGTTCAAAAGTCTGTCTGAAATCTATGGTTTGATCATGAGGATTACTTTCTCCTTATCGTAATAGGACCTGGCACAGTTGTGTTTATCTTTCTGATGGAATACCAAACCTAGTAACTAAGAAGCAAAGCAGTGTTCCTACCCTGGAACTGTCTGCAGGTGACTGTGCCACGTTAGCATGATATTCTGGATTAGTGTCATTGCTGCTGTGCAGCGCAGCACTTCAGCTCAACTGTCAGTACATGACTGCACCTGGGAAGATCTTACGTGCAGCTTGAATACAGTGTAATTTCATCCCTACCTGTGTTAGTGCACAAATGGAGTGAATGCACTCAGCATAAGGAGGTGCTGAGCCTTCTGAATCCCTGTCCCTGAAGTCTGGCAAAATATGGTAGGGGACAAGTGCCTTCATATGGGGCTGTGGCTTGTTGGTGCTGTGACAATACAAATACTAAAAAAAAAAAAAAGTAATAATTCAAATGTTTTGGTGGTTAGCCTGAGGTTTGCAAGTTACATTTGCTACATGATGACTTTTGAATTCTAAGACAGCTTGGTTTTTGCTTTGCAACTTTTCTGTGGTGCTGAGCTGAGGGAAATGCCAATAGGAAATTAATGTCTCAGAGGCAGCCAGTTGTGATGCTGTGTGTTTTAGCAAAAACATGATAAATGTCATTGTCTTTGATGAAAACCAAGTTAACCTTGTCTTCTATTAATGGTAAAGGAAAGCAAAGTTAGGCCTATTACTTCTGGACTTCCAGCGATATACTGAAATTCTATATTTAGGATTCCTGTGTTTAATTTAGGCTTAAAAAAAAAAAAAAAAAAAAAAAAAAAAAAAAAAGACTTCTGAAGGAAAAAAAAAAAAGAAAGAAAACTTTAAGTTTAATATTTTTCTAGTTAGGGAAATGTGATCTCAAAGATAATTTCCTCTTATACTTGTAAGCCTTTTTTAAGATGCTATGTGACTACTTCGTCAGTGAGATGTTTATATCTTTGCTCTGTGCAGTGTCTTTGACTCCCAGTACAGACTGTTTCAATGTGTAATGACTTAACATGTCATCTAAAAATGTGCTGATGCTGGTTGCAAACACAAAAGGTGTGTGATTTAAGAGTACTGGTAGGAGTTTGAGTTTCTGTTCAGCCATATAATCTCTGAAAAATTACTTATACTTTCCTCTGATGTTTTCTGGCTATGTACCAAAACTGTGCAAGCTGTATATACATTTTAGCCATCTTTAGCAGACAGAGAAGCCAAGGCAGGAAGAGCAGAACTATTTTCCTAAGGCTTCACATGCATGAATGACAGCACTAAGATTGACAGGTTTTAGGGTGTGGATTTTTTGGGGGGCTTTTTGTTTATTTGTTTGGAGGCTTTCTTGGGGATATTTTTACCTCCCATTTCACTTTCATAGGTCTCTGCTTATGTCTGTCTGTGTTCTACTTAGTTTTCAATAGTAATTTCCTTCTCCTTCATAAATGATTGAAGGCAAAAAATCCTGAATGTAGTTGTAGCAGGCCCAGCAAGACTGATAACATTAAGTCTGAACGGGCACCCCAGCAACCTTTGGATGTTGAGCACCTGGGAGACGACTCCCCAGGTGAAGGCTATGCGGAAAATGAAGCCCACAGCTGCAGCAAATACAACCCTAAAAGGAATATATCCAAGTGGAAGAACCCAAGAACATGCAGATCAAAGGCTGGGCTGAAGGAGCAGATGCACCAACTAGGAACTCAACCCCTGACCCAGAAGAATTGATGGAACTTCCTATAAACACATATAGACCGGTGAAGTGCACAAATATGGACTGGTCGGAATTAGAAAAATCAGGACCTGATGAAGAGTAAGCTCGCAAGCCCCTGCTCCTCAATTGCCGCCACATCTGAACTCATCCACTTCTGAAAATACTGATATCAGATATGAATCTCTGTGGTTTTCCCCTTTAATGGGCCAAGCCATCGCATTGAAGGTATGTATCCCAAACACTTGGATTCCATTTCACTTTAATTCAAATAGTCCGAAATCTGAATACAATCTACTATAAAAGCTGGATTGTTAGAGAAACTAAGTGCACATGTGCAATTAAACTGAAGGTGTATTCAGCATATGAACTGCAACCCACTGTTCATTTCAGCCTTCCTAAAATCTGCTGACTGTGCAATTTCAAGTAGCTATGGCTGTGGCTCATGAATAGACTGTTGCAGAGCACAGGAGAAATGAGTGCAGTGTTTGTTGTGCTTAGCTTTGGGTTCAGCATGTGCCCTGACCTATTTGGGATCATCTTGATGGCAAAACAATGCAGGGTTTCACCTTTTTTCCCTTCCCCTCCTGCTGTATTGTTACGCCCTCTCTAGCCATGCCCTGTCAGCTTGGGAATACCTTTGTGTACTCTGATGGGCAAGTCTCTCCTACTTGCATTACACTGTGTTACTGTTAGGCTCATTTTGTGCACCCATCAGGAGATAAAGCAAAGTGGGTATCTAATTTGGACCATCCTTTCAACAGATTCTTTGTGCTTCTTTACTGTGGCTGGCTTTATGGAGAACTTTATTGAGAATTGGCTTCTCAGGTAAGTATTCTGAAAACAGGCTTTGATGCTTTTTCTGATAAACAGAAAAGAGAGCGAAGAGCGCAATGATCAAGAGGAGAGTGAATAAAATCATGTTCATGTGAGTGAAGTAGCCTAAAGGTGAGATCTATAAACTCTCCATGCTACCAGCAAAAGTGGTGGACAGAGCTAATTCCATCACAAATCCTTACTATTTTATCATGTGCATATCATATTCCTTTGCCTACTTACTTTTAAGTAACTGTATCCTCTTAATAATTAAATACCAGATTAAAAAAAAGTCTTCAAATTGATGAAATAAGCGATAACCAGGATGTGCAGTCAGGACAGACTCTTGTAGCTTAACAGATGAGACAGGAAGCTTAGTCAGAAGTGTAAGCAAAAACTATTCCACAGTCAGTAAGGGGAAGGTTCTGGCTTCGTTGTTGTCTGATCCATTGTAATATTTATAAGCAGTAATTTCAATAGAGTGAATAAAGGAAAGTGGAATTTTAGCTTTCTTCAGATTTTTTACCGAACTCTTTGAGAGAACAAACTGAGGTAAAGAAATATGTAAACTGCCTTCTAATTATCTCAATATACAATGGCTGCTTGGTGCTGTAACTTTAAGGTACACTATGCATTTAATTATTCCTGAGGCAAAAATGATTTTCACAGTGATATAATTCTAAACATACACAAAATACCATGCTTTACTGAACTGTACCAAGCTTTAACAAGACCCATAACAGCAATAATTTTAGTGACTCCTTGGAGTTTACAGGGTAAACATTTTAAAATCTCATCTGTAGTAAATGCATTATTATGGCTTTGGTCAAGCATAATTTATTGTTAACACGATTATTAAAGTGATATAAATGACCACTGCTGCTAGATAGCATGTACTCTCTGTAGCCAGTAAAGTTGATGAAAATTGGGGATGGTAGTGAAATGACTATTTTGCTGGTGTGTAGTATTCTCAAGAGATTAAAACTTAATTCTTTAACTTTTCCATAAGAAGATTACTTTATACAGAAGTAACCTAACTCTTGTTTGTTGTAATTCCTTCTGCCTCGAAGTTAGAATGAAACAAGGTGTGAATAATGTCAAGTTGTCTAATAGCAGTTATTTGACTTACTACTACGACTGCTATAAAGTCTTGATCTACTAAAATCAATAGGATTTCTTGTGTCCTTGTGTATTAGTGTTCAATAATTGCATATCTAAATTTTTTTTCAGAAACGGTCTAAATCAATAAACTTTGGAGCAAACTTTAGGCTAACCTGTGACTAACTGTCAAAGTCAAGTCATAATTTTTGTACTTGCAAATTCTATTCCTGCCATGAAAGCAAGCTATTTGGTTGGCACAGAATATGAATCCAGTTAAAAATTGAACCGCTACTGTATATTTTTGGGTTTTGTCTTATTGAGAAATGACCTACAAATCCTCATTGACAGACTGTGAAGGTGTACAATGCCGAAGCAAATGCCTTGTTTTAAAGTATCTTAGTATAACCTAACCTTGCTGTGTACTAATAGTATAGAAATCTGTTTCCAAGGATGTTGTGTCAGAAATCATTGGAGTCTGACATCAAGTACCTCTCTGACCATCCTCTGAAAATTATTATTAAAGAAGAGTCTACATTGAGTAGCTGTGGTTTCCTTTCTCTCTTGACTTTCTTGTGAAACTTCTGAAAATAGTAAAAGTGGAGGGTACTTCAGTTTTGTGCTACTTGCATTTTCATTTTCAAAATTTTTTATTTGATCTTTTTTTTTTTTTCATGGTAAGGGAGCTACCTAATTGGCAAGAATTAGGGATCTTGGGTATGTAAGTTACTGTTCGGGATGTTATGGTGATTTGGGGTGTGATTGGCAGAAGTACTTGGGATCAGGACTCCTTTCTTCAGTATTTGTTGTTTGCAGTCTGGTGAGAAGTGTGCAGGTGAACAACCTCTAGAGATTGTGCCTGAGAGCTAGGTTCTCCATTTCTTCCCTCTTACTAACCGGGAACAGGTGTAAGAGCTCTAGGAGTTGAAATATGATGTCTTGGATTATAATCAACCGTGGTAAGTATTCCCTGATAGAAGGGAACTATGTTTATTTCTTGATAGAAGGGAAGGAAAACAGCAACAAAATTCACATGCATTTATCCTGACATTAAATAGATGATAAAATCCTGATAAAAATTGATGGTTAGTCATTCAACTATAGACTAGTAAAGTACTTGTATTCATATTTTAAATTTGAAGATGATGATTTATCCAACTCTTTCCTTTAAATCATTTGAATCATCAAGCATGAAAAATTGTCCTTAGCACTTCGATTGTGCCCTTGATATATTTTTCTTTAATATTCTGGGTGGAAAGCTTAGCAGTCTTTCTTCTTGCAGCAGTGGAAACATATGCACAAAACCAAAAATGTGAGAACACTTTTTTGTATGTGAATTGTTAAGCATTATTATGTGGAGTGTTGAGCACACGCCACCTTTTGTTCCCAGGTAATCTAGATGCAAATCTAAAAATCATGCACACAATTAACAAAAGTCCCCCTAGATTTATACTGATGTAGCCAAGTCCAGCACATCTTAGTTAATTTTGAGATTAATTCCTTTGCTTTGCACCGTGGATTTTAGAACCTCACTGTGGCAGGTAACATTGCTGGTCTAATGAAAATAGATAAATGTTGAACTTGAGAATGTAGCTAATGAACTGGTCAGACTGAAAACAAGTCTCTGGTTTTTCATTAGCCTGCAATGACATTTAATTTGAAGCATGTCTTACACATTTCATTCTCTGATTATGTGTACCAGGTAATAACCCTGCTCTAAATTTGCCTCTCTGATTAATTGCAGATATATCCATTCATCTCTCTTTGCATGTTCCTCAGCCTACTGTGAAGGGATCCAAATGATGAATCCCAGGTGCATCTAGCATGTTGATTTTAGACTGTTCCTGCCTGTGGGTCTCTAGGTAAAACTTCTTGTGCAGGTCCTTGTGTCTGACCCCCACCTCTGACTAGGTGGGGACTAACCAGTGCCTTTTGAAACAAATGCCAAATGCCTTTTGAAACAGAAATGCCCCCTCTTCAAACCTCTCACAGAATGGTGCGGTACAAAGAATAGCACTGAAGGTTGGTGTCCTTCGGGTTAACCACTTCTCCAGAAGAAAGTGATGGGGGGTATCTAATACACGTAGACCTAGCCTCTAAGACTTCTGCACATGACTGTCTTTCAGGAAGCTAGCAGGGCTTGACTAGGGAATTAAAAAGCCTGTGAACCTGAGGGTCCTGTCCCTAGTGCCCCAGCAGTCACTGAGCATGGGTGTGTGTTTGAGCATAGGTTTCTGCCAGCTGCTCCTTCTGGTGAGAGTACAAATGCCACCTAGCTCAAGCAGACAGGTGTTCCCTGTCATCATCCCTGACTCAGAGCTCTTGTGGTTAAGTTTCAGACTCAAAAACCACATCATGATTAACTGCACCTTCCTCTGTGGCTTCAGTTCAGTGGATTCTCTGATGCAGAGTATCCAGAGGAGCACGAAGCAATCCACGTAGAGGCAGTTTTGAAGACCCTTAGGAATTTCTTGGGAGAAAGTTGCAATGCAAGTTATCAACTTTGCTGTTTATCCTTGCTGCTTAGTGCCTTGCTTTAGAATATGATGGCCTTTCTGGAGATAGTTCTGTTTGGTTTCCTTTCAGAGCAAGGAATAAATAGCTAGATGTTTCTTTGCTTTATGTGACCACATGCAAGACAGGAAATTTTGGATTGGTTTTCTGGTAAATTTATCCTACCTGTGGTTTTGTGATGTTCTGCAGTAATGAAACAGAATTATCACTTGTGCAAATTTGTATCTTAAAAGGGGTTGATATTTTAAATGGGGTATGGTGATCCTTTCATATTGCATGAGGTCAGTTTTGCTAGTGGGAGGCTTTCCTTACTGAAATGAGCACAGCTTTGGCAGTCTGTCTGGATGGGTTGACAATAAGCTTGGGAACTGGAAAGTTCTCTATCTCTAAAATTGAGAAAAAAATACTACCTTCAGAGGTTTGATTAAAAAAAAAAAAAAAAAAAAAAAAAAAAGAAAATCTTCAGACACCCTTTATTTTGTTGCTGACTTTTATCTGTCAAGAGTTAAAAAGAGAAGATGAACTGAAAAATGTGTGTGTGTATGTACGTATATAAAACACATATATATTTTCTCCTATCTCTAAAAAATATTTCCAAAACAGGTGGCAGGTCTAATGCATTGATTCCTCTGTTTGCCTTTGTACTTCTTTCTTATTTTGCTGTGCCATCCAGAAAGAATTTATTTCTTGGTGTGGCTATTCTGTTTGCTTTTGGTTTTGCTTTTTGTATATTTAATTAGAAAGATATCAAAACAGCCTAATCTTAGCATGTTAAAATGCTAGGTTTTTCTGCATTCATATCCTTAAGTCTAAGTCAGCTTTCTGCTTCTGCTCTGTTGCTTGCAATAGCAGAGGAGAGGCACTTGTCTGGTTTTAAGGCATCAACTTCCCTTCAATTTTAGTCCATGATGGAAAAATATGAGGCTTCCAGAATTTGTGACCTGAAATGCCATGAGATCTCACCTCCTGCAAAGTAATCACATTCTCTAAACCTTATAATTAAAAATGAGATTAAAGTCCATTTTTCTTTTAATATCGGTTTCTGACATTATTACTTATGTTCTTGTCCACTTATAATTCTTATATGTAAACATTCACATTCAAATGTGAATATTACTGAAAGATAAAATGAAACACTCAAAATTTATGAAATGTCAGAATGTTTTTCTGTCCCATCTTAACTCAACCTCTTGCAATTATGTTCATTATCGTACAGTCTTTAATTATATGAATCATAGTATTTTTAGTACAAGTTACATACTTTATTCAGCAGAGGATAGATAATGCTCATATAATGAGTAGCTCTGCAATATTTTTTCTCCTCATTGTTCAGTTAATGGCTCTGTGGTTGCTTTTACTGAAAGGAATCAAGACTCAGAGGACGAAGTTACTTATTTCCATGTAGTGTTTTTTTTTTTTTTTTTTTTTTCTCTCTCTCTCTCTCATCACACTCATGACTGGAGTTTTTGAATACTTCAGATACTGATTTGATTCCATGGTAGCCTAGTCTGGAGGTGAGATTATCTTCATTATAAGGTCATTAATAACAGTTGACTGTAAAATCTGTGAATTTTGCCCTTTTCTGTAACGTGCCTGAGAACAAGTGGGTTCAAAAGTATTCACTGACTTTTAAGAGCCCAGTTTGAGACACATATGACCTGATTTTTATTATATTATACTAAATGTTCAAAAAGTGTCATTGCTTTGTTTCGCAAGGATAGTGGAAGAACTGTCAGAAAGGTGATCTTCTGCATAGTTTTGAGCTCCCTGCACTTGACGGGGGGGGGGAAAGGTTAGCAGAAATATTTAACCCAGGAATCTTTGTGTGTACCTTCTAGGAATACCTAAAAGAATTTTGCCGAAGAGTTCCACGAATATTTAGCCTGAAGCAACTATTCATCATGGAAAAATTCAGGCTTGGCAGTAGAAATCAGAAGCAAAATTGAAATTCAAATTTATGAGAGAGAATTTATGCAGGATGGTGAGGAATATTAAGAAATCAATTTAGCATCTCTACTCAGTTATTATAAAAAATAATAATTTCTGGGATTAAGGACATTATGAAAGTGCAGTATACCTTCATCTTTCTCAGCTCTTGTCCAGTGGCTCTTGTTGTTGAAGAGTTTCTTTCCTGTGTGAGGAGACGGGAAACTTCTTGAAGGATTTTCCCCTTAAAATAGGGAAGGGGGTGAAACAGATGGGGGTTCTTCCGAAAACCTCTGGCTTTAGCCTGTCGGCATATTTTGAAAAACAAATCTTCGAAAAATCTTGTTTGGCTCTGTTGTAGAGTTCATTTGAAGGACAGCTCAGTGGATGGAGGTGGAGAAAGACAGGCAAGTTAAATCTTTTATGCTTTTTTCCATGTCTGGTACATTAATGTATTGATTGAGATTGCACCTATGAGCTGTCTCCACTGTTGTTCCGGCATTATATCTCACATTCAGAGCTCATGAAAACAGCTACTTACCTTTTTCTTACTGATAATACTGACTGCTGGCTTGGTGGGTAGTTAATTCTTTGTATTAGCAAGAAAAAATGGACAGGCCTAATGGTGATTGGTCTGTTTAATCAAAAGCATGAAATGTCAGTAAAGACCACTTAAATAAATAAGATTTTTCTATGAGCTAATACCAGTAACTTGAAAATAAATGTGTTCTTATACAGCAGGTCTGTCATTACACTGCACCTTGTTAAACAGGTGAAAACCAACTCTGGAGTAGTTCATTGATCTGTGTGTTTTNTTTTTTTTTTTTTTTTTATGCTAGTATGAATGAGAGCAGACTCTGCCATATTTTCCAGGGCAAGGGTAAACTAGAAGGCTTATTTCAATTTCTAATATGTCTTTTGTTTACCTTGTTGAAATGTAGAACTTGAGTTTAGATTTAGATTAGATTAAATCTCTCCTAGATTTAGCACTGCAAAATTGGCATGATTCTGGAGTGGTCTGTAATTTTTCTTCAGCCAGCACATACCTATTTTTAATTCTCTGTTGCAACCTTTATTTGTGCCCTTCAAAACTGGGACTTGACAATCTTAAGAATAAAATTCAAAACTGTGGTTTGTCTAAGAACTGCCAGTGAAATTTTCGCATCCTTTTATACCAGCTGCATAACTGCTAACCTTATACTACTGTAAGCAGATTTGTACTGTTCTTAGTCCTGCTGTTTCCATCTTGTTCTATTTAGAAATTTTCTATACCTGCTAACAAAACAGTTTTGAAAAGTTTGAAACTTCCATATTAACCAGTCCTGCCTAGTGTTTTTTTTTCTTTTTTTTTTGTTAAAGTGATAATTCTGATCACCACAACATTGATTTAAATGTTATCCCATGGTCCTAATATTCTGTTATTTTTCAGACTCCTTGTGGAGATTAGTAACCCTCAGCTTTCTGCTAGAAAGCTGAGTCACTTTGCAGGATGAAACAGCAATTTCTATCAGTAAGAACAGGCCAATTTCAGAAATGTACATAAAAGCAATTAGATCTCTGAGGCATCGCTCAACATATGTAACTATAAATTTGTGGTGTATGTGCAAAGGAGCAAAAACTCATAAAGCTGTAAGCTGAGACAGTGGACAAAGTACCTTGCTGTATAATTATAGTAATCCGTTATTTTTCCTGCTCTGTTTTTACAGTCCTTTACTAGTTGGTATTGTTGGCTCAGTTGGTAATTTCATGATGATATAAAAGAATCACAGAGCATTAAAGTAGAACATTTCACATTTGAGAATTTGTGCCAATATTTTCTGTTATGTTCAAGGAGGAGGTGAAAAGATCATATGAACTGTACAGTTAGGTACCCCCTGGAATTCAGTTTCTGAATTTGCTTGTGCTGCCCGTGGAGATTATTCTTGCTTAGTATTTAAGTTCCTCATGAAAAGTAACCTAACTCGAGTGATACTCTGAGAGAGACAGCTCACACCTTCCGAAAGTGTGTGTTTCCCAGGCACCCTGGCACTGTGGTCAGAACAGTGGGGACACTTTGTTTCTGCATGGACTGGAGGCTGAATCTTTTTTTCAGGAGTTGAAAAGTTCAGAAGAGGATAAAATAAGATCATTCTCCCTTTGTACTTAATAAAATCTTGTAAAGTAGGATGGATCCTATTGCTCTTGCATTATTATGTGCAGAGAAAGGTTAGATTTTCATTGCAGTCTTGCTCAAGGCACGTTGTGTTAGCCAGAACTCCAGAAGAACGAATGCTTCAAATTGCCCTGCACCATTTTCAGGAGAGAACAGCAAGAGAAACAAGAAATCAATATAGACTTCAGCAAATGCTGAAGTAATGGGCGTCGTTCGGTGTTTAACAGCCCTGAAGTGGATTGCAGACATCATTCTCGCCTTTGCAGCCACCATCCAGAGTGTCTCCTCGTTCTCCCTCTGTCACTGCAGTAATCTGTGTTACTCAAGGAAGGGACGTTAGTAGGGAACAGAGAACTGTGTGACAGAATAAAATGTAGGGTATATTCTTTGACTGGTCCTCTTCAGAGTTACAGCACTGTAGCTGGATCCAATCTGAGGTGAGAGTGAGCTTCTATTTACTACTTTTTAAGGGATTTTTCAATTTCTCACCCGTCTCTCATGACTTTCCAAAGGGAGGGACAGGGTTGTATTTCTGAGGTCAGAGAAAAGCAAAATTAAGTCTTTATTTCCCTTGCTTAATTTAGTGGAACCACCCTATGGTAGTTGCCACAACTGCAGCTTTGTCAGCTCTCAGGTGAGTGGCGAGAGCTATTGCAAAGAGCTTTTTTTATTTTATTTTTTTTCTCTCCTTCCCACAAGCCTTTTTTTCTTGAGGAGTTGAAAAAAGACTTTGTGTCTTCCTGACTAAATGCGCTAAAGACTACTTGCATAGCTGTTATAGCTTTCGTGAAGTCATAACCTACCACCTAATAAGCATCTTCTATAGTGAAAGGCAGGCAGGAGAGAAGAAAAACAAAAACCCTGATGAAGGTCTTGTGTAGTTTTTCTGTGCCTCACAAAGAGGTACATGAAAAAGCTTTCTTGTTTTGCTCTCAGCCTTTTAAGAAAACAAAAAGAGCATTCACAAAGGCAATGGCATAATTATTTTTTATTTAAAAATAAAGTTGAAGTCACTTTTATTTACTGAGGACACTGTTGATTATTTTAAAATAATATCAGTTCTGTGTTCTACTGAACTGCTGATCAACGTCTCTTCTACACCATCCACACTGGCGAAAGAGAAAGAAACCACTGAGGAGAGAAAAGAAAGTGCTTTTAACGTATTCTGCTTTATTGTGAAGGAAGAGATGATGTAAAAATTCCTTGATATAATCAACTTTTAGGAGCAGAGAATCCTTGTCCTTAGAGGGCTTTGAAAGCCGTGTTTGTGAGCACAGTCAGTCGCACTTGTAGTGACAAGATCTTGTTTTCTGTCTCTTAATAAAAAGCTGCTTTTAAGGGTGTAGTTGGGTTAGATTGATGGTCTGTGCCAGAAACTCATGAACGTTGAACTTTGTAGTTTGCTAGAGGAACATGAGTTTGAATGGATTTTCAAATGAAAACAGGATGGGTGAAGAAAATATAGTGCTAGTATGTGCTTTTGGACATTACTTAATTCTGAGAGAAAGGAGACCTACATGCTCTTGTCTCTGCAATGTCTAGCATGTAGAGGACTCTCAAACTTGATTAAAGCATCTAGGTATTACCATGCTACTAACAGATAGGAATTTTCCCCTGCTCCCTCCTCTGTATCCTTCCTTTGGAGGTCATTTAAGATGTGTTTTGAGATAGCTCTAAAATCAGTTTCTTTGGCTAGTTATGTGTATGCAACTGGAGCTTATCAGTGCCCTTTCTTCATGGTCTAAATGATATTTTGATGAATATGCTTGTAATGCTTTCAATTTTTTTTTTCCCCTTCTTGCAGACTATAACGGTCTAAACCTCATTGTTGTTATTCCATGACTGATTCAGTCTGCCAGAGGGATAGGATGCAAATACTGAGACTTGAAATATTTTTGGTCTATACATCCACTGTTTGGAAGCATGTTTTTATGTACAAGGCAAGAAATAAAACACGTTAGAACAAAATTTAACTTAAGAGTGTTTCAAGATTTCAGTAGCTTATCTTGGACATATTATTGATATTTCATTTTAACTAGAGAAATGTTGGGAGTGTCTCTGATCCAAAGTTATTTTATTTGAACTGATGTGCAGTGTGCTTTATACATCACCTTTGTTTGCATTGACTAGCTACCTTTGCCAAACCTGTTCTATTAAAGGGGAGAGTGTGCTGCTTTTGGGATAGATAGAACTTGTTTTTTTTTTCTAAAAACCTTTTAAACAATAGAATCATAGAATGCTAAGGTTGGAAGGGACCTCTAGAGATCATCTAGTCCAACCCCCCTGCACACGCAGGGTCACCTACAGCATGTGGCTCAGGACTGTGTCCAAGCAGGTTTGGAAGATCTCCAGAGAAGGAGA